>JAFBJZ010000227.1:647500-1020379 GCA_016785225.1 Psettodes erumei
ACACACACACACACACACACACACTCTTATCAACAGCCTCCGAGCTGTTTGTCAGGAGGAGGTCAGACTGCTCGTCTCTGTGCTACTGTTCTCCATCGTCTCTGAACACTCTCCTCTCAACTTTATCTTCTGTGTGAAAATCACCGTTAGCTCACATTTAAAAAAAAAAACACTTAAACTGACGATTTGGAAAATATCTAGAAACTTTGAAGTATCATTATTAACACAGACGCACACTTTGAAGTGTTACATTAAGGTTTACAGTCCTGAGAACAGCGCTCAGCCTTGTCACAGTGAAAGCCGACGGGCTTTTGAACGGAGCGTTGCTCAAACCCGTAAAAAGGAACATGGTACATATTCTGTCTGGCTGGTGCATATTTGTGGTTGTGCAGCCATTACGTCGACTCAGCTTATACAACACGCCTATAAGAGCAAGTTTCCGTCGACGCAGACAGGGTATGGCAAATACATCACGCCAAAAAGATGAAGGCACGCACAGGGAATTACGCCTGCGCCCCAGATCTTCAGGTCATTAAATGATAGAAATCATCTGATGGAACTCTGCTGATCTTCTTGGGTGGTTCAGAGGAACGAAAGTGACATCTCAGCTTCAAGCAGGGGGGGAAATACCACAGGGTTACTGTAAATTACAATATTGTGTTACCGTCTGACCCTCATGTGGAAAGTTCCACTCCACGCTCAACGTGAAGCGAGAAGAACCTGCGGGCGACGGACCCGGCCTGCTTTCTTACAGAACACAGGACTCCAACATTCACTGCTGTTTAATGATCTGAGCTTCCTGCTCAACATCTGCTTCACGCCGTCGGCCGGGTCGCCGGTGTGAAAAGCAACTGTTTGCCTCGAGAAAACATCCAGGAACGAGTCGAGATCTTCAGGGGGAGTCGACAAGTCCCACAAAGACGCAGAGCGGACGCAGCAAGATGAATTCATGAATTCTAATTCCGGCCGCACCGCTTTGGTCCAGACTGAAAACATCCCGACATTCATGGTTCCCAGAGGATGATTCCCACCGGCTTTGGTGGCGCCCTGACGTTTTCTCTGCTGCTACCATGGCTTTTATCTGGATAGGTTGTCGTCACGATGTTAGTCAAGGTCCCTAAACTCCAACAGTCCAGGTTACGAGAAAACACCTACAAAACTTCCCATCAGCCTCAGCTGCAACGCTACCAGGCGGATCGAACATCGTTGATGTTAGCGATTAGCTCTAATTCCCTGTGCGTGCCTTCAACTTTTTGGCGTGATGTACTTGCCATACTTGCGGCCCTGTCTGCGCCGACGGAAACTTGCTCTTATAGGCGTGTTGTATAAGCTGAGTCGACATAATGGCTGCAGAACCACAAATATGCACCAGACAAGGCCCAGAACATCATTTCCATAGAAGCAGCGAGCGACGCTGCGCTGATCGCAGCAGCTGTAGCTCCCCGAACACTCAGCGGCCACGACGGGGTCGCGACCTTCCAGTAAATGTGTCGCGGTGACGAACGGCCGCCGTGACCGACACTTGTTCCTGCTTTATTGATTATTGGATTCTTTCAATTTACTTAATAAGTCACGGCGGTTTCGATCCACTGAATCAAAGCCTTAAATTAGATATACAGAGTTTTAACGAGGCAGACTTTATCTGCCACTTCTTCAGTAACTGATGGTGTAAGACAAGATGTCTTCTTCCATGACATGAAGACAGGGTGAGACATGTGGGACAACGGACATGTTTGTAACATGACCTCAATAACACACAAGAAGACAGCAACTATCCATCACCACAAACTGTGTGGAATTTTGACACGATTCTCTGAGCAGCACTTTGCAAAACACTAATTTTCCGGGAACCTCTCACCTGACGGGACAGACAGCGAGATGAGTAACTCTCAAACGCTCACGGACGTGACCTCGCCGCTGCAGGAAGACGAATTATTCGTTCATAAATATGGCCGATAAAATCAGTCTGCTGCCGCCGCTGCTGTGCGGGACCTGGCACATACCTGCAGGCTGGAATTTTATCTGAAGCATATTTACCACTATTTCATGTCAACCCCACGATGACAGATAGCCCAGGAATTCCTCTGATCACCAAACTACTGCAAAGTGCAAACTGCTTTACTTTCCCAAACCATTAGGTTTGCTCCAGTGGACGGAGAAATTTGACATATGAATTTGGGAACGTATGGTCTGTTCTCCGGATTCCAACAATGATGACAAAATAATTCTATTCTTTATTTTTTTTTTTTTGGTGATTGCTGCCGATCTATTATCTGAAACAAATGAACTCAAGTAGATTTCAAACAGCAGCACCTTAAAAATCCATCACATGACTGTCAGAGTAGCTTTCTCCAGTAAAATATCTTTTAATGCCTTTGTGGTTTTGGATGTAAAATATCTCCACATTCAACCATTTACACCGACTGGAGAGAGAAACATACAGCAGCACCATGTTCCACTGATCTTCTGTCATGATGCTGAAACATCCAGGAGGCTGATTTTTGTGATGTGGCTGCAGCAGAGCTCCACTTAACCTGAAGGGAGTGAACTCTAGTGCGACTCAATGGCGCCACCTGGTGCACAAACTCTAAAGAGTGGCAGGTCACAGCAGGAAGAAAACATGAATGATGGACGACTTCCATGTGGCTGCTTTGGATCCAGGTTCGCGGCGTGGTGCGTGCACGCTTAATGGGACACGGGAGGAGAAAAGAAAATCTGTAATGTTATGAGTCACAACTCAAATCATCATCATATTTACAGTCACTTTAATCACGTGGAAAACCACTGTAATAACACAACACAGTCGTGCAGGAATATTAAGTATAAAACTAGACAATCAGGTAAACCACCGCAGCACGACATCATTAAGTTATTAAATTAAAAACGTGACCACACTTAATGTTTAAGGTATCCCACAATCCACAGGGATCCAGGGAGGCGGGGGCAGGAGCAAACGGACCGAATCAGAACACAGTTGGTCACAGTTTAATGATGCCCACAGTGCTCAGCGCACAATGTCAGGCGGTACCGAGCGACTTCCCTCCTCTCAGCGTCGCTGGAAGAAAAAACAAAAGGGATGGAGTTTCCTTAAACTGGGGAACACAGTCAGCAGGGATTCGCCAGAAAAGACATTTTTGCAGGTTCTCTCTCCTGCTACCCCGCTGGTATAAAGCTTAAAGTGTGCTGACAGCCAATGAAAACAGAACAAATACGGTATGTCGACATAGAGCATGACCACTGTGCTCACGTTGGTGGGCGTTCTGTGCTGAAATAACCCGTTTACTCCAACTTCTGCCTGAGGATCCTTTTCTCCTCCTCCACGAAGTTCTTGTCGGAGGTGGCTTGGCCCAGGTCCCGCTTCCTCTTCTCCTTCTGCTGGAAGGTCTCCACCCGACGTTTCTTGGCGGAGAGGGCTTCTTGCTCGGGTTCCTCATCTGATGACCGGGCGGGGGTGGGTTGGGGGTGAGGGTGGGTAGTAATTGGATGGAGGATATGGGGGGGATGATGGTGGAGGGGTGGAGAATTATGATTTTACTCAACATAACAGCAGACCATAGCAAAGCACAAAGCAAAGCCACCTTGGGTTTTTTTTTTAGCTTTTGTTTGGTTGGTTACTTTCCACCAGCATGGGTGGAGGGGGTGCAGCTGAGGTTGTGCTGTGCATCTTTGTGTATGCAGGACTTTGTCCCTTGTGTACATCCATTCAGTCAACACACATGCAAGCACACAGAGTGCACATGCACAGACCGTAACTATGTAGTATGATGGGGTTTTTAATGTAGTTTTTAACCTATGTGTTTAATTATGTGTGATAGATTCACTGCCTGGTATCGCTCCTCTCCAAAACACACCCGACAACACAAAAGGAGCAGTGCGATGCTTTCAAAGACCCGGTGATCAGCAGGACTGACCTGAGTCTGACGGCTGCTCCTCTGTGGGCAGGAAGCGGGCGTTACGGTGTAAGGCTGCGGCGCGTCTTCCCCGTTGTCCTCGTACACGTTGGACCACTTTATAGCCATGTCCATACCCGGGGGAGGCCCCTTCTTCTTCTCTGGCTCTGCAGCGTAGCTCGTGGGAGGGGGCACGGCGTTCGTCTTCCACGGCTTAAACTCTCTGGCAGGCTTGAGGGTAAACAGAGGAGAGAAGCATAATGTTAGCAACTGGATTATGGGGGAAAAATATAACCAAACTAAAATGACAGCATCACACAGATGAGCTGAAACCTCCTGCATTCATGAGCAGCAGAGAAACATGCAGATGAATTATTCTTTCTTTTGCTATAGGAACAGTCAAGCTCCTCTGCATTCAGTTTAATATCAGAGAAAACTCTGAGAAACGTTAAAACCAACTATCAAAATGTTTGCGACTCATTTTCTATCAGTGAACTTAACCAATCCTTTTAGCTTTAGATCACATGTGTATGTTGAGGGCTCCGGGGCCCCTCTATCCGGGGCCCCCGCTGGAAACTGTGCGTGTGTAATTATGATGTTTAATGATGGAGAAGCTGAGATAACCCTCGTACCTCCTCGGGGGGCTTCACCGTCAGGCTGTCCCAGTCTATCTGCTTGTTCAGGGGGTTGTAGAGGAACGCGGGTTTGGACACGGAGCGGAACAGCTCGTCGGGTTTGGGTAACGCAGCCCCGGCCGCGGCTCGTTTGGTCCCCTGCTGGGAGGACTCGGCTCCGCTCCCCGCCGCCTCCGTCCCCGGTTTCTTCGCCCGACCGCCCCCCTCGTCGTCCGAGTCGCTGCTGTCGCTCAGGTCGTCGTAGCTGGAAAAGAAACCCAGCGAGCCGGACTTCTTCTCCTCTGACATGGCGCCGGGGTCGCTAATGCTCCACTGAGCCACAGTCCTTTGAGATAAAAACGATGAAAAGGTAAAATTACAGCCGCTAAACCCGCATAGGTCGAGTCCGGAGCTCTGGAAGCTACTCCATTTTGAATCAACCTCCCAAACAGTCGTAAAGCGCGGAAGTAGTGTCGTGACGACCGTCGTAAAGCTGTTTTTTTAAGGGGCAGGCCCAACGCGTAGCTACTACTGCAACTGCTACTTCTGGTTCAACTACAACTACTACTACTACTACTACTACTACTACTACTAATAATAATAATAATAATAATAATAATAATAATATATTTGCGTTTTATACACAAAGTTTACTGCTACCACTGGTGCTGCTAGTGCTACTTCTGTTTACTACAACTAATGTTCCTGCTGCTATTACTACAACCACTGCTGCTGCTGCTGCTGCTGCTGCTACTACTACTACTACTACTACTACTACTACTACTAATACTATGTCTACAGTACATGTGTCCAAGAGAGTAAATATATTCACACCTTCAGACCACTAGAGAGCAGTGTAGTCAAAGCTGTGAAACACTGAAGAAGTGTCTCTCTCCAGTGGTGGAGTCATTGTTCATTCAGGTTTGCATATTAAAAAGTCTGCTTTAATACAGTACATCTATAAATCTACTCCTTCAAATCAAAAGGAATATGTCTACCTCTTAAAGATGTCCACCAGTTAAGATTCACTGTTCATTCCCCATAAAATGTGTCACCACGTCTCCTAAAACCTCCTAACAAACATTTAAACCACCTTCCAAACTCTTCAGGTTCAGACCTTCTGCTCCCTCCTGCCACGTCACCCACACTGTTGATTAACAGCTGTTCAGAAAACCCCCAAATTAAAAGTTTCTCTTTGGTTTGTGTCAGCTGCGTAGACCAAGAGGGGCCAGCCTCTGCCCTCGTGAACAGGTCAAACACCTACTGAAGTACACCAGCAAGACGAGGAAGCATAAATCTCCCAAATATACTGCAGGCAATTTCTCTCTCACGTCCTATTTCTCTGTGTCTCCCGTCCCCTCTGTGCTCTATAATAACAATGTAGATCTTTGAAATGAGTTGTTTTTGCATTTTCAGGTGAGGGGGAGGTCACATCTGCATGGTAGATTTACTGGAAGTCCAGTCTGAACAGATCCTAAAGGTAAAAGTTCATGTCCAAGAAAACTGTTGGGGGTTTTTGGGGGTATGGGGCTAAAAAGTTGTGTTTGATTGCTCTGCTCCTCCTCCTTCTCTTCAGTAGTAATTCAGTAGCAGCAGCAGCAGCAGTGGCAATAAAATAAATAGTTGCTGGGTAAAATGCACACCATGAAAAGCAGGCAATACCAGTAAAATAGAAGTCGCAGGCATTGCTGAACAGATCTGATAGATTACTCACTTGTTGGTTGCATCTTTCTACCAGCTGAAACTCTTTTAAAAAGACATAAATGAGTCTAAATCGGGGATGGGTGTGACGGTTGGGATGTATTTCATGCTATTACAACCCCTATTTATTCCCAGTGGAGTTTTTACACTGATCACCACGTTTGCTGGCAGATAATGACACCGTGTCAAGCCGTAGTCTCTGAACTAGCGAGTGATATACACAGATATTCTCTTTTTGACAGGGACATCTCCACCACTTGGACAAATGGTAAAGAAAGAATGTGGGGCTTGTTTAACTTAACTCTCTCCCCTCTAAAGTTACATCTGTCTTATATTTCGTAGCTGTCTTAACACTAAGATTAACCTTGTTTATTGTATTTTTCCTTCAGCCCAAGCTAAGGATCGAAAGAAGTTTTATCTTATTATGTAAGTTCTTTCTACAAGTCCTGAACTGTTTTAATAAACTGGTAATAAATGTGACTGCAGATTAGTGGAACCAGACTATCACAACTCTGACCTTCTCTCTGCTCAAGTCTGTATAACTGAAAAAAATCTGTTAAGTGTTTGAGATACCATTTAAATAAATAAATAACAGCTATTTATTCTCTGTTTCAATATTTTTCTCCCCTAATATAAGAGAAAAACCTGCCAATGTGGTATAATAATTGCCCACAGCACCTTTTTTTTTACCCTTGTTTCCTGAACTGAAGCAAAACAGGATGCAGCATGTCAAGATTTCATCATAAAAAAGTCTTGAAACAAGTGGATATTTCTGCCTCTGTCAGCGCTCTTGTTGGACCACAGGAGAGCTCGATTTGAATGTTTTTCCTCTCACATGTTTTTTTTTTTTTTCTTCCTGTAGGTACTTACAGCGACAGATATACTGCACTATACCCAGATATACTACAGGGACACCATGCGACTCCATTTCCTCCCGTATGAGCAGAAGGTGGATGCACGTTGGTTTTCCAATCACTTTCTTGGCGTCGGGCACCTTAAGGATGTTATGTGCTCTGAAAAAAAAAGAACTCGGCTCTTTCCTTTGACTGACTTTGTTTCTTCGATCTCCTCGGGGGCTGACCGTGATGTGAGAAATTCCCCGTGGAGGTGAAAAGCCACACCTCTCCACGCCTCTGTTTAATCTACTGTCGCCCTTCATAATATCTTGGATGTTTTTATTTTACCCATAGGTTTAACTCAGGTCAGGACACATATGACGCCATAGCAGCGGGTGGTTTTACTCAGCTTGAGCAACGATGGAGCAGATGTTTTCGCTCTCTTTTGTTGTTGTTGTTATTGTTTCTGTTGTTGTTGTTGTTGTTGATGTCCTAACGCCTGAGGGTGAATTGGGTGATTCTGAGCGTTCTGGATCCTGATTGTACGAATCCTGTTTACATTTAACGTAATTAAACTCGTGGTCACCATCTTGAAATGGCCAAAGAACACCTGGAGGATGAAAATAGTGGTTTGGTGATTTGCTCATAAAAGCCAGATGGAAGTGTTCACTCTTTTTCTCCCCAAAACAAATAACAACATGAGCTGGACGTCTTCCTGATATTGTGTTGCAGCCTCTTAGGGCACAAACCGGTTGTTGTCATCATGGTCCAGTCTGATTCTGTCATATCTGCTCTTTTTTTCTTATCTGTGACTGGTTAAAGACCTGATTGGAAAGAGAGGAAAGGATGTACTTCTAAGTCTATACCGCTGTTTTTGTCTTATTTATCCTTTGGAAAACAACATGGCTTTAAACTGATTGTTAACTGGTTTTGTATAAATTAGTCTGCAAACGATCATAGAGACAGAGCATTTAATTTAGACTTACACAACATTCGGCTGCTTTACGGGACAAAAACTGTCTTAGCAGCACCTGGTAATCAGGAAATCAAACATTCATGTCCACCACCACTCCAGCATTACTCAGTGTATATCTATCCTTTTTTCCTTTTATCCTTTTCCAATCCGTCTTTCCATTTGAACAAAGCACTAATATGATCAACTGTAAGGAGGCAGAGGTGGAAACAACATGTGGTGTCATGACAGGACCTTTTTTTCCCCAACAGAGAAAAAAAGAGAGACACAGCTGTTTGAGTTGGCAGTCGAGACGTGACATGCGTGTTACAACATGCGTTTTCTTATTTATGCATGCTGTTTCTTACATGCATTAGGGAAATTTTGCATATTCACTCCCTCTCTCCATCGCCGTCCTCACAAACTTTCTTTCTTTCCTCTTCCCCCCTCCTCTTCCTCCTGTTTTTACAGCAGGCACGTGCACACATAACCTCCACCGCTGTGTTTTCTCCTGGTCACTTAACACTCGGTGCGATTTCAAACCTGAGAGGTGGCATTCTTTGGCTCATTACATTAACTGCAGGCTGTGTTTGCACGGCGGCCTGTCGGGGCTCGTGGCTGGAGGCCGGAAAGGGATCCAACTGATGGGGCGAGAGGAGAGAGAGAACAAAAAAAGAGAGGAGACGAAGGGGGTGCTGGGAGAACGTGAGGGAGATCTGGGTCAAAAGGACAGTTTGTGGGCGAGCGGGGTGAGGGTGTGATGCGGTCGAGGGGTGATCATCCTCATCACATGTTCCACGGCGCCCTGCAGCGTGGATGGATGTGGGCTGAGCACACACAGCACACTCAACCCCGTGCCCTTCCTGATGCTTTGATTTTCACCGCTCTCCCTCTTCTGCACCCTCCACAACATGCCCGTACAGACACCCTCACACACACACACACACACACACACACACACACACCTGACTCGACTCTGAGAGGTTCATTCATACAAACGTACAAGATTGAGAGGGGTAGTCAGTGAGTTCTTAAGGATTGCGAGCGGCAGGTCATCTTTTTTTGTTGCGGCTCTACGGCTTAAGATGCATGTCACTATGATAAATGATTACTGAATGAGGCAACCACACTGTCGGTTTCTGATTATGGGTTTTCATTGTCTGCATGTTCAACTACGTTAAAACACGCAGAGAAAAACCACAGGGTGGGGGTGAAAGAAGCCTTAGCAAACCTCACTGTCCCAAATATTTAGTACTTAGACTGCATTCACAGCCTGTTAGTATATAAATGATGTCTGTAGGAGATTCTGGAAAGAATCCGTGTTGTGGTTGTGGGTTTTATCTTTTTTATGTTATAGTTGTGCCATCCGTTCCAGTTTGACATCCGCATAGTCAGGCGATCTGTCTGCAGGCTGCGGCAGTCCACAGTTCCATCATTTGACCCTCAGCTATCTCTCTTAGCAGTAAAGTTCTCAGCGGTAGTCCTGTTGTGTGGTCCGGCTGAAAACATGTGACAGTAATGTGGCTTTGTCTTTTCCAGATGTGCGTATTCTTTTAAAAGTGTAAAATAAGATGTTTTGCTGAGAACTCAACTGAAGGAAAAACCTACTTTAACCCAAAAGATATTGCTTTTTAACAGAATAGTGTGTCAGTCCTGCTCAAAGTGCTAACATTTGCTTTAGCACCTCATTAAATATCGGTCAAACTCCCTCTTGTCCACTCCTAACAGACAAGAAAGAGACTTAGGCGGGACCTGGAGGGGCACAATAATAAACAGAGACAGGCCAGAGCGCTTCTATGATCTTACGGATAAGATTCAAGGCTGTCTGTGAAACAGACTGGTCACTGCGTGGAGAAGCCTCCCCGTCTGTATGCTCTGCACATGTCACAGAAGAATGCTTTGAGCCCCGGCCAGCAACATCTCCTTTTCTGAATGCATAATTCAAATGACCCCTTTCAGCTCCGTCTGCCAATCACCTTCTGCAAAAAGCGAGAGTTTGACGGCGAGTGCAAGTCGCTATGCTCTCTGAGAGAGGACGTGAAGCACATCCTGTAGTCGTAGCTGTCCGACCACTGCAGCTCTTTTTGTTTTTTTCTTAACAGTTTTCATATTGATGAGATTATACCTGATGCAACATATTTAAGCTGGAGCTACTGATCCTTAATGAAGAGCCCTGTGGGAGAAACGTTCTCTGAGCATAAAGCACTCTGTTAATGTAAACACCACAAAAGCTATTTGTTTCCTGCTAACAGCAAACATTAGAAATGATGTTCTCAAGTCAGAAGTACACGGTTAAATACAAAGAATTACTGTACATGCATGAATACCATGCGAGACAGGGATTTCCCCGTTAACAAGGCCGGGTGCCAGAAATCCTGAGCCTCTCTCTCTTTGGCTTTGTCCAGTATTTGTACGATATCCTATCAGGAAATAATGTATTACTGCACATCGTGTTTAACAAAAACCATACTTCCTGTTTTTATTAGATCTTAACCGTGATTTTAAACAGTTTTTGGGATTATGTTTGCTTTGGCTTCCCGGGCACATGTCCGATTTCTGTAAAAGCTATTTTAACAAACATTATAGGCATTTTCTTTTTAATGATCGTTGGAGGAGGCAACGTGGTTCATTATTTCACCAAAAGAAAAAAAATTTCAAGTTTAGACAAGAAGTTTGAGACACACGAGTCTTCTGAATAACCTCACAACCGCTCAGATTTATCTTTATCTGAGTTAAACTACCAAACTCTATGTGAATGAGAATGTGTTATAACTCTGAGGACCATTTGTTCAGGATTTACTCTAATTATTGTGGAGAAAAATGAACCCACTGGAACAAATATCAGCTCATGAAAGGACTCTAAATGTCAACAGGCAGATCTAATCTGTGGTGAGAACAGTGAGACATGCGACGCCGTCTTAGTGAGTCTTGTTTGTTATGGTTGTGTTAGCGTCCTCCAGCTTTGATCCACTCTGAATGATAAAAGAGCTCCTCGCTGTTGTGCTGGAACTGTAATCTGAGATTAGTCATGAATTTAACTGGAAACTGGAACTGGAAAACAGATTAAACAATTAAAGCAAAAGTTCGACATTTTGGGATTTGTTTTCTTGGCTGAGGGATAGATGAGAAGATTGGTAGCTGTCCAACTTGGGGGGTGGGGATAGTACAGGTGTATTTCCCAAACCATTCCTTTAAACATGAACTGGTAATGCGATGGCCAGACACTGGCATCATGAGGGCGGGTGAAGGGTTTTTTCCTGCTGTTTGTTCCTGTGCCAGTCCTCCTCCTGCTGTAGGTCTGCTGCGTGATGGGGCATGCAGGAAAGGGATTGGGGGCACATTTCACACCTTGGGGGCAGCTCGGTGGGGGGTTGGCAGCGGACTGATGAACAGAGTGCACCTGGCTAAAAAGAAGAGCCCCCCCCCCCCACCTTGGTACAGACACGGTTTACAGATCAAAGGGGGGTAATCCCTGCCTCATCCAGTCCCACACTCCTCTTCCTCCTCCCGTGCCTTCCCCTCCTCGGAGTCCCTGCGGGGTTTCATGTCTCCGGGTCGGTGTTCGTTCTGCCTCCCCCCGTATGCGCGGACGACCCGTTTCCCCCGATGCCCATGGTGAACCCTGAAGCCCTGGCTTTGGGATTTTCTGAGTCATTAGCTCTGCTCAGTCGAGTGGAGCAGCCTGCGGATTCCTTCCAGCCAAGTTCATCAACCCAGCCAGCGGCCCCGGCTGTGAGGTGATAAGAGAGAGGGGGCTCCAGCCATCGGCCCCCGCCGCGACTTTGTTTAGTGTGAAATGAGATGAGGAGGATTGGGGTGGGGGGGGTGAAGATGGGAGTGCTAATCAAGGCCTGCAGATGGGTTGGGACGCGGGCAGCAGGGCAGCGCCGCAGCCTGACGCAGTGCAGCGTATTTAACGCAGCTTAGCAGTGTCGTTACAGGAGTGTTAACGCCTGTCAGTTATACGGCCGCTCTGTTTGACCCCGGGTCTGATGCGCAGACGCTGTCCTGTTGACCTGGACTGTTTGAAGGCGTGCGCCCGAACAACGTGGATGGAATGGGAACACGGATAGCGTCGATCCGAAAACGTTCCCTCACATTTAATCATCCCGTTTTTAGAACATATCTGAATGAAACGGAGTAGAAAAGGCTGTTTTCGCTGTAATCTTTCCCTCCGGGTCTGGCTCTAAAGGAAAACTCCACTGAAAATCCAACGTGACAGTATAAAATCCTCATGGCTTGTTGGAGTCACAGGTGGCACTGAGAGGAGCCAAAGGAACAATACCGGTTGTCACTGCTGTCTGAATTTCAGCATTTTTGGACCATTTTCATAAAAGATATTCAGACGTTGCTATAAAAGGAAAAGCACAGGTTAGGCAAAAGTCAACTATACTGGACTAAATTAGGGGAAACATCGTGTGCATGGTTAAAATAAACCACAACTGACAGACAGCAAACCACCCACCTTGACCTCCTAACTATACGAGGTTTTTACAGCAGGACAGAATAACAGTGTTACGCTCCTTAACACCTTCGCTTCTCATAAATCACACGTCCACCAAGAGGTTCTTGTCAGGTAAATCCAGACATACCAAGGTTGTTTTAGGCATCTGAGAGGTTTACGTGGACATATTTAAATATCTTTTTGCTGAAAGTCGGTCACCAGCCATGTCGCGGCCTGGAGCCGGTGAGCGTTTGATTCTTCAAAGATTATAACAGAGTGCAGATTGGGAAAAACAGCGTGATCACACACACACGCCTCTGTTTGCTCAGCAGATTCACAGGGTCCCTCTGTTGGACATTTACATTTACTCCGCAGGTTGGAGGCTCCCCGTTACGGGAAGATGAGGTCCAGCAGCCGCGCCGCAGCGCAGTCCAAACCTCGCAGGGCAGTAAAACTACTGCGCAGCAGGTGAGTGATGGTAAGTGTTTGAGCGATTCAACAAACCTTTAATGGCAGCAGAGATCTGCCCTGCTTCTATTTGTCCAGGCGCTCCTGAGCCACATTAACTGCACCCACATCAGACCTGAGTACAAACAGCATAAACAGCAGGACTGTTTGGAGAAAACGGGCCGAGGTGCTGAAAAGATTAAATATCTCCCTCCTAATGGGAATACTTACCAGTTTCCTGCTTTGTTTTACCCATTTCTGGACTCCTGCCTCCAACGTTGTTCACAAATGTGCACCTTATTTGTCTTGGCCCTGGAGCCATTTCTGTTGGAGAGATTTAAAAAAAAGGGTGAAAATGGGGCTAAACAGATATAGTCCCGTGGAAGATCAGGTTTCCTTGTCTCTGCCCTGTAAATAAATGCAGAGGAATGAGAGTGGACGAGCAGCCGGAGCGCGGGGAATGACGGCATGTTTATTTAACACCGAAACACTCGACCGGCAACACACATAACACACACAGGGGAGTGAAACTGATAAGAAATTGGCATCAAAAAAAAAAAGA
Source organism: Psettodes erumei (assembly GCA_016785225.1). Lineage (NCBI taxonomy): Eukaryota > Metazoa > Chordata > Actinopteri > Pleuronectiformes > Psettodidae > Psettodes > Psettodes erumei. The sequence continues at coordinate 660,947 of JAFBJZ010000227.1, forward strand.
GATCAAGAACACGACAGGGCTGACTCTTTTCAAGCCATGTGCAACTTGCATCACATAAGATGGTCATCTTGTTTCATTTAGGCGCATTCTCAACAATTTAGCATTCATTTTCCTTTGTGTTGTCCAAGGGAGAATGTAGTCAGTGAGTAAATGCACCAGCAGGCAGTCTCACAGAACATGAGAGCCACAGATAATAGCTGGATGCCTTCACTGCAAAATTCTGGGCTTTTTTTTTTTCTTAACTCAAGCCACAGGCTACTCATTTAGTGGAAATTGTTCACAGATCTTAACCTCGATCACTGTCTTCATCAACAAAGAGGTTCCTTTTCATTTAATTCACTTTTGGACTTTGTCACTGACTCCATGCTGGTTTTTCGTCTTTTGGTGTGGGAATATTCATGTTTGTTTTTGGTGGGTTTTCTTCAGTCTCATCCTCAGTTTCCATTAAAAGAAGTGTCAGATGAAACTGTGGACTTATCAGTTTAAGAAATCACTGTAGCTTCACATGGATAAAAATGGCATTGATCTTCTCATGTAACGCTTAGCAAGAAAATGAATAAGTGTATTTCCCAAAATATCAAACTGGTCCTTTGAGATATCTTTTCTTGTGTGTGTAAAGTGTGTAAAGAGTATTTTATACTGAAAACATTAGATTCTGTTATTTTTGGCATTCTCTTAATCTCGTTATGGGGTGTGTTACGTAATCTAACTTGGCCAGTTTAATATTTGGGTTTCCATCGTGTCCTTGGTGCAGCAGACCCATTCGGATCAAAACAGTCTGGAAGTGGTGACATCGTCGACTTCGGGGGGTGTCTCGGTCTAGACTGCTCGGGTAAACTCTATTATTTATTTTCAGGTTTGCAGCAGGATGCTGCGTTCCCATAAAAAAAAAAAAAAAAAAGATCCATGTTGCTTTAATCACAGCTCCGGCAGGAAGAGAAACCACAGTACATGTTGAAAGCATCTTTCCATGAAATGGACAAAGACAGATACTGCGGCGTCCCACTGCGCAACAAGAGCCGAGCAGTTTATCAACTACTGAACATCTCAGAGGCGTCTGAGGTTGGAAACATCCAGTGGTGCAATCAGTATGAAATCACAACCTCCCAGGATGTCAGTCAGGTAGAAAGTCAGATATTCAGTCATTCCTTCCTACTCTGAGAGACCACCATCGAGATGTACTGCATATACACTTTATGTATATGCAGTACTATATAGTGTTTTAGAGTCAACACGTTACAATGGCAGGATAATGAAGGAAGTCGGTGAGAAACTTTTATAATAAAAAACAGGCCTTGTCCTCGCTTTGAAGTACTTCAACATTACGGGAATGGAACTTTTATTAATGTAAGGAATCTGAGTCTTGACGGCTAAAATGAGCAAACAGCTTCCAAATTTTATTTAACTTTTTTAAAAGCTCCTGCAAAACTTAATCTGAACCCCAGAGCTATTCATCCAGGCAGACGTGTCAGATCAATGTCCCCACATGGGACTCAACGATTTAAGTCCTTTATCTCAGAAACACCATCATCATTTAATTCAAGCTCACTCTGGATCAGGGTTCTCCCCCCACATGTCTCTAATTCGGGGTCATTAGCGCAGCACATGAATGGAGTCCTTTCAGCCAGTCAACTCACACCGTAGGAAATCTCATGTCCTTTTTAATCCAAGAAGTGACTCAAGAGTCTTGTTCTTTCATGTGTGCGTAGCCCTGCTCCTGGACAGCGTATACATATGAGGTAATGATGATGAAGTCTTCCCGCTGCGGACCAGCCTCACCAAACCTGGCTGTAACGCTGATAGCAAACACATGGGGCGGCGCTGATTGTCCATTTGTGTCTGGAGCCTGTCTTTTCAACCTGCATGCTGGCTGACAGGTGGCACCGCCGCTCCGCCCCGGCGGACGGAGGGGCTCGCGGGGCAGGAAGCCCGAGAGCTATTTTTTGCCTCGGTGACAGTAGACGGTGACACGGGGGTCAGCTGAAGTGTCTGAGCTTAAAGTAGGCCTGACACGTAAGGAACAAACCGTCCTCGCCCCCCATGAGTTGCTGGTCGGCGGGACAAAGGCCATGTTCTGTCTGGCTGTTGAACCCTGGATGGTGAATGTGACTCTTTTTTTATATTAACAGCAGATAAAATGTGCACAGTGAAAGAGGTCGCTCATGGTGATAACATTCGCCCAATTCTCAGCTCTAATGAGCATTTTAGCATCTTTCAGCTCATTGTTTTGGTTCTACAGGTTTATTCTTACTGCTTCCATTTTTGGCTACAGAAGTCAACTGTTTTCAGCAGAAAAAAACAACAATAAAACATATGGTTAATCCATGATGGCAAACACACAAGGTTTGCAACTAGCTGGTGAACATAGTGGAGCATTTGGCAGCTGAAGAACGGGATATTTTTCCAAAGACAAGTACAGTACCAATCTGCACTCTGTTATCTACAGTACCAACCTCATTATGAAAGGGTGACAACATCTTTTTACATATTTTTATATCCAAGCTTAAAATTCACAATCTGCTCTGGATCTCTTGATCTCTCACATGTTAATGCCTGTCTGTTTCTTGTTCCTGTCTTCTTTTCTTCATCTTCCTTGGGAGGAGGAGGAGGAGGAGGGTGGGGTGGGGTGGGGTGGGGGGGTTGTTGGAAAAACCAGGGATCACAGCAAGTCCTCTTGTCCTGCAGCAATATATGTATGTCGTCCCAAAGCTGAAACTGGCAACGATTTTCTGTGCAGTTGTTTCTAATCTTCCTCTGAGCACATTGGTTTTTTTTGTGTGTGTTTGCTCTCCCACGAAATAAATAGTGAGTCTGTTTTCTATTGTTCTTGTTTGAAGTTTTGAATGGATGCACTTGGGCTTTCGCTGAGGGGTCTGCACGACTGCTCAGGTAAGTGGGAGAACAGAAGTGGTCGGAAGAGAGGAGGAGGAGCTGACCTTTCCCTCTGATGGCCTTACAGGAGCCTCCACACCTCCAGGAAGAGAGTTACTAATGACCAGACATATGTAGAAGCCATAAACTCAGTCACTAAAAAAAAATGCAGGATGTTTCCTACTTGTGTCCTCTTTCTCTATTTTCTCTGAGTGCTCCACCATTGAAACTCCTGCCAGACAGCGTTTCAAACATTCAGAGTGTTTGTTGAAATCCATTTGAAGTTGCAGATGTGGACTGTATATCCATAGAAAAGTGCATCGGCTTAAAAGTAACTTGCCTTTAGATTATCCAAACTTTTTGTGGCTCTCGCGCTGACTTTACGACTGAGTTAAAATCAAGGAGAATTTGTAAAGACAAACAAGAAGACAGAGATGCAGGACAAGACGCCAGGGACGAGACGCCTGTTTAAAGACATCCTAATCTCTCCCTTTGAATCTGAGCAGATGATAACACAGGCAGAGGGAATTTGTGGGCTCCAGTTGCCTCATGAAATTTGTTCCCAGTGAAAATGATGATTTATCTTCCTCCATTATATGATGAATGATGGTCGACAGATGACCAGGCAGGGCTGGGGCCGAGGTTGACCTGAAAGGCAAAGCGGGCCTGCGGTCAGAGCAGACATGTGAAATATTTCTGTCCCTCTCAAAGTGCGGGAGAGGCGGCAGCGAGCTGGTGTGAAGTCTTTTTTGGGTTGGACACTTCCGCCCACGAAAGAAGGACACGTAGCGGTGAACCCTAATGTCTCAGTCGCCAACGCTGCCAAGGTCACTGTTCAACTACCGTCTCCTGTTGTCGCTCTGGCACCTGTGTGAGCTCTTCTGACAGCTCCGCTCTGTCTGAAACTGGACCCAGCTACTACCCAAACTGTGTGTACTGAGTGCAACTGAGCGTAGTTTCGTGTTTGTAAATTGCACTTCAAATACTTCCAAATATTATAAAGTGTGTGTTTTCCACACATTGTCAGAGGAACGTTTTGGCTGCAGGAAGCCTGTCTCAGAGTCATTAAACTCCAATTCAGGCGAATGCTGACTAAGACGTTCCATGTTAGCGAAGGCAGCACATGTGATCTATCAGGAGACGTCCAATAACTTATTTCTTTCTGAGCATTAGATTAGACAAATTACCTTTCTATACAACTTAACTGCAAAAGCAATGCAAAAGCTAAAAACATACAATATGTTTTATAGAAAACATAATGAGGATATGTTCAGTGTCGGTAAACACACAAACCACCGCAAACTGATCTGGATCAATTCAAACCGGCGACCTGTTGCTCAGGAGTTTAAGCCAGTTTGCTGCCGGCTTCAAAACTGTATGGATTTATGGACATATTACGCAAAAGGTCAAATTGTGCCATACATGAAAAGAGGCTATGTTGCCTCTGAACTTAATCCAGCTACCGATTACCTTTCTGTTAAATAACATTTTTGCCATTGCAAGTTAAGGAAAGTCATTTCTAGGCGACAGGTTTGGATGAGAAACTCATTACCGCTGACATTTGTACCTAAAAACAGAAGCTAACGTCAGCGCCTGGCTAACATAACCGAGCATAAAAAAGTAATTGTAACTATGTCCAAAAGTATTTGTAATCTGCCACTTTGTAGCTCAACAGTGAACATGTTATAGTTACATGTATATTTTATGTAGGAAAATTTTACAATGTTTGGGTAAGCAAGCTGTTTCCTGTATGTAGCCTTTTGCTAAGCTAAGTTGGCTAGCTTCCCATGCTAGCCTCATACTTAGCAAGCCAAAAGTGGTATCTACTCTCAGCAATAAAACAAATTAAGCAAAGTTAAACCCATTTACCAAGCTAAAGATTGTCTAGTGCTCACATTTTACATCTATTTTAATGGTTAAAGTGAAGGCAGGAATTACACTGGGAAAAATGGAGTGATATCCGACCAGAGAGGATTGATCTGAGGATTCATCGGGCTGCGCGACATAATGATTTTCTTTGTGACTTTCTCAGTTTCTATCACAAATGGTCAACACTTTATCCTCGCTTATAGATTATCATCCTCGGCACTGGCTTCACTTCACATGGAAAATATACGGGATCAGGCCTAAATTACTCGCAGCCTAATGGTATCACTGGAGATAAGAGCGAACATGCCTTTCAAGCCATTCTCTCAACCCTCTCGAGAAATGAAATGGGATTTTGTATGGGGAACATTGTAGTAAGCAAGCATAAAGCCACTCTCTGTTCCACAGCCAGCTCCTCAGAGAATTTGCGCCAGACAGAGGATCAGCTCCAGAGATGAAAGAGAGGTCAAGGTGGCTTTTTTCCCCTCCTCCTCCTCCTCCCTAAATCAAGCTTCTCCTCTCTCGCTATTCCCTCTCCTCCCTTCTCCTCTACTCCCATCCCATACTGAGAGCAGACAGGGCTCTGGAAAATGAGGGATGATGTGGAGGTAGAGGAATATGCGTCTGCCAAGTTGGGCCAGGATGTCTGAGTGAAGACACTAAACAGTACCACGTTTGTTGTGATGGATATGTTTGATGCAATAATTACACTTCTTTACTGCTGATTTATTGTTTTACATGGATTTTTTTGCATAGAGTACAGCAGTTTGGATTGTGCAACTGTTGTTATAATGGGCAGTGCAATGTGCAATGTGCCTGCTGATTCACCGCAGAACCTTCTTAACATTTGACCCGACCCAAAGACTGCAGCATAGAAACACTATGGCTCACAACTTATCTTAATATATCCAAACGACAAAAAGCCGATGCAATGGAGAAGACAGATTTAGGACAACAGATGAAGTAATGAAGTACAGCAGTTAGTAGTCCCTACTGTTTTTTTCTCAAGCATTTTTATTATCTCTTGTCAAAGCTTGTATATCGTTCTGGCTGATTTGAAAACACTCACTCACTGATGCCTCAGTAAAAGCATAATCTGGAGGATAACAGTGTAATTTGGTGGATAAAGTGTGAGCGATGCAGGCTGAGAGAGCGAAGGAACTTTTCCTCCCGGCATGTGCAGGAATACAGCTTAAATCTAGCTGGATGAAATACAGTTCAAACATCTTTATAAAATCACTGTCTCTGAAGAAACATCTTGACTGAACTTTTCTGTATTTCTACCACAGAACAGTGTCTCTGCCTTCTTGAAGTTCACACAAGACAAGGCCCGAATGCTCCCAAATGATTTAGCCACTTAAGGTGTTATAGTAGCCAACCATGTATTGATTCGTCATGTTTGCAGGGTCAAGATGCCAAATGAAGTCTCTTAAAACAGACATTAAATTTATCTTCTTTTTAAAGCAAAAACTTTATGGCTTTTGGGAAAATGATGTAAAAATCACATCCAAAAATAACTACAAAAGAGTTAAATACTTTCATTCACATATTATAATTCCCTCATGTCTTCATCCCCAAAATCCAAACTTAAAAGTTTGGATGCTAATACAGTGGAGCCACTTCCCTTCAAATTTCCTCTGGATGGTATATCTGTTTCATTTGGAGAATATACAAATTCCCTCCCTCCCTCCCCTTTGGTGAGAAAGATGGGAAAGCCATCAGAATACTTTGGGACGGAGGCCGAGTTGAACAACAGGTGATTTTTTTTTCTTCAGCGAGTGGGGAAAGACAGCAGCAGAAAAGCAGGATGTTAATTACATCCACAGTATAAAGAGCCATTTAAAAAAAATCTTACTCAGCAATTTTCTTCTCTCCTGCTCTTGTTCTTCTTCTTCCTGCCAGGCAGTAGTTTTTTGTCCTTGGATATAGTTAAATTTAAGACACTGCACTGGTTTTACTGGTAAGTGATGATGTTAAGGCAGCCATAAATGACTCCACATTCATCTGAAATGTGATTCTTTAAGACGCTGCAACATTTGATTATGGCAGCATTTGTGTGGCAGACGGACAGGCTTGTTTTTGTGGGATTGGCCGACTTCTACTCAGCATGTATAAAATTAACGGTCGGTACAGCTGAACAATCTAAGCTGCTTTGTTTACAATAACGCAACAATATAAAACATGTTTACACATAACAAACGATGAAAGGCTTTCTGTGGAAGAAAACACTGATGTGGGAAATTGTTAAAATGAGCCATCAGCCTAAAATCTGCCCACGTCGGCCTCAACACAACTTAAGCCAAACATGAGTCAACACCTCCCTGTGCAGTGTGTGTGTGTTCCCCCTCCGTGCCCTCTCTCCACCGCACACGACCCCCAATGGGACTTTCACTTTCCTTACACACTCCCGAGCTTCCTCTCAGCCCAAACACCCCCTTCACCCTGGACTCCCCTGGCCCCTCTTATGCTGTTTTCCCATGGTCCCTCAAGCTCCACAAACCACCTCACCGCACACACTCTTACATGGAGAACAGTCTCGGCCATCGGCCCCCTTCGTACTCCGCCATCTGTTAAGCACTCTCCCAGCTGTTGCGCACACTCTCCCCGCTCGGCGAAATAACAGCCCTACGAGCCGGTGACACGCACTCGGGACAGAAATTACACTCGGCCGTGGCTTCTAATTAGAGGCAGGTTTAGTGTCCAGGCGGCCTGCAGGTAGAGTCAGCTGTCAACACATGCCAGCCCGCCGCCGCTCTCCTGCAGCCGGCATCACGGCAGACGCTGTTTAGCTAATGAGGCACCGGCCGTGCCAGCAGCATTATGTTGACAAGAATGAATCTGGGCACACTGATACACATTTTTATTGAGCCTGTTTACTGTTGTGTGCCCGACCAACCGCACGGCCTTCCCTCTTCCGGTCTCTTTTTCTCTCTTTAACCAGCCTGGTTGATTTTGGCTTCAGTCTTGCCCCGTGAGGCTAAAAGTTTCCGTGCACCCCGCATTTACAAGCTGTTACTGTACTATGAAATGTTAACCTGAAAGACGAGACGCTCTCCAACCCGGCACATGGCGGCTGGATTCAGGCCTTCCAGTGGGAAACTCTGGAGATTAAATCACTGAGGAGGAGCATGTAGGTAGGAATACATGAAGCGCCCTGGATGTCGGCCAGCGACATCCACTGAGTCCAAATGAAGTGCAGACTCCCGGCAGCAAACGCAACGTTTACTTTTTTTAAAAACAATACATTGAACATTACACATCAAACGAGAAACAGCTGTTTTTACTGTACAGAAATTTGTTGTCCATTTCTTCTTAACCTTTTTTATAGGCTACTTTGTTATAAAAAAAAGGAAGTCAGAATAAGATGAATGTGTGCAGATTGTGTATTATGTAATATTTGGTCATATGGAAGGACCACACGCTGCTCACATTACAACACAGCGTGGCCTTCACGCGCCTCTCTAAAACTCTGCAGTCATTGTCCGACAACACCGGCCCATTGACTGCCATTGTGATTCTGGCTTGATTACAACATATTTATCGCCCATTTCGCTGGATAAGTTATGAAACTGCAGGAGGGGAACGCCACATGTTTGACGAAGGGGGCCAGTGCGCACTCATCTGGATCTGCCCATTCCTCAAGAGAGAAAAAGGGAGATGTGATCTGATTCTGATTATCGGACTCCAGTCACCCTTTGGGCCCAACGCTCTGCACAATGGACTGATTAGTCCACATCTGGAGATGTAAAAAAAAAAAAGGGAGAAAAATCATCTTGAAAAGTTTGCTGTAAATCTACGTGCATATTTGGCTGATGTAATTTTATGGTATAATACAGTAAAAAGCTTTATACGACATCTCTGCAGAAAGAGAGGCCCTTCATCAATAATTTCATCGAGGCTTTATCAATGTGACACATTTTTGGATTCAATCGTTTCCAAATGTTTACCAGTCAGCCAGTGGCAAATGCTCTGCTCCTCCAAGAGATGTTTATGTCAGGGTTTTCTTGCAAACTGGTCATGTAATTCATGATGGCAATTCAGGTCTTTCCAGAGAATACCAGCCACTTTGCTCTCCAGAAAGTGGAAGAAAACATCTGGTCGCAGCACGGTGAGATGTAGGCTGATGGCAAAGCCAGAGAGAGAGAGAGAGAGCGAGTGAGTGAGAGAGCATCCCGAGCATGCGCTTCCTCCTCAGAGACGACTCTCTTTGATGAAGAGACGGAGGAGAGTTTGACCCACTGCTGCAGACACACACAGACCTCCACAAAGAGCCTCAAGTGCCTTGTTTGCGGGCACCATGAAATGAACGCACTTTATTAACCTCAATGTTTATAGTGACTGGCAGGCTCCCTTGGAGTTTCCATGTCACTTTGACCCCCCCCCCCCCCTCCCATAACAGGCCATGTTTGGACATTGTAACCGTTCACTGTAAATGCCCTTTTCAAGTCAAGGAACCCTGAGAGCTCGACCTGGGATTAGAGGCAGGAACTGCTCTGTCTCCTCAGCAGCGTCCCGCCAGTTCCCTAAACTAGAAACCATATGGACTCCCTCTCAATCCGGGCTCAAGTTGGGGAGGCTGCGGACGTCTGGGGGATGATGCCAGGGGTGTGTGTGTGTGGGGGGGGCACAGAGCTCTGTTTGTTCTAGGTTAATGGGTTAACCTGGAGGGGGAGCGGTGGAAGTGGGTTAGAGTCTGTTTGTTGGGAAAATCGATGAGAGAGATAAAGAAAAGAGTTTTCAAGGGGCTGAAACACGGCGATGCTGTGTCACAACTATACAAAGACGGGTTCTTTCCAAAAACAACCGCTGCCGGAGCAAAAAAAAAAAAAATCTGTGTCTGTGCTACACCATCCTCATAATCTCAGACCTGCTCTTGATCATGTCATATTGGGATCTGTACTCTGGATCACAACTGTTTGTTGTTTTTATGTGAGTATGGAGCAAATGAAACCAATAAGAGGTCCCTGTTTAGAAATTTATTGTTTTGGGTGATGGCCAGACAAAGACAAACACAGACCAGAATGCAATTATGCTCTGTGCATATTCTGAATCATACTGTCAACACCATACATGACATGATAATTTACATCATGTTTTAACCCATTTCACCAATGATGGCTCACAGGCGACCATCAGCCAAAAAGACTTTCCCCACTTACTCGTTATGATTGATTTTCACACTGTTAAGTGCATGTGAGATTAAAATTCATTTTAGCTGTCAGATCATAAAGTCCACCCCACCTGCTCTGCTGCTCTTGGGGACATTATTGCAAAGTGTGTTCAGCAGAAAGATGCCAGAACAACAGCTGCAGCACCTGGCAGATCTGCTCGTCAGCAAACAACGCGGGGCCGCGCCAGCTGATCTCTCCGAGCTTTCTCTGGTATTCTCGGTGCGGACCGTAAGTGCACGCCCCCCCCGAACCCCACCAACAGTGCATTGCACCAGCTTTAGCCTAATAAAGGAGTCAAAGCAGACAAAGGGCACTGATGAACACGAGCCGCAACTCCGTCCGTGATGTCACGCGTCAGTAAGCGGTGAAATCCAACACCGCCAGCTGGAGTGGCGTCGGGGTGAAGACGGGTCCCCTCGCATCAGTGCAAGTCACGGCACATAGCAGGAACCACCGCCTGGAGGTAAAGACGCGCAGAGCTGGATCTGCCGTCGCGTTGGGAGCCCACTCTGAGAGAGGCAGCCGAGGCGAGCTCCGGTTCTCCGTGTCCCGCAGACCCCGCTCTCCACAAACCAACTTTTCTTCCCGTGCGACTGTTGCGCGTCTCCACTTTGGATAGAAATAGGCTGAGCGCCGCGCGCCGCGGGAGCGCACAGGGCTTTGAGAGAGAGGGCTGCTCAGGTTTTGAACGAGCGAGGGCGACCTCTCCTCCGGACTGCAGTACCATGAGGAAATTCTGAGGTGGCAGTACTCCTCCGTCCGCTTTGCGCCTCCTTTGGCTTCTACGGAAGGGTTAGCCCATGAGCAGGTATCCTCTTGAGCGTGATTCTGTTTTCACCCAGATCTCTGCTGCCTGGACAAATGCATACAAATGCATTTAGGAGCTCAACGGACAAGGAGTGGACACGTTTCCGCGGCAGCAACGTAAGTGGCCGTATGGTTGAATGCTCTGCAGAGGTTAGGCTGGCTGTCTGTCTGTGCGCGTTGAAAAAGTTCCCGCAACAGGTTTTCACTGTAAATGGCAACTGGAGGACTTCTCTGGTTCTTTGGCGTCGTTCCCTGACAGGGGCGCCACTTGACTAAACATAGACCCTGACTGACACTGTACAAGGTGTTCATTCGGTCAGTAAGATAAGTGCAATTTAATATGATTGATACGCATTATTAATGGTTTCCTTTTTAGGATGTTTCCAGTTAGATCCCATTGACTTTGCATTCTTTGATTCTGGATACTACTCATACCAGCTGCAGTGCAACTGTGCATGGCTTCACTACTGTTCCTTATCATAAATGCACTTTTCCATGCATTCTTGCACTTCTGTCTTATACCTGCTTGATCATCATCAGTGTAGCTGATCATAGCCAGTGTTGGCTGATGAACATGCAGCGCGGGATCTCCAGCATGATAATGTGAGAAGCATATGGCCTGCTGCTGGACCCCCCTCTTCTTTCTGTTTATCTCTCACTCACATAGCTATGATAAGCCTGGAAATAAACACTGACGCATGGGGAGGGAGGATGAATGAGGATGTCTCAGGAGCGATGCAGCTTATTCAGCGTGTCAGTGGTAAATCATTTTTATATTGTATGATGATATGATCATAAGAGCAGCTGACTCAAGGGCTAACAGATTAATCAAAGTGTCATGGTGTTTAGACTTTTAAAATAATCTACGCAGTGTCCCTAAGTCTAAACATTCCTCATGGAAGTGTGTATTGTTGACATCGAGCATATAGGTTTTGTTGTCCTGTTACATTAGGTTGGGACTGTGGAGCTACAGAGATGTGCACGTCTCCTCAGGCAATTTCCCAGGAAATTCCCTGCTATCAGAAGTGAGTTCCAGCTGTTGTATGAATCCCTTCCAGTTATGATCAGAAATCGAGCTCACAGTGCGTTCTGTTGTTCTCCGCTGACAGTTTGCTTGCTGGAAAACAAAGTGGACTCTAAAATCTGGAGAGTGTCCTTGAGAGTGAAAATGAGAGCCTTATGGTGGAGCTGGGTTGACTGAGGAACAAGTGTGGCCCTCCCTTGAATTCACTGAGAGAGTTAGTGTGCATGCATCAGTGGTTAACTGGCTCCTGAGCTGCAGACAATCACCCACTGTTGCAGGCATTGCAGCGGCTGAACTGTGTGTAGCTGCAGAGGCTCAACATACTGTACACTTGACTTGAGGGCGTGCTGTTTCTCCAGCACCGGCTGAAAATCCCATCAGTAAGTTGATGAGGTTTTCGGGAAGCGGATGTGGGAAACACTTTGTTCACTGGAGCAGCGGGTCTGAATGAATGAAGTAAAATGATTCAGCTGTCCATTTTAAAGGAAACTTCAGGGAGAAGCCTTGTGTGTGTAGTGCTCTTTTGTATACGCCTGCTTCATCCAGCGTGCAGTGTGGTGCAGGCCATGAGCTGTGCTTTACGAATGATGTTACCCTGTTATTCTAAATATCAGTGGAAACCCTTGAGCAAGAGGCAAAGTGCACTGATCATGGGTACATGTCACTGCTGAGACTGACCCACTCACCTCAAAATGTGGATGAAGATATCAAAATACACATTTTCCCCCATCAATCCGTCTGCTGACAGTGAAACAGCAAATACACAAAGGGATGTATTTCCATGTAACATGTCAAACTAAAGTGCAGATACTGTAGCTCGCTATGACGCTACCGTCACAGTTAATTACCATAATTGCTTTAATATGGTACTCAGCATTTGTTTTCAATTTATGTCCATTATGGTTTAAAAAAATCCTGCAAAGAATCACTTTGTCATGAAATTCACACTGGATTGTGTGACAGGACGGACAGATCTTATTTGATTGATAAAGTGTGAATCTTAAGTTCAACCAAATAAAAATAAATCAGTTTCTAATGATGTCTAACCATTCAGTAAGTTCTGGTTGTATTCTTCTTTGCTGCTAAGACTTCTGCCATCTCTGTGTCACGAGAGAGACAAATTGAGTTTAATTTGTGCAGTTCAAACATTAGAAAACTAATGAACCTTCCCAGACAAGTTAAAAGAAAACTCAACCGACACAACATCCTGGCTACTCAGGATAATAATCCACAGACCTGACTGTGAACTTTTCAACGGGAACTTTTTTCTACACATGCAAAAAACAATAAAACTGATCATTGTTAGCTGTGTTATCACTTTGGAACATATGCTTTGTTTTATTTGTGTGAACTGGCCCTTTAAAGATCACAGTGCCGACTTTGGTTGCAATTCAGTTAAGAAGACGGGGGAAAATATATGGAAGTGATTACTCTTGAAAAACGAATGCATGCTGGGAACACAGCTTGGCCGCCTCGCTGCTGCGGCACGCTCGCCCCGTCCACACCAGCGGCTGCGGGGACTGAGCGTATTTAACCCTGCCTAACATCTGCAGGTCCACCCATGACAGGAAAAGGGCAAACTAATAAAGCCCAGTGGAGGTTTACTCACAGCCCTTTGTCTGCTCACTGTCTTGTGGACTAAGTCAATCTTTGCTCTGGTCTTAGGTGACCTCTTGACTCCAGATCGGTGATCTGAGCGAGCCGACAAACCTGAACCGCGCTCATGGTCTTTCTCAGAGAACAATCATCCGGACACAACACACCGTTCCTTGAAAATTAGGTGCTGATTTACATTTACATGCATGAGTTGCTCGGGGGAAGTCAAATGAAAAAGTATTTCGAGCTACAAGTGAGCATCGGAAACCTGGAAATTGTTGACCTGTTAATTTTTTTTTTTCCCGCTGATGGCCATTTGGACATGAGAAGAACACAAACCCGTTGGTGCTTCCATAATGAAGTCATTATGATCAGGATACAGGTGCTAATGCTGAAACGCAGCCAGCGGGGTGCAGATATTGGCCTTGGATCAGTTACTTGTTCTTGTCCAGGAATGCCGGGGTCGAGTCTGAGAAGCGAAGCATGCAGGAATTGAACATCTGATTAGCCAGAACCTGATGTTTTCATTGAGAGAAATATCCACTTGTGCGTAACGTGAACGGTGTGTGTGTGTGTGTGTGTGTGTGTGTGTGTGTGGGAAGAGAAATCTAGTGATGGATGTGATTTTTATCTCTCGCTGCGTGATACAAAGTGACTTCTATTACGGCTCCAGCACCGTGTTGGTGTTACTACCTCCCCACTTGTTTTGAATTCCACTCCATTTAAAACTTGGGCTCAGCTGAACCACTTTTTTTTCCCCCCCAAAAGGGGGGCACGCAACAGTGGAGGTTAGGCACATGCTCTAAGGTCAAACTCTATAAATCTCAGTTTCTCTCAATAATGACTCTGTGGGGCACTTCTACTGTGGTGATATTCTGATAGGCTGCAACAACCTTTTCAAATCGAAGGGGTGAAGTGGGACGGGTCAGTCAAGGTGAGTCCCGTCAGGCTTGTTTAGATGATCCAATATCAGTGCGAGTGTTTTGTTTATCCCTCCAAGAAGTGAAACATTTCAGAGATGCTCGGGCAGATTAACGGCTTCACATGCTTTGTTCCTGCTAATGGATTCGGTAAGTGGCCTGCCAAATTAGACATGTAAACAGTATGCTGTGAATGTCGCCGCTCACGGAGGCGTCCCCCTGACAGACATCGGTGATGAACGTAAGAAAATTGTTTTCCTTTCCTCACGAGGACTGTAAACAGAACTTAAGTGAGTTTGCTCCCATTTGCCAAACCAAATTGAGCACTTTGCCTCTCGGCCTCCCCCCCCGGTTTGAATGAGCCATTGTTAGGGATCCAAGCTCATTTTAAGGGGAGAAACGCAAGATCCGTTGCTGCGGGAATGATTCATTGCAGAGGGGAGTTTTAAGTTGTGATTATTTATAGTCTTGACATGACACCCACTCCCCACATAGTGGTATTTCCCTTAGTCAACACAGCAGTGTTTGGGGAGCTTTGTCTTGCTTTCAGCAGCCTTTTCCATTAACTGCCAGGAGTGGGAAGCATGTCATAGTGCGCTGTCACTTAGACGAGGATTTACCACTAAAATGTGGCAGATCTGCGGGCTGTGGTGTAGAATATTTTTGTATTTCACGTCCTTCCTGTGTGCCTAAATTAAAAAAAAGCATGTGATGAAGCTGTATATTGAAAGACTGCCGCCTCACACACGATGCATAAGGATGGCACGGTTGAAGGCGGTGGAAAATTCCCACCACTTGCACTTACATCACTGTGAATGAGCTGAAGCGATGACCTGAGTCTGTTCAGTGGCAGAGCCTCGGGGATGCCTTAAATAGCCCTGAACAGGGAGAATGCGTGACAGACAGGCAGAAAAAAAGCAGTCTGAATCAGCATCAGATGGCCCCACTTGGCTCTCCAAAAGGGAATGTTAAGTGTTATATTTAGTTGGTTTCTTTTGGTCTACTTTTAAACCAGGCCAACTTTTAAGTATAACCAGCAACTCACTGGCTTCATAAATGTCAGTGTTATCCTCTCTTAACAGATGAATGATTGTGCTAATATACCCCCCCCCTTCGTTTTGTGGATATGTCTGTGTTCCCGGCTGTGGAATGTCGCACCACTTTCCCGATGGGGAACAGGTGACAGTTCGCTGGGTTTCTACTTACACTCACTCCTTTTTTTTTTTTTTAACTCTTGTTGTGTTTCTCCATCTCATCCTCTTACATTTGTTTCTGGTTCTCTTCCTTTTGCTCAACTCTGCGCGGCCGCATTTGTCTCGGAAAACAAACATGGCTGCCCGTCTGCACATCTCCATCAAACAAGGCCACACAAACCCAGATAAATTCTTTGCCGGGTTGATCCACGAAGGCGAGATGACTGTAAGACATCTATCACGCTGCACTTTGAGGTGCGACGGCAGCCTGTGATTGATTGCACTCCTTTCTGTAGTCTTATGTAACTGCACATTAAAATAGCGAGGCTACCGTCTCCATTAGTCTTTTCTGAACTATCACCACCACTCCACTGTGTCAGAGCTGAAAATCATTACACCAGTTGCCAGAAGCCACTTCAAGTTGTGCTAGCAGCTGTCACCTCGAATGGAACTGTCCATGTGATTGATTTGATTAGACTATACAGCGTATGCCTTGAAGCTGCAGATGATAAATATTCAATATATCAATAACCTGGACCACTGGTTTGTGCAAAATGTTAAAATCTGCCTTAACTTCAGCTTCTATGGAAATCTGTCTCAACAAACCTGAAAAATATAACTGAAACTGAAAAGAATAACTGTGAAGCTAAATAGTTGCTCACTGACATTATACAGATATTATACCAACAAGAATGTATGGAATTTTACACTGAACCTTTATGATACCTGCCCTCTGAATGTCTTCTTTTTTAAAGTTAAGACTTTAAAGTACACATGACCACCTTAAAGCATTTTATGGCCAAACTGACCTGAAAACACTAAACATCCATGAAATCCACGTAAAATGTCAAGTATGAGTGGTGTGTCTCAAGAGTCTGCTGACGAAAAAGATGAGTGGATGGATGCAGAGCAACCATAAATATGGCAGTAAGGGCTATAAAAAATGTAATATATTTTACAGTGAGTGTCCCAACCAAAACTGGTTTAAACATATCATCTGCATGTGGAAATCTCATTGGCATCATGTCGGTGCAATGTCTAATTTTTCCTCTGGTGTCCTTTTAGATGTCATCGGCCTTTTACCGATGGCATGCAGCACATGTTCACCTTCTGCTGTAGCTATATGGTGGGCAGTGCCACCTAGAGGTGGGGTCAGTTCGGGTCAAAGGACTGAAGTTCACTGACTGTTAAAAAGGTCTCAATATGCTGCATGCATAGCATAGGTCTTTATGTCTCATCTTTGTGGTTTTTCTGAATATACGAGCTAATCATTTCTCCTGTGACAAGCCTTTTGAAGGGTTTTGAGAATTAATTACTCTTAAAACTTGAAAAAAGAAATTCCTCTTAAAAGGCAGCTGTGACAGTTCTCTCTCTAAATCTCTTTCCTCTTTGTGGCCACAGCTTTTGTTGAGGCATCTTTCCATGAACAGCATTAAATTGTTATTAACTATGCCTTCGAGACAGAGTCCATCATTGTGGGGAAACAATAAAACATGACACAATAATGGTCTCTGCATGACTTTTCATCACATTTTCAGACACGAGAATGTCAAAGTGGAAGGCCTTCGTAAACAGAGAAATCCATTTACCTTTTAACAGGCTCCAAGCTTTCTTTTTTAAATGTTTTCCAACTACTGATTTCAGTATAATATGGACGAAGTCTACAAGTAATAATTATTTTCATTTTCGCTGAGGGCTTTATTTAGTTAACTGTTTAGTCTGTTTCTAGTTTTTATCCAATTAAAAGGAGAAAAAACACACATTTATTTAATCTACAACGATAAAAAACACAGGAAGGAGAAAAGTATCGTCACGCATGAGAAGAGAGAGTCAGGTAATGTGAGGCAGTTTTTTTATTTTGATAAATTAATTAATTAATTCAGGATTTAAGAGAATTGCTTTCATTAAAAAGTTACCTCAACACTGCGCAGGACACAGTTTGCCACAAAGTGCTGTAGTGGTTGGTTAAGAAGAAGGAGGCCAGGGAGTCCAAACTAGAGCCGAACAGCCTGACAGATTCGAACACAGCGCCAAAACACAACGGAACTTCCTCTCAGGTGATGCCTTCACGATCCCTCGGAACTCCCAACTTCCCCACGAACTCTCTCTCTGAATGGCTAAAGTTAGCAAGGACCAGCCACGGACGCTACAATATATATTATAAATTAGTGTGTAGACCTACAAATAAGATGTTTTTTTTTTGTTTTATTAGACCATCGTAGTCATAGCATTTGCTCCCCAACCCAACATAAACCACGGGTAAACATTTGTGGACATATCGGTTGGTTTGGGACTATATTCTCTCAGGTCATGTAATTGAATTAAACGAAGTTCCGGTCAGAAGTCCAACGTTCTAAATCACTACGCACACTCTTGTACGATAGGTTACCGGTAAGTTTTTTTTTTAATAAATAAATGTAAATTTAAGAGAAGAAGTAACGTTGAAAAGATCGGCAGTTAGTTACTTTAGCAAACATTATCAGGACAACTGAACGCACTGGCGAAACAAATTTAACTGTAGGGTAAGCTGATAACATAGACGCTGTTTTAATTACCGCCCAATTATTCCAAAAGCCGGCGTTGCACTTATGCTAAGAGCTGAGGGGGCGTTCTCCGTTTCGGGAAGCTTCTGTGAAATTGCCCGCTCGAGTTGCCCTTAGTTGGGGCTAGTTATGGTGGAAAAAGAACCTCGAACAACTGTGAGTTTTATTTTATTTTAATAGGCAACCTATTACAGTCGGGACTGACTAAAAATCGCTGTACGCATCTAGCTCCTAGCCTCTTTATAGCCTAGCCTACGCTATTAACGCGCGTCACCGTTTAATTACCGCCCGATATGGCTACCCGGCTAAGCTAACTGGCTAATGTTCCCAACTTTTCTCCTAACACAAGAGAAAGTGCAAAGCCTGTGTTGGTGTTGGTGTTGGTGGTGGGCAACCGTTTTAACAGGTGCACTGCTTCATTTAATCACGGACCGTTCTAATGGTGGACATTTTGGCACAGGCGTAATTAATAATCTTAACAATGACGGTTTTCCATTCGCATTAGGTGTGTAGGTGCCAGTGCTGGTTTACAGCACGTCATTTGTATTCATTATAGCCTGTGTTTTCCCTACCATTACATGTCAGACCGACCGTTGCCAGCAAAATCAAACCCTCCTTGGCCCATGTTATTGGCCGTAGTTCGTATATTAAGTGTCCATTGCTACATGTTTTCAACAATTTCCCTGTTTCTCCTGCGTAACAGGTCATATCTCCAATCTCTGCCGTCTCAAATGATTGTCCATGTATCATCACCTCCAAGCCCGATTACAAATAGATCTGCCTCTTCACTCCAAACTGCTGATTTCAGGCAGACTCCTTATGTCAGCAGGGTAAAGCTAGACTGCTAATAGTTAATGACAGAATGGAAAGAGAGCCAAGTTGTAGTCGTTGGCGTTTTTCCTCAGACTTGGCAGAACTTTGTCCACCATATTTCACTTGTGGCTGAGACAGAACCTCAACAAGAGACCAGTGTTTTCTGTGGAGCAGTTTTAGTATTTGATTTGAGTGTTGGCTCATCTGTGTCCCGTGTCTACGCTGTTGTGCAGTCAGGATAATCAGTGTGTAGTCAACATGACATCTCTTTTAGCGGTTTCATTTGCAGTGAAAACAACCTGTGATGCATCGATGCGATGAACAGAAATACCTCACATAAATCAGCCATGATTATAATTGGATGGGAGCAGGGGAGCAGTTAGCAGTGTTGTCTCACAGCAAGAAGCACCATACAAGTATCTGAGTGTACATTCATCTTGTTCCTCTCCCCCTGGCTTTGATTTCTTCTTGGAGCTCAAGTTTTCATCCCCGGGCCTGGCTCCAATGTACTGTACTGTATCGACTAGACTGTCTCAGTTACCTATATTTTTATGTTTCAATATAGGTTTTTAAAACAAGATATTCTGTCACTGATTTGTGTTTTTATGTCTCTGTAGGTGGAACTTTCTCCTGCTCCTGTCAGTATGCTCAGCAGTACTCTCTGGAGACGAAGACTACCTATCTCAAGGTAAAAAAACTGATGCAGAACTTAACACATCAAATCCCACGTTTGTTCAGTTACAGCATGTCATTCAGTTCTTTGTGATCTCTACCCTTATGTTACCTTTACATAAAGATAATCACAAAGCTTCTTGTAGTGAGGTATACAGATTTTAAATCCCTGGAAAAGAGAATAATGCATTGCTCCATGCTGCAAAACTTTATATATTATGTATAACTTTTTTATGGAAAACCTTCTGTAGGGAAAAGGTCCAAATAGCTGTATCACATGTAGAAAACAACTCAGGTGAATTTTGTTATTGCTTTATGTTCTATACTGGAGCGAGTAGATATTAAGACAGCGGGTGTGAACAAGAGCTTTTTCTTCGCTCTTATTCTCATTTTTAACCCTCTCCCTCAACAAGTCTGCTCTTGCTCTTCAGGCCTCAGCATGCACGTAGAAGGAGGTAAAATAGCCTCTCAACCTTCTCCGCCCTTCCTTTTACCCATCTTGTTTCCCCTCAGTGCTCTCTCATCTCTGGTCCATCAGAGGAGGCTCTAAATATGTGCCATGCAAACACAATGTGAAGTGCATTCTGGGAAAGTACACCAGACAGACAAAGAAGCGGAAGTCTTGGGTAAAGGCTCAGCCTGATTTGGTAAATGTGCCTCAGCTGGTCAGATGCTCGGGATAAGGTGATACCCATCTGTTTAGTCGTGGCTTTTTTTCTTCTCAAAGGAGGAGAGGAGTTGAAAGTGAGAGGGACTGAAGTTAGGAGGTGATAATAGATAGTAGAGCTGTTTTTTTTCCCCAGGGCTCCCAAATCGAGAGAAGGATGTGGGTGCAGATGTGCACAACAAAACATAAAAGTAAACTAAGGCAGCATAACCAGACCAGGATGTGGGTGTCCTGTGGAGAGGAGCAGTGAGGGAGGGTGAGACTGTGCTGCCAAGACTTATGTAATCTAGAACACCCTGAGCGCCACAGGTGTTCCACATCGCACCAATTCATGGAGCACCCTAACCGGAAAAATACCCCGTATCAACTTGCTGCAACAAGTATGGGATATTAGATTACAATTTATATATTTACACTTTGTTTTACAAAGATAGGAAAGTAATTACCCTACCTGTAAAAGAGTGACTCCTGTCCTATCCACACAGGAGGCTTATAGTGTTATAATTAAACAATGATATTGGATCTATATTCAGTATCAGCACATGCCCTACGCCCAGATATCAGTTTTGGGACTGAAAAATTTGGATCGGTGCATTCCTGAGTACAACTTAGTCCCTTTATAGCTGTTGGACAGTTGAACTATAACCCCACCCCACATATTCCTCCAAATGTGACTTCCCTGAAAGAACTCCTTCATTCAACCAGAAAGAATGCTGTCAGAAGAATCGTAAGAAAACTTCCATAGGTTTTTCATCAACACATTTCACCCTATGGCTTTGTTGAGCAGGTTTATTGTTCTTTGAGTGGCATATTGCTGGTCCACTGCCAGACGTAGCACACAGTGTAAGCACACTTGTGTAAGGTTGACCTCATGATGGATCCTCACATTTCTGCTCCCTTCTCAGCGTGTATGTGCATTGTATGTCGCTTTCCTGCACAGAGGAGGCAAACTGCCTCAAGGGTCCCTCCCCTCGTCCCGTCCTCTCCCTGCGTATCTGCAGCCGAGCCCACTCCGAGCAGGATCAATCCATCATAACGAGGGGAGGAGGAATGCACGCTGAGTGCTCGAGCGGCTTGTCTTCACGTATGAGACAGGTTAATTGGAATCTGGGCTGACGTTACCTCGGGCAAAGAATGTCAAGGACATATCAGTGCGTGCTGAGATCAGCTGCAGATAGATAGTCTCCCTGCGTGGGCTGCAGGTCTGAAAACCCTGCAAGACCACATCCAGGATGAGTGGGTGATTTCTCTCTCTGGCTCTGCCTCGCCCTCTACCCCCACCTCCCTCCTAAGCAGACAGAAAAATAAATCTTAAACAGAAACACATCCACAGAAGCAACACTCGTGGACTTTACTCAAAAAAGTACTACAACCTCCACTATCTGATTTACTGTGATAAGTGATCCAGAGGCAAACACACTATTTTGTCATACTATTCCAGTGTGAAGTTTCTGGAATCTGATATTCTACTATAACCATGTTTTACTTTTTAAAGTAATGTTTAAACTTGTGACTGGAGAGATCCTTCACCTACTTCACCCCTGATCAGTCATCATGATGAATGCCACCTTTTCAGGTCTAGAACTTGGCACCAGTAGACTTCAGGTGTTCAGTTTGTCACGTAGTTAAAGTTTAAACTGTGACACAGACCGCCATATTGTTGCTATTGCTAGGAAACCGGAAAACAAAGCAGCCTGCTTTATGTTCAGCATCATTACATTTATAAGATTATGCAGTGTGCAGGTCTTGATTAAAGCAAGTTTAAGTAAAGTTTGGAAATTTATTAAAAGGATGTTGGGTGTTCTGAAAATCCATGGATGGTGACACCTCAATGCATCATGCCGCTGGGTAACAAGCGTTACTTCCTGATACATCCTGCAGTTTTTATACATACCTTGCTTATACAAATTCAAAACTCTCTGCTGTTGAAATTCCACTATTTCTTATTATTGTTGTTGGCAGTTTGATTTGATCCCCTACTAAAGGCCGAAAGGTTTTACACGTGCAACTCATCTGAAAAAGGCCTGGTGCAGCTTTGATGTCATGTGTTCTTTGTTTTTACTGTCTGCATTCCCAAAGGTTGTTAAAAAACAGCTTTTCAACCATATTTATTCAGGTCACATAAATAATAGGAAGACAGTGTTGCAGTTGAAAGCTTCGTTGTGGAGATGCAGATCACAGGTTGGTGCATTTAATTCAAGCTCAACTCACCCCTGTTTGAAAGTTTACTCCCTAGATACAGAGAGGAGTTGCTTCAAAGGAAGGCAGTGTCTCTGGATTAGCCATGAAAATACCTCAAACTGCCCCTGAGATCTCCGCGCTCTCGCAGGCGTGCACACAAACACAAAGGTTTAAAAAGCTTCCCCTTTCTCAGGCATCCATCACTGCGGCCTGTGACTGCCAGCACACTCGCTCGCATTAGGTGCATTTCCACCCAGCTATTTTTATGCACATTTTCCATTTGCACATAAAAACCTGAGCAGAAATGCCAAAAATTTGTATAAAATCTTGAAATGTTGCAAAACCCTTTTGATGCTCGGGAGAGGGGGAAATTTTGTTGTATTGAGGAAAGGTGAACGTAACTGTGCAATGGAAACAGATTCAGTGAATTAAAGATGGCGTCCAGAAATCAAATGACTGCACATGAAAACATCAGGCCCGTGTGGACTGACGAGGAGACGATTAACACGAGAAACAAACAATGTGAGCGCTCCGTTATGAAGCGTTCCATCGCATCATTACATTTTCCTTTGTTTCAGATTTGATTCTCTGAATGATTTGATTTTCATCTACAGTGATATCATGGTACCTGACTGGAGAGTCACTGGAGGGAGGGAAATTCACACAAATTCACATTTTCCTTTGTTGGTTCAGGTTTTGCAAAACATTTGGCTGGAAACCCGACTGAATCTGTGCTCAGCTTGTGAAATGACCGACCCGTTTGTAATTCAGATTTGACATTTACGACGGCAGTGTGTGTCAGGTGTCGCATGTTCCCATTTATCACGTTAATGCTGCAGTTTTTGTGTACGGCTCCGGAACTGGCGGCGCTCCGTTCTGACTCGGGACACATGTGACACATTGCCCTCCAGCGCAGCGATCTGTCCGCCGCTCTTCACAGAACATCCTCTGCCCTCAGATCGTATTTAAGTGCTTCTGCCTGGCTGTGCTTCATCATCAGCAGACTTAGCAGGAATTCTTTAAAGAAAGAATTACCTGTGGGCATGGGGGGGGGTGACAGGCCCGTTTGGAGGAAAGCTGCTCTCATGAATCACTGGCACATTGATTCAAAAAGGCTGTGTGGACCGGCTTCCTGTATCCGAGTTCGCCCCCCCACTCATCTGGGCCACAGCTGCCTTTCTGCTTCTTACACCAGCAGAAAAAAGGGAGGGGTCACCAGCATCATGGGGAGATGGTTGTAAGGGTTTTAACAGCTGACCAGACTTTGATCATTTAACCTGAAGAAGTATTGATTAGATTATGTTAGTATGTGTAGAAAAGTTTAAATATCTTAAAAAAAAAAAATCATATCAGCAGCCAAGAAGGCATAAAACATTCTTAAACGTACCAGGCAACAGTGAGAACTGCAGTAATATCTCAGTAAATGTTTTTTATTCCAATATTACACATATAAAGCCTGCCTTACTAAATCCTTATTCCAATCCAGTTTCATATGCATACAATGTTTCGGTACCTTATCCTTGCACAAAGTCTAGATTTCCACTAAAGTGAATGTCTTTAACCAGTCCGGCCTCGGTGCTTTGTGATGCGTCTCTGCATGTCCACCTCACCTCCTGTCTCCTGCTGTTCCTTCAGGAGTGGACGTCCTCTATCGATTGGGTCTCACAGCTCAGAGCGGCGCGGACGATCCGTACGAGAGGAGCTCGCCTTTGACGACTCGCGCCACCGTTCCCTCACACGTCGGTCGTCCCGCCTCTGGATACGGGGTGTTACTCGACTCAAACTCCCTCTATGAGGCTCCCGCAGGAAGTCTGTTCCCGCCGGAGATCGGCGAGGAGTTTTCCGTTGTGGTTAGTCTAAGCTCCTGGCGAGCAAACAACGCTTTTCTCTTTAGCGTCAAAGATGGCAGGGACAGGCTGCGGTTCGGCATTCAGCTGCTGCCGCGCAGGGTGGTGGTGTACACCGCAGACAAGGCCTCCATCTACTTCACCTACAACTGGCAGGATGGGCGCCAGCATCCGTTCGCCGTTGGCGTGCGTGCGCGCTCGGTGTCCTTCTACGCGGACTGTGGTGCGGTGCAGCAGCAGGAGCACACCCTGGGGAGATCGCAGACACTCGGGGGCTCTGGGGGGCTCTTCACTCTGGGGAGGATGAACTCCAAAGCGGCGCCGTTCAGCGGTCGCGTCTGCCAACTAGATATCTATCCCTCGGCCCAGGCTGCCGCGCACTACTGCGACTACCTTAAAAAACAGTGCCGGCTGGCCGACACTTACCGATTGCCTCTGCCGCATCCTGGTTTGGATATTGAGGCAAACGACCCCCCTGGTAGTCCCTCGACAAAGTCCCCCGTCGGAGTTGCAGCTACCCATCGTACCCCTGTTAAAACCACAGCAGCTGTCAAACCGTCCCCTGGTAATTTGGTCACGCAGATCCCATCAGTACAACCTCACCTGGAGGACCAGAGCCGCATGTCCACATTGGATCCATATTCCAACATCTCCTCGCTCCAGCCTGAAAACCCCACCTTACCTACCCCGAGTGGACAAGCAGCTCTGGATCTCACCCATAGCACAACCGACACCACCGCCACAAATGTGTCGGCAAAAGGGCGCAGGCCCCAGGGGGACGCCGATCACTCCGAAAACAGCACAGAGGAAGAGGTCAGCTCCGGGAGCCCGCAGACTCCAGATGTCACCCCAGGCCTGGTGTCCGCAGCCAGGCAGAGTCGACTGAAGGAAGGACTCAGGAACAACTCCATCACCGGCTCCGGGGAGACTCGCTTCAGGTCTCAGCTCATGGAGCCTTTTCCGAGAGCCAACGGCACCACATTGTACCGGGAGAACCGGGTGGACACCTCAGAGCAGCACGATCTGGACGGCAGCTACGACGACACAGACATGGGAGGATACGATTACGGATACGAGGAGCCGGACTTCTTCTACGACTACGACGAAGGTTTGCGCGGCCCCAAAGGAGATCCAGGTCCTCCGGTAAGTGAATGAATGACGACCGCAGCCACGAGCGTTCATGGAACGGTTTTCAAAGAGTTGACACACGTGTGAGGCAGTTGCTGTTTATATCAAGTGGAAAATATTGATACGGGGGCAATCAGAGTAAATTTATGGCCATAGCAGTGTACAATTTGGCTTTCTTACGTACGCCCATATTTTGGCAGGACATGTGTAGTGATTTAGAGGTGATGACATGTCAAGCACCGCGCTTTTTTTTTTTTCATGTATCTACAAGTTGTTAAAACAACATGTCATTCCCTCGAAAATCCTGCCAGCCACTTGTGCTATTATGTTAGCGAGGGTTAGCTCATCTGAAAGCGGGGGGGGGGTATACTGGCAAAACGAGATTAGCCGTCCATCCAGTCTTACTGTGTTATCTGGCTGTCAGGAGAGTCCCGTCCCCGTCCCCCCCAAATGCGCTTTTATGACTCACATCTTCAGTCAGCGCTTGTGTCTCCATGAGTGAAACGTGTCAGGGCTTTCTGTTTGATGTTTTTAAATTTAGGAGGGTATGCGATGATGTCAGCTGTTTGGACTCATCCACCAGTTTCCATAGTGCTACCTCAGCTATTAGGTGCCTGCAGGCCTGTAGGTGGGACGGCTTAGCCCGCTGTGAGTTGTTGCAACTTATCAACGTGTCTGCGAGCCTGGAAACGCTGCACCGCAGTGTTAGGAGCGTTGTGCGCTCTAAACCGTTTTCCAGTGGGTCACAGTTTGGCAGCGAGATTAAAAAAAAATAATTAGCCAGTGTTTGTTCTTTTATGCGCTTATCTTTATCAGTTTGTGTTTCTTGGCTTCTCTGACCAGCAGACTGACTTTGATGCAGGCATTTGTTGAATGCTGGGTCGGCCGAGGGTCGGTGGCTCATTCTGTCTCATTGCTTCTATGTTTAAACTTGAAAACAAGCTGATTTACCTCCTTGAGTGAAGTGTTTCCCGGGTTTGTAGCCACGTAAGCAGACGAGCGCAGTGGCATGTGTACAGGCCGCTTCTGGTCGTCTTCTGCAGCTCTTTTTTTAATGCTTTAACTGCTCATTCATTATGCAGCTTTGACAAAAAAAACTTCTTTTTAGAAGAGTCTTCGTCCTCTCGGCTGCAGCTTTGCTCAACACAGCAGAGGGTTTGGAGTCTCACACTTCAGTTACGGTCCTGTCTTCTGTGGAAAACACCAAGTGAACTGAGAGAACTTGTCTGTAACTTGTAATTGGCCGCTTCACTAGTTGTTGAAAAAAAAGTTGGGGAGGTGTTATCTGACTTGTCTGTACCGATTCTCAAACCTAACCCCTGATGCCAGTGCACTATGTAGAATCCATCTGGACCATCTTTATGTGATTATATGAAGCCAGGGATTTTTATAAGTCTGCAGCCTGCAGCCTATAGCAGGAACAGCACATTGTGCACTGTATTGACACAAATATATATATATATATATATATATATATGTGTGTTGAAGGTCGACTGTCTGGTGTGAGGTCAGCACTGACCTTATTGAGCAGATTGGTTACGTGATTGATACTGGATTGGATTGGTGATATGTCTCTATTGCAGATATGTCTCAGAACATATCACAGCGATGTCAGATTATTCTCCTTCCTGTTATCTTAAAGCCTCCGAATGAGACAACACACTGACATTACCACCATGTCTAAAGTATGAGAAGTGCCACTATGGTAGTTAAATGGGTGTGTCAGTTGGTTTGATGGTGTTAGAGTGTGGCTGTCTTCCTGTAGACAAAATGTGTGTTCATTTAAATGCACTTAAAATCTTACATTGTGTTGCTGGTGGGCAGTTTTGCCTCATGTGGTCAGTGAAATTCTTAATCAGACCTGTTTGGATCAGGGTTGAGTATTTGTGCTTATGTGATTGCTTCATAGCAAATCTTCAGCGGGAGGCTGGAGATGCCGACTTCAGTTACGCCGTCTGTCACTGAGCTCACTGACTGGCCGCGCTGCTGGGTCACATTGCAGGGGGTATTGTAATTGAGTTCAAGTTGAAGTTCAACAGATGATTCATTCTGCCCCTCAACTTTCCAGAAGACGGACTTCTTGAATTGACTCCTTTGGGAAAGGTCGCCTGACCCGTGTGTTGGCCGCACAGTTTGAAGTGACTGTGAATGTGATCATTCTGCTGCGCGAGCGCCTCGGTTTCTGTAGGTCCTGTTGTTGTGGCGAAGGCGGCGGCGCTCTCACAGTTTCCATGTGTCCGCGTGTGGGAGTCGGGAGGAACAAACAGCTGCGTCTCTGTTCGTCGCTCCCTCTGTGCCCATCGACGGCTCCGACAGGGGATGAGGATGCTCCGGAGCAACGCTCTGCAGCCTGAAGAGTCAACAGCGTCCTCACGCAGAAGGGGATTTCCTGCCGACTCTGTAATGTGATGGAGACTGCTGTTCAGATGTGTCATCTTAAGTCTGTCTCGTTAATGACCAAAGCTATGCTATGACTGGATTCACCCTGCTCTTTATGATGGTAACATTAGTTCAATATCCACAAACTGAACTCAGCTGGCCTTGAGAAACATCAGCAGTCGTTTACTGTATGGTAGCCTCGGTGAAAGTCTGTTTTCCAGTCATAACTGCTCTTGGAGGACACCAAGCCAGGCAGTAATGAAGAGATGTTTTCACTGCAGATAAGAACTAATAAGCCAGTGCAGTTTTAATGAGCCCCCGGTCAGACAAAATATGTTGGCAGCAGTTACAGTAATTCAGCAGCGTGAGTTAACGGTGGATTGGCCAACATAAAAACCAGCTTCATTCCCAAAGGCAGCGTTTACCACTGAAGATGGATATCTTATCTGCTTATATGATTGGTTATTGTCTCTCTTCTATAAACATCGCAGGACTTGTGGTTCACAGTTGAAGAAGCGGTTCAAACACATAATTTTTATTCGACAGTGTGCATCGTTCAGGACGCACACGCAGATGCTACGTGTCTCCATGACGGAGCGTTGCGTTAATCACGAAGCCCGGCGGTGCCGGTATCGTCTCTGGAGTGTAACTCGACTCCCCTGCTCGGAGCTTTCCTAATGGAGCGCTCGGTTGAGAACGCTCGTAGCTCTTACATAAATATAGCACATGCTCATCATTGCAGAGGTCTGGACAGTGAACTGCATGTCATTGCTTGCCATTAACATACTGTCTTTTTTCCCCCTCACTCCCTCTCTCCGAACAACATTCCCTTCTTTCGCTCCCTGTCCCTCTGTCTCTGTGATTTAGGGTCCACCTGGTCCCCCTGGTTTACCTGGTCCACCAGGAAAAAGAGGCTCTCGGGTGAGTAACCTGTGCAAAGGTGACGGTGTTAATTAGTTATGAATAGGACAATGGAAAGTTGGGGAAAAGAAAAGACATTGGTGTACAAAAAGTGCTGTTTTGTTCAGACTCATATTTTGAGGTGGAAGCCGCTCTGCAGGGGGCGTCCTAGCACAGGAAGTACTGTGGTTTGATCCCAGGTGAAGGTCAGGTTTACGAAGACAACAGCACCAGCACCTCCGCAGAAGACTCGCCCGACTGGCCACGTGTGTCTGGCCTGTGTTTACCGTCACAATCCAGCCTCAGCTATCAGGGAAAACAATGCTGACACACTTGTTTGTGGTCGGCGCGATTAAACTCGGGAACAAGCGCACAACGATGAGGCGCTTCACTTTGAGGATGCAGGCAACATTGTGTACTTGTCAGCACCTTTTGGAGCAGCGAGGCCGAATGACCAAACGGTTCCAGATGCAACCAGATGCAACCGGCAGCCGCGGCGGCGGCGGCTCCGCTCTGATCTTTAGACCGCGTTGCATGCAACTGCCAAGGCTGTCATGATGCAATGCTGCGGCCATGCCACAGGCCCTGGAGGCGTATTTAAACAGAACAAGACACATTTGACTACATGAGTGTGGTATGTGTAAGAAGGGAGATGATACGGCCCTGCGTTGTTTCGGTGGAGCCCCCTGCATTAGCACCCCTGTTAAGTTGACGGGCCGACACCATTCAGATGAATGAGAGGGCCGAGTTTTTAATGCAGAGCCCGACTCTTGGTGTCCGTAACAGAGACCAGACAGACAGACAGGAAAACACGTCGTCTGGTTTAAAAAAAAAAAAAAAAGGCATGGAAAGCACATGGCTGATCCCGAACACACTGGTAACGAAGCGACGGGGGGAGGCTTGGAGTCATTATGTGGTGGGACGCTGCTGCGGTCCTGTCTCTGCCGTCTCAGCACCGAGCAGCAGACTCATTACGCTGCCTCTAATTGTTAACGTTATCAGACGCTCAGCCTGTGAAGCCGGGCACGGCGCCTGCTGTGGCCGTCTGTCGCCCCAAACCCACTGTCATTTGAGGTTCTTTTATTGTGAGGTGACGGTTTAAGCGCTGAAGGCACTGATTGATACAGTCATCAAGTGTCTGTGTAGGCAGGAAGCTGCAGTGAGATTTTTGACCTGCTGCTTTTCCCATTTTTGCAATGAAGTAACTCTGTAGACAGAGTTATGACAAAGCAAGACGTTTAGTAGTAAAAATGTAGGCTCTTATCACACTTGATGCAGTACATACCTGAACTTTCAACCCAGCGCTTTCAACGACCACTTCCAAGACCTTTCAGACTTCACGTAATGTTCTTTCATTTTCTCTGGCCATGGTGCTCTTGTGGAAACCAGACTGGGATAGCTTTAAGAATGACAGCGAGGGGAAGAGAGAGGGAGAGTGGGAGAAATCCTTCTTCCTGGCTCTTGGCTGCGCTGCAGAGAAAGTCTGGCCCGCAGGCATCATGAGCATGAATGTGCAGGAATGCGGTGTATTTGTGGTACAAATACACCAACGTATGAAGGAGCAGTCGGAGGCGTAAATGTGCATGTGTGCCGGTGCGTTCGCTGCATACCTGCGCTGACTGAGGAGCAGCGTTGCTGCGGGGCGCCGAGAAACAAACGTGACTCCGTTTAAAAAATATGGACGTTTCTTGTAAGCATGTATGGTATGTGCAGCTACGGCGCTAACTGATCGTCTCTGTCTGCATCTCTTCAGGGTCCCACCGGTCCACATGGAAATCCAGGACAGCCTGGACCACCTGGACCCAAGGTGAGTGGCCTTCTCCCACAGTCAGGAGACATAAGGACCTCAGAGCTTTAGATCCAGGGCGGGAGCGGTTCCTGTATTTTTTGCCAGTGGCGATCTACTGAGAAAAGGTCACGTGGTTGAGTTGGGTTTTAGTGAAACGGGGCTCGCCACATCACACGTGTTCCACGACTCATCCAACACAAGCTCCACTTTGGCGGCCTCCTGAACCAGCGCTGGGCTCCAGCAACTGTTTCTTAAAAAAAAACACTGTGCAGCATATTTTACGGTTTATATTGTCAACGGAAAACAATCGAGGACGCTGTGAAAACAGTTTAGCTAACACTCGCTGGCGAGTCGGGACCTGTTTCTCACGCCTCTTCCAAACTTGTGTGCGTGGGATTAAACCTAATGCAGACATATGTAGGATATGTATGTTTGTGTTTTGATGTGCCTGTGTAAGGACACGGCTCCTCATTAGGAACTACACTCCTGGGACTCGTATAAAAAGTAGTTAAAAAGCGCTCAAGATGAATTACGATCACATCGCCCACGTTGCCCCACGCACAGAAAGAAGGGAACGTTCTGTTTTCCTCCTTGATTAGCCGAGCAGCGCCAGGGAGACAGACGGAGGTGCTCCGCGTGACCTCTGACCCCGCTGGGACGCCGCATACTTGGCCGAGGGGCCTGCGATCGGCGGTTATGAAATATGGGGGTCGCCTGCTCGACCGCTGTTCCTCCGGGCCGTACGCACACAAAACCAACATCGGTTTATCTAATACCGCAGTGACCTGAATGAGTCACTCTCGCACCCCAAACCCCTCTGTGGAGGTGGAGCAGGGATTGAGAGACTCTTTGTCTCAATTTGGAAAATATCTCCTGTTGAAATGTGTTTGGTTACCAGGACACGTACGGAGGAGTGTCGTCCCAGATGCTGAGCTTATTTGACGTGTTTTAAGCCTGAAATGTTGTGACAGTGTGCTTGCAGGATTTAAAGAGCCTTTCAGTTTGCTGCTTCGTGCACTGTTGGCTTTTTCCCCTCAGACGCACAGAAACCCAGGTTTTCTGCTGTAGTAGTAGAACTTGTTCCCGCCCCCAGAGTTTGGATGGCTCACTGGCCGTCACTCAAAACTGTGGAAACACGATGCTCAAAAATCCAAAGAGGTAAAAGCTGATCTGCACGGCCATTGTGTGCAGTAAGCTGCAGTGCGTCGGAAAGGAACTGTTTGGATTCCTCCTTATTTTAGAATGTCACGTTGAACTGGCTTTTATAAAACAGGCTTAAGCATCCTGTCCCATTCACAGATGTCGGCACGTTGTGTCAGCATCATGGTTGATGGAAAACTGTTCATACGCTGGCTCCAAACTGCTCCAAGTTCAGGATGAAGAACAGAGATTTTCAGAACAACAAAAGTGGTCACTTCAAACACACACACACACACACACACACACGTGTCTCTGTTTTACAGCCTCGAGTGTCATTTATGTAAATGAGCTTCAAGCTGTTGTGACCACGCACTGTTGGACAGTACGGATGTGACAGGGAAGTTTGGAGGCTCTTCACTTTCACACTGGTCAGTTTGGAGCCACAGTATCTTGGACTGAACGGTGTGGTCAGCACCACACAGAGCTTCCTTTATATCATCATCTCATGGAGGCAAAACAAACTGATGACTATTGTTTTTAATGCTGGCATCTTATTACCGTTAGAAGAACTGCATCCTGAGGCATCACAACACTGGCTTCTACACAAAGACGCTGTCTGACTGTCTGACTGATTGTTAGCAGGATTATGGAAAAAGTGATGGAGGGATCTGGACTCGATGCGGCTCTTGGTATAGAGACCCTTATGTTTTAGACACGATCCGGATCAGTATCCAGATCCAGGAATGTCTCGAAGGATTCTTCATCCTTGTGAGGCAGGATGTGAAATAAGTGGGGCGACCTGGTGTCCGAGCGGTTTGGTCTTACACCACCAGGTCTCTGCTTCGACTCCCGGCGGGAGAACGCATCGATCCAGGTCCGGATACTCCTCTGATGTTGGGGAAATGTTCAGCCCGGGCGGACGTCTCTCGTTTTAAGTGCTTTAGAAGCGGAGTCCACAGTTGACTTCCAGAAGGGAACTCACGTGGGTCAGAGCCAGAACATATGCATCAGAGTAGCTGGAGCCTGCTTGCATCTGTCGCACGGGGCCGGAGTCGGGTTTAATTATAGACCGCATGACCTCGGGCCGGTGTGTTCGCTGAACCAGCTTACGTTGGATAAGACTGCGGCGAGCGCAATAAGGCGCTCACAAAGACCAAATCTATCCAAGGCGGACGAAAATGATTCCCTTTGACACGGGCGAACACCTTTTCCGCATCAAGGCTCTCCTGCGACCCCGGAGTGGAAGATGAAGAATATTAAACGCTGGTCTAATATAGCAGAAAGACATTCTACATTTGATTGAACCCACATGGCTGTTGTGGATTAGCTTTGGTGCTTACCCGATGGTTAAAAGGGAGCACCATCTGTTTTGGAACAGGAAGTAATGAGTTTAGGGGAAGAGCGGCCGGGAGAGGAAAACATGCAAATTCGCTCTACTTACTTTACTCGCTCGCTCAAAGTATTTGTACGCCTCAAAATCCAAGCGGCGGGTGCTTTTATTTAGTCGTGGTTATTCAAATAAAATGCCGCTAATGAGCTTCCAGACTTGGCCATTAAATAGAGAAATAAATCAGCAAAATGACGTCCTCGCTCTGTGACCCTGTTTCTGCTCCAGGGTTCGAAGGGAGACCCCGGACTGTCTCCAGGCCAGGCTCCCCCAGGACAGAAGGTCAGAAATCTGCCACCGCTCTCTGCTCCTCTCTGTGCTTCTTCCAGACCCTTTCTCTTTTTGTATGTTCTGGAGAAGATGCTGCTGAAATCAAAGAGCGTAACTGTTTTTATGAAGACTCTTTAAGAATTCTGCCCATGTTGAGTCACTACACGACGTCTTTCCGAGTCGTGGTTGATGAAGCAGATTATTAAATTTCATCTCAATAAAATGTTTTCTCTATGAATTTGTTAGTGCTTTATCAGAGAAGTTGTGAGTCTGGTTTCCCTTATCCAATTTCAGTTCTAACAACTTCCTCTAAACCTTCTCTCTGCATTTCTCTCTTCCTTGTGTTATCGCTGATTTGCCTGACGTCAGCACAGCTGGTCTCTCTTACTCTCTGTGTCCTCGTCTCTTTTTCTTCCAAACGGCATCAAAATGATGATTTTGCTGAGCAGCGCCGCTAAATGTCTTGAACTAATAAAGCTCTAAAATTACGTTTCTCCCTTTTTACAGTTTTAATGTCACCGTGCACAAAACTGCGAAAAACTGACACGGCGAATTTCAGCTATTCATCCCACTCACCTGTGGGGAAAAACGTCTTTACAGGGATCTTAAATATTTTCAAATGTTGTTCCATCATTCATTAATCATCTGAGATTTAAAAAGAAAAGGTTAATGGGCTTTAGTGTTGAAAAATATAGATTTGGATTGCTGTAACTGTAAGAGACCTAAAACAAAGAGATGGATTTCCTTCCATCACATGCTTAAGTGTACAACCTATTGTAGTCATAATGGAAATAAATAAGGAATCAACAGGCTGCTGTTTGCAAATATCTGTATTATTGTTGTTTATTTTCACGTTTGTATCATGTTTCATACTCTTTCTTCTTGTTCCAACAGGGTGACAGAGGTCCAACAGGTCTGCCTGGGCCAGATGGGTTTCCAGGTCCACTGGTAAGATTTACTTTGTCTTGAACTCAGCTGGACTGTGGTGAGACAAGACCTGTTGCAAAAAAAAAACTAGTTATGAGGACGCTTATCGACATAAAGCAGTAACTCACCCCTAACCATTACAAAACAATGCATAACCTGAGCCCTAACCTAATCCTAATCTGATCCTTAAACCTTAAAGTCCTAACACTCAAGCAGCTCTTTGGAAGATGTGAGGACAAGCCAAAATGTCCACGCAGTCGTAGAAAGAAGTGTACACACACGTGTTCCCCCTGAGCCCCTTAATGTGGTCAGTATTAAGTTACCTGGTCAGACAGCCTGAAGCCCTACCTGCTGTCGGCCTGTCTCCAGGCGGTACCTCCATGTCTCGCCGACCTCTCACGTGTCTGCCTCGCACCGTGACTTCCTCTCCATCTTTGCATGCGTCTGTCCCTGCGTATTTCTTCAGAGCACGGTCTCATTTAAACCCGATAGGCTTTGAGGTCACGGTCAGAGGTCGTCTGGAAGAGGAAAGGCACCCTGCCTGGGTTCAGGGGGGTCAATGACATGCACGATATCCCATACCTCCTCACGTCAGCGATCGTCACGCCTTAAAGGAGCATTTCACGGACACTGCTGTCAATAAAATACACTGGCATTCTTTTTATGTCCATCTGTGTGTACATAGTCACACACATGCTCATGCCCCGTATCCGATTTCTTCTGATGCTGCGGAGCGTTCGTCGTTCGTTAGGCCACATTTCTGCTGCTCGAGTTGAACTTGTGGCCTTTTGATACAGAACAGACTCAAACCTTTGCTATAGCAGGTCACCTCGCCGCCCATGTGGCTACGTTGTCGTCCAGGTGGTGTCATAAGCTGGTGGTGCCACATAGCTGTCCACCACATCTCCACCCGGGAGGCCGCCCAGCGTTTGCAGTAGCTCAACTTAATATTCTCAGCAAATGAACTCTGCCCCGTTGAGTATTTTCAGAGGAAGCGACTGGCTCGGGGCCGATGCTCTTTACCCCCAAGTGGGCCTTTCACTGAGCGTGAGGGTTCGCGTGTCACAACCTCGGAAGCGTACTTCGGAGTCAGCTGTACCTGTCAAGGTCTCGCTGCTCCAAAAGGATACTGACCCGGCCCTGACCTTATGATTTGGAGCCGTAAGCATCTGTTGTTGATAACCATGAGAGTGGAAAAGCTCTCATTTGTTTAGTTTAGAAAGAAGAAGTGCTCACTTAACTAATCCTGGGTTTAGGCTCCAGCATAAAACTGACTGTGGGATAGAATGAGCCGTCTTTATGTTTGAAAGTAAATCAGTTTACTCTTACGTAAACCTCCACCACTATTGGATGGATCGCTAAGACGTTTTGTGCAGATATTCTTGCGTCTCGTGTTCTGTTTTCTTACGTACTCAAAATACATTGTTTTACTTCATTTTTCAGGGTCCCAAAGGTTATGCAGGGCCACTCGGACCACCGGGAGAACAAGTGAGTGGTCGTGTGTGTGTGTGTGTGTGTGTGTGTGTGTGTGTGTGTGAGAGGGTGTGTGTAAGCATACTGCCGGCAGTTCTTATTATTAGCACAAAGTCAAGGATTGGAGATGCATTCTGGGATACAGTAATTGACACACACACACACACACACACACACACACAGCTGTGCTGTGAACAGATTAATTTCTTTAAACTTCAGGGATTCATTTAATCCTCTTGATTATAAAAACAGAGATTTTGTGCTTTTTGCATTAATATGTGGATTTTTTTTTTACAATAAACTTTGATGAAACTTGAGAGTTTGTCCTCAGTTAAACTGTTGACTGTAAACAGCAGTCTATGGAAACCAATGCAAAGGGCAATTAGGAAATGTTATTGTTATTGCAAGTACCGCTTGTGCTGAGTAAGAGCATCAGCTGAGAGTTTAAGGTGCAGCTCATCATTTTAACAGTGAGCCAGTGAGGGAGGGGCGGGGGTGGAGCGGTGCAGAGAGCTGCAGCTAATAGCCAGGGTTGTCTTGGTGGAGGTTGTCCGGAACGAACAGTGCTTGTTTTATTCCTGGGTTGGCAACGCCGGTCGAGCGCCGTGTTTCTCCTCTTTCACTTTATCCATCCATCTAATCTCCCTATTCACTGTTCGGCCCCCTCCCCTCTCGCTCTCTCTGCTGCAGGGCGTCCCGGGACCTCCTGGGGAAGCCGGGGCTGCAGGTTACCCTGGCAGGCAGGTGCAGTGAAAAATACAAAAATACGCTTCCAGTTCCACCATCGATCCTCTGAGAACACAGCAGAGAATACTCAGACATGATAACTGCATGACACACACTGCTTTTTCTTTCCTGCGCACATTTCTTAACCCTTGAATTAAGTGCCAAACGATTACTTTTCCCACTGTGCTGAAAATGTAGTTAAATGCAAATGAAATTGGTTTTCTTGATGTTTTGTTTTTATGTGTGCAGTCTGTGGACGCAGAAGTGCAGTTTTTTTTTCAGTGTGATGTGTTCAGGTTTGCTGCACCGTGTGAAAACACCGAGCTCGTGTGCACCGTGACAATGGGCCCTCCTCCTCACCAGACTCTTTGCTTTTGTTGCAGGGCTCAGTTGGGCCGCAAGGTAACCCAGGGCCTAAAGGTGTCCGAGTAAGTACAAGAAGCTCTCTGCTCTCACTCTGCCCTCTTTTCATCAGCGGCTTTGGACCAAACTCTTGATTTCCTGAAAGGATTAGGACGGTGTCAGGCCCTCAGCCTCGCTCCAGACACACCGCTCTGGATCTGAGTTGAATTTCTGTTTCGGAGACGTGCTGCCTGATGGGAGAATGTTCATGGGGGCTGGTCTGTGTTTGTCTCCTCTCACTATGGCTCATTCCTCAGCGAGCAGGAATGCCCCCAGAAAGGGAGAGCAGAGGAAAAGGAAAGAGGATGGAAGACAAACAGATGGGAGTATGAAAGTATGAAAGCAGAGGGAACGGGGTCAAACACAGCTAAGTGGAGCATTGCTGCGCATACAAAGGGGATAGCTGGGATTATTATGTCAGACTGAGGCAGGCGCTGTGATAAGGAGTGAGAGGGAGAGAAAACGAGGGTGGGACAGGGTTGCACAAATGACTCATGCATATGAACTGCGTCCCATGCCAACTGTCAAATACACAATGCCAAGGTAATGCTAAAAAAAACATGTCCGCGGTGACAGTAAGTGCATGCAACCGCATCCCTTTGGAAATAAGCTGCTAGCAGCCATCATGTTTCACTGATACAGAGAAGAATTGATGACGGGATCAGCAAACCCCCGTGACGGAATGATGTCATCATTAGCAGAGCGAAATCGTGACCGGGCCAAGATGTTCACACTTCTCCTCACCAGACCGCTGTGATATGTTATGAGGCGTCACGATAAATGACCCACATTGTTTGTACCTTCACACCAGAGTCCATGTCGACGATGAGCAGAAGGAGAACGCTGTTGTGTTGTGTTGATGTTCGTGCAGTGTTGTGATATGACCTGTCGCTTGTTTCCAGGGTTTCATCGGACTTCCTGGTGTCGCTGGGCCGCCGGGGCTGGAGGGGGAGAAAGTGAGTCACGTTTGTGTATGTGTGCCGGGTGTCGTACCGTTCTCACGTGTGCCCGATGAATCCTCGTGTCTCCATCGCCTCCGTCTCTTCTCCATCCTTGTCTTAATGTGCCTCTGACTCCAGCTTGACAGGTGCCAGCTTCCATGGGATTTTAGCTTTATCACTTTGCCCTTATCAACATTTTGCAGTCAGCTCTGTTCTACTTTTATCGTGATTTATGTGGCGCTGCTAACTTCTTACAGATGTACGTCAGAACACCTTCTCACTCAGTCATTTGTTAATTTTCCTGTCCTCTATTAAAGCTGTTGGGCAAACGTAAAACAAGCTCGGCAGTTATTTGCTTTCATTTACGGCTTCAGAATGATTAGGTTACAGAAAAGAATGTGAGGAAAATACATCATTTTTACTGAGGCTGAATAATGTCCCTCGATGTCAGTCGTGAGATTCCACTCGGGGGGGAAATCCTGGTCTTTATGGCTCTGTTATTTTGTGCCGATTAGTTCAGTGTGACAGTGTGTGAAACAGTTTTCACTCACATATCCTGTAAAAATCTCTTAGTTTTAGTCTGCGGCTCCCCGGGAGCAGCACCGTGTCATGTCACAAATTTGAGTTATTCATCCACTTGTTTTCTTTTCCAGGGCATTCCTGGTCCCGCTGGAAAACCTGGCCCCAAAGGAAGACATGTAATCATAAATCATCTGTGATTTCTGCCACAGTTCATGAAAATACATACCTTTGTCATCTGTCACTGAGGGGGATATCATAAAATCCTGTGAATTGTTATCCGTCGCATAATGTATACAATACGTAAAAAATAGCAACCGACTTCCAAAAGTCCCGAGGACACCAGAAGGAGATTAATTTGTACGCTGCATCTGTTGTGAATATGCAGCGACACCGAGGGTCAAAGGTCAAACGGTGCAGAGAGAGAGAGAGAGAGAAAGCACGAGAGCAGTAGCTCCTTCAGAGGACTTGAGGATGTTTGAGGGAAATGCATGCTGGCGTGTGTTTTGCCAAGTTTGTTCCAGGGTGGCACCAAAAAAAATAAATCCCAGTTAGATTAAGATAGAAACTGATGGAATGTCTAAGTTGGGCTCTCACACTGTGAAAAGTTAATGCTCCCAAAACAAGCCTTTGCTTCTCCATGCTGAAGTTGCCAAATGGGCAGGCGGCCCAGTGTCTGTTTTATCCAGAGGCTCTTTTTTTTTTTTCCTCCTTTTTTTCTGAAACACCGTGAGACGTCTGGCTAAGCGGATCAAAGTCTGCGGCCCGAGAGCTGCTGTAAGCCAGTCCACGAGCTCACCGATACGCCGGCTAATCTCGCTTCATTAAATAAGCATTATTTTCACACTGTGTCAGTGCAGATTTAATCTTGAGCTGCAGCTCGGGGGAAACGGCATCCTACGGTAAAGGCCGGGAGACGCAATAAGCGAAACGAGCCGCTCCTCTTCCACCTGCATGAACTGAGGTTGCCCTGATTTTCTGAGACTGAATGTGGATGTGCTTCCCCCGCAGGGTGTGGTGGGTGATGCCGGGGAGAGGGGGCCTCCTGGTCCTGATGGCAATGAGGTGAGAACTCTCCCTTTTCACTTGTCCTCTGTTTTTTGTCTCCATCTCCAGAGCCGCGGTCACCTGTCGCCTCTCTCTGCAGCGACTCTGCGTACAAATACACTGTAGTCAGTGATTTCCCACATTCATAAGCAGCTGAGTCATCGCCTGGCCCTTCTTTTCATGCATATTCAGGCTGTTTATCACCATGTCCTGAGTGTATGTACAAAATGCTGACATTCTGCGTTCACTTGGCATCACGGAGGAGTGACAGACTGTTGCGGCCCGACAGTGATGAGCATGTTAACAGAACGTACAGTTGGACGTACAGTATTTCCAGCGTAGCCTCGGGGATGAGGAATGTGCGGTGCTGTAAGCGTCCTGTCCTGTGTACTTAGGATGTTGCTGTGATGTTTCACAGGGGCCTGTCGGTGGGACTGGCATCGGCGGCTTCCCCGGTCTCAGGGTGAGTATCGTGTTTGCGCTGTTATCATTTTTATTCATGTGTTATATTTCCCATGCCTAATAGCCACTTCATTTCACCTGACACGGGTTTGGCTCTCAGCTCCACGTCCGTCTGCGCTCGCGCTCGTTTTCGATGTTGCTCGTCTGTCCGTCTGTCTCTGGTCGTTACTTTGGGGTTTGGTTGATGGATTGCAGGACATGCTGTGTTGCTGTGCGGATCAAAAATGTGAGTTTTCACACAGTCAGATAGTTTTTTGCTTGTTTCTCATCGTTAATGATTGTCGCCACAGAAAACTGAGGCTGTGCTCAGTTGACCACCACCAGTTCATTAGTTATTTCATAGTGGGCGGGGCTAAAAGCATCCGGGTGGATACGGTTTCTTTAACCTCCACCTCTGCTGCTGGCTGTAAGTCAGCTTGACTCCTGACAAAGTGGGACATGCAGACACTGTCTTATTGTTTTTTTACTCAAACTAGGTTGTCATCACAGAGTGTGTGTGTGTGTGGGGGGGGCACAGAAACATGGAGGACGGCGCCGCTCTAAAATAAACCCCCAGCTGGTGTTGTGTTGTGGATTAAAGGCTCTGTGTGTGTGTGTCGCTGTGACGGTGTGTGGCGACAGGGGACGTGTTGGTACCTGGAGCATAAACAGAAACATGACACTAAAAACCACGAGTGCAGTATAACGTTGTACTTTACTACGCAGAGTAATGAACCGTGTCTCTGCACCGCTGCATAATAAACTCACAGAGCTGTGACTGGATCGGGAAGCGCAAAAACATGAGAGAAGTTCATGATTAGTAGTTAAAGCTGATGTCATAAGTACTTCTGTGTAATGGTACAATAGAGCCAAAGTACTCACACCTCCTTAATCCAGTCTCTGATGGAAGTCATATTCAGTTTTCCAGCAGAGTGACTGTGACAGAGGAAAGAGCTTTACTCTGATGTCGGAAACTCCTTTTCGATCGCTCCCTCGTGGCTCCGGTCGTGCTCGCTCGCTCCCTGAAAGACGGTTACACAAAGTGGGACCTTCACGCCCAGCGATCAGACGGAGAGAAGAAGCAGAGCAGCAGGCGCTCCGTCTGGGATGCTCCTTCATTTCTTTCTCAAAAGAAAAAGTGATGCAGCCAGATGCTCGATCACTGAATGAGAAACACGAAGGTGAGGTGGAGACAGGAATGGTGTGTGCGTCTGTGTGTTATCACTCTTACTTGAACCTGTTTCTGATCAGGTGAGGCCTGCGTGTACCTGCACTACTTGAAGTTTGTGTTATAATTCAACACGCGGTGGACGCCGAGTCACTTCATGTGCTGCGGCGGTTGCGTTGAAACCAGATGCACACAATGCAACAGTCTGGCTTTTGTTAAGCCTTATAACGTTTTTCGTCCCGTGTGCCGAGGAGATGATGTTTTTGGACGACGTCTAACCACCTGGAAGTCTACGGGCTACGTCCTGACAGCGGTTTGTGCGCGCGGGACGCCGATGTACCAGATTGATTCACTCAGGCCGACGAACACCAGACTATTAGTGTGTGTGTGGGGGGGGCTATCCCCTCCTTTCACTGCGCCATTTTTCATGCGTTTTTCCGCTGAAAGCTCCTTTTGATGGAGCGCGTGTGATTTGTGTGGGTCCTGCTGCAGGACCACAGAGGGGGCTTGGACATCAAACGCCGGCCTCTCAGGGTCCAGATGGACTCCTGCTTTAAGCCACATGTCCCTGATGACATAACGCGGAGCCGTGTTCTCTCGCTCGCCCCGCACTTCCACTCTTCTGCGTATCGGAAAGACTGACATGTGGAGTGTTTGACAGAAGACAGCGCTTTGATGGAAACTGTGTTTCATGTGTGAGATGAGACGTTCAAGGTTCCTCTGTTGTCTTTGCATTCGTTATTTTTGTCGTATTGTCAGTTTTTGCTTCTGTCTGTCTGACGTCTCTTTATTCGCTCCCTCCTCCGTTTAATCCTCCCCTCTGTCTCAAAGAGGAAACAAAAACCTTTTAGACTTCCTGGTTTCCTTAAAAAAAACTTTCACACCTCAAGGTACAAAGTCTGCATGTAGTTTCATTTATTAGTTTTTTTCTGCATGAGTGGTACATATGTTTATGTACTTTCAAACACACACACACACATCATCAGTGTCACCACGATGTCATTACCACTGACATCGTTACAGCGGAGTAAAACCAGCCAATCAGCGGCCAGGAGAAAGGCCCGCCCCCTCGTAAAAAGGGCACGTCCCGTTCTCACCTCGCCTCTGTCAGTTAGAGTGGACGTAGCGGAGCCGAGCCCGGACCCACACACAACGCCGTGTGTAGGAAACAACACAAAGTGTTCATGTGAAAACAAAATCGCTGCCAAGAGGGGATCGGAAACATTTAGTGTGAAAAATGCCATTCGGTGTCGGGCCACAACCCTCATCGTGTGTGTGTGTGTGTGTTCAAGATTCAAGATTAACTTTATTGTCCCGTAGAGTGTGGGATTTTGTTTTTGGCTCTTCACCCGCGCTGCAGCCGTTTGTGTGTGTGCACGTTTGGTGATGCATTAGTTACATTGTGAGCCTCCTCCTCTCCGCAGGGCGACCCGGGGCCCGAGGG
The DNA here is from genome assembly GCA_016785225.1 of Psettodes erumei. Classification (NCBI taxonomy): domain Eukaryota; kingdom Metazoa; phylum Chordata; class Actinopteri; order Pleuronectiformes; family Psettodidae; genus Psettodes; species Psettodes erumei. The sequence continues at coordinate 703,199 of JAFBJZ010000227.1, forward strand.
GCCACAGGGATTGGCCGGTCTGGTGGGACCTCAGGTAGGCTCCACATCGGCTCCTGCAAATGCTGAAAACTTACTGCACGGTGCTGATGTCAAATCAGACCACTGACATCTTCATAGTACTGTTTTCTGTCTTCAAGCTCTAAATGCAGTTTGTGCGTATTCTGACACATTGGCATACAAAATGATGATAAAGTGCAAGAAATGACTTGTGCCACGATGTCAGCTGCTGTCGTTCATCAGGCTCCGCCTCGTCGCCAGATCCCCGCTCAGAAACGAACTCTGTCGTTAGAGCCGCTGCTTCCTCTCCTCTCTTTTCCCCCTAACTCACTCGCTCTTCTTCCCGCGTTTTCCTCCCTCCTCTCCTCTCCCCGCGGCAGGGCCCCGCGGGACGAGCCGGCCCGCCTGGATTGAAAGGTGATAAGGTGATCTAAATATTTATATTATTGCAGTGTTATCTGTGTGCAGTGTGTCGGTAGCCCAGCTCGTGTCATTGTGGACGCAGGAGATGCTGTGACTCAAGTTCAGCATCCTGATTAAGAGTGATCAGTCATCAGCACTTGTTTATGTTACACGTAGATATTTCTCCGTCTGTTCTCCTGATATTAAAACCCAAGTTGAATTTTGGCAGCAGCTTATTTACAAGCGTTGCTGCATAATGTGCATGTATGTTCTGTATGTAGGCGTTACTGCGCCCGTCGTGTTGTGCGATCACTGTGGCGGGGTGGTGTTGTGTTATATCTCTTTATGATGCTGTGAAAACTCAGGGTGAAGTGGGACAACGTGGCGAACCAGGAGAGATGGGATACCAAGGTGACATGGTGCGTCTCCTGTTACACAACATTTACACAATGTGAACATCACTTGTATAGAAGTGACCTCAGCAGTCAACTACAGCAAATTATTTTTCTTTGTTGTTTTTCCTAATTGTTCAAACGTGGAGACGTGATCTCTGCCATCCACCCCCCGTGACGACACATAATTGGACACTACTTGCATTATGTATAAAAGAACATGTGTTTGACCAAATCAGGAAGACATTAATCACCGCATTTCCACAAATCAGAAATGTGCAGATGTCGAAACGTTAATCACATGAAGTCACAGCACGTGGGTGTGTATGCGGAGGGAAACGCGTGCAAACAAACGCCGTTTTGAGAGTTGTTGTGTCTGCTTCTCTCAGGGCGCCGCTGGCGCACCTGGTCCCACCGGGCCGAGGGGGAAACCAGGACCACCGGGACCGTCGGTCTGAGTGTGGTGTGCGTGTGTGTGTGTGTGAGCGTGCAGCTTTTATAGATGAATCCAAGTAAACAGTGTGCCACAGTCAGATCTGGACTGCATTTCTGTTAGCTTGTAAACTGCAGAGGGTTCAGGCACGTTCGAAACACATCCATTCTGCTGTTCTTTGGCCCGTCGGTGGAAACGAGAATATTGTGAAATGCTGGATGTGCTGTAAACAGGTCCAGATGTTCCGCTGCTCCAGAGCGGCATCCGCCGGTCCCACCGCCCCCCAAGTAATCACATGAACCGTATTGATCACCCGCTGTAATGTTAGGAAGACTCGGTTCATTACTTTGATTTGTGCTATGTGAATAAACTGTTCACTAGAAAACAACAGCAGCACTATAAGCCCACACTGCACACAGACACACAATGGAGAGAGAGAGAAGCACTGAGTGTGGGAGGGGTTAAATGTGTCATGACTGGGTGAGTGACCTGAAATTGTCCTTGATGCCTGATAACAGACAAACTATGCAACTGTTGTTTTTTTTTTTCTGCGTCCATCAGTGTCGCTAAGCTTTTGTGCAGATGAACTGGTTGAGAAAAGAAGAAAAGAAGATATTTAATTTGTGTTTTTTGTTCATTTGTGGAAACAGGGCAGAATTGGTGAGATGGGGACACAAGGACCACCCGGGCCTCCAGGACCAGAGGTGAGACGTCCACACACGATGAGTGTCGTACCACAGACTGGAGGAGCAGGACCATGTAATATGATGGCAGTGACCAACGCTGTGTTGAAGCCCGGTGCAGATGAACTTTGGGTTTTGGCAGAAAAACACAGTAAAGTGAAGGTGGATGAGCGAAGCAGCCCAGACACACACAGCTCTAAACCATAATGCTCCTGCTCCACCTTTTGTTTTTCTGTTGGAGAGGGAGTAAAGTGGCGGGGGCGGAGCCGGGGCCGGGCCTCTTTTATGGATGCTCCACTCCACGTTATGATCACATAAAGACATTAGAGATGAGAGGGTTAGAGGAGCAGGTCGCTGGAAGACACGGTGCAGACACAGGTTTCATTGTACTGCACGTGTCACGCTCTGTCTTCAGGCACAGATCCTCCTTTACAGGTAGAACCAACATATAAAACATGCTGTAAAATTAATACTTAGAACTGTAATGCTCTGTGTGTAGACGATCGGTATGTTCCTTCACAGAGGAGTCACAGCAACTGTACTCCTACCATCCGGTCGACTTAAATCATTCTTACTTCGCTGATGGAATTTGCATTGGAGATGTCAGTCAAGTCGTCTCACCAGCCCCGAACCTTGACGAAATCCACGTGTCGCTCGGAAAACAGTCTTCTGTCCCTCGCCCTCCCTGCTCCAGCACCTCCCTGCAGTGTGTCCGCGCTTTGGGACCTCGTCAAAGAGGTCATTGTTGATGCCGAGGAAAGCATGGAAAACGTCAGAGACGCGACACGACCGGAGGTCACGGGGGTCGCAGCTAGAAGGCGCATTTTCTGAAATGAGTGATCGGCTCGTGGCAGGCGCGCCTGAAGGCATTCGGCTTCTATCAGCCCAGGAGCAATCCATCACTCTGCGTGCATCAGTTTTCTATAAGTCTGTCCGTACGCTGCAGACAGGCCCCGCCCCCTGTGCGTCTGATACACATTTCTGCGAGCTGCCCTCAGTGATTCATAACGAGGAGCCGCTGTGATGCGTCGCCGCTTAAACCACTTTATACCTGCCGTGTAACACGCAGTTTTAATCCCGCTCCTCCTCCAACGTACACAAAGAGTTGAGTTAATCTGCAGGATCAGATGACCAGTGTGATTCATGACGGATTAAATAATAATATGCTGCAACAATAATGTCTCTCTCTCTCCTGTTTTATTTTTTTCCAAGGGGTTTCCCGGGGACATCGGAGTACCGGGGCCCAACGGTCCACCAGGCCCAAAGGTACGAACAGCATCTCTCTCTCTCTCTCTTTCGCCATCCGTGCATCCGTTCAGTGCATCCGACTGAATTCCCGCCTTCTGGTGCGTTTCAGGGTTTGCAGGGAGCCAGAGGGCCCCAAGGCCCGCCGGGTCCACAGGGAACACAGGTGAGACGACTCGGCGCCCGACTGATTTCTGCGCGTCGGCTCCGTTCCCGACTCGCTCGCGCAGAAAAGTGGAAAAATGTGTCTCATCCGGAGATTTCCATCGGCTCATTAATCTGAGGCGAGATTAACATGTGTAGCATCTAATCATATCTCAGCCAGTCGTCGGTGAGCTGCGTTTTTTTTTTTTTTTTTTTTCCTGCGATATCTCTGGGGGCATGTTCCACTGGGTGAAGTCATGACTTACCATTGGGTGCTTATAAAAACAAGCCTCAAAGTTTTCCAGCTCTGGAAAAAAAAAAGGGAGCAGAATTCTTTGGAAGACGTACAACACACCCGCACACTTCTATTGTGCTGAACGTTACAACATTGACCTGGCAATCACTCACAGGTGTAGAGTTGGCAGCGGTGCATGCGCGCACTTTTTCCTGTTTGTGTTTGGAAATCACAACGCACGAGTGGGATCAGAGACGAAGCTGTGACGGAGTGTTTTACTTTGCGAGACTGCCAGAGACGTTCTATTTCTGAAGTGGATTACATTTATCTGACGACTGGAATCAGTGCTGTGGGACTGGAATGAGAGAATTCCTAAACTCGGCATTCTCTCGTCAGGATCGTCGGCATCACTGTTACAGAGCACCAGAGGGTTTTTAGTGAGTCATTCACTCCTAAACTGTAAAACTTATACACAGATAATCCAAACATCAGGAGCGCTCACAGATGAAGTGAGCCACGTTAAGCTCTGGGATCTGTTAGTCGGACTTTAATGTGGGATTGGTGTGGTCCCAGTCAGCGGTGATGATGACCTGCAGACGGGCGGGTCGTCACCTGTGGCTCGGATTTCAAATCGTGGTCACGGGAAGGACACACACGGGGTCGGAGAGCCCGCGTTAATCTGTCAGCTGTTCAGAGCCTGCAGTGGGCAGGACAGTGTTGAAACTGAAAGTGTGTGTGTGTGTGTGTCTGGTGGCATTTACCTGGAGCGGTGATGACACCTTACGTGTATGAAGAGTGAGGGAAGAGGGAGAGCCAGCGGAGGGAGGGTGACGTCAGGAGGATGTTAGTTTGACACCCCTCTGAACATCGTTGATCCATCGTTCATCCCTTCATGTTAAAATAATGTTCCCCCGATACACACACACACACGCACACACACACCATATACAGTGTTTCAGGACTCAGGTGCTCATAACGTTTTGTCCCGTCGGTGTCTACGCTCTGGGAAAGATCCCAGACATCTCCATCTTCAGATAGATACTAAACTAACTAACTCTGCTTTCCTTGTCTTATTTGTAAAAGCTGCACACACGTGCTCCATTACTTCAATATTCCATTGACTTGGTGTGAACCTCATTGTTTACTCCCTGCGGCTGGATGCATATGTTCAGGATGAAATCGGTGCAGTCACTGTGCGTTCACACACACACACAGCTGTTACTAATGTCAGGATGCAACACATGTGGCTGTCAGCGCTGCTGTGTCATCCTGGCTGTTGATGTGATGGTAAAACATGACTCTCACATATGAATATTCATCAGCAACGTGGAGTTTCTGATACTTTTACATATTTTTACACCTTTTATTGCTGAGTTTGAAGTTCTTGCAGATGAAAATGATCCTGGTTGTGTGTCTTCGTTCATGTTGTTGTGTTGTCTTGCTTGGCGGTGCGCTGCATTTACTCACCTGTCAGACGAACGTGTGTTTCCGAGTATCAGCCCATGATGAACTTTACTTTGCTCTGCAGGGGGATGAAGGACCACTCGGCCCACCTGGCGGCGCTGGCCCGACTGTAAGAACTGCCAGATGCACACACTGCATGTACACACACACACACACACACACACACACACACACACACACACACTCACACAGAGACAGACACCTGCACACGGACAGAACCGTCGGCAGGTGGTTTAGATGACGAAGTTCACGTCTGCTCTGTCAGGAAGCAGCTGGACATGATAAACAGCAGATATCATCAGCTCATGATGAGCTGTACGATCTTTTCATCATTACATCTGTGTGTGTGTGTGTGTGTGTGTTTGTGCGTCTGGCTTTACAGGGGAGACCTGGACGGAAGGGCTACATCGGTGAACCTGGTCCCGAGGGCTTAGAGGTGAGTCCAGTTTACTGTAGTGTGACTGTAGCTCCAGTACATCTGCAGGAGCATTACAGTCTGCAGTTTTGATCACTTCCATCATGCAAGTTTGGTTTATACTGTTGAATTTTGACACATGAACATAAACACTCATTTTTTGGCTGATATTGTTTCTCTGAGAGACATCTTAATTTTAGTGGAAGCATTTTTTGCTGTGACGCGATCATGACGGCTCTATTCACAGATAATTTTAACTTCTGTGTTTTATTACCGACCTCGTGGCTCATAACATTTTGTTTAGATTATCAAACTGTCAGTGAAGCGCAGCGTACCGTACCTGTTTATTCTCACTCCTTCTTATTGGCTATAATTGACTTTGCCACAAATGATGACTGTATTGACGTGGCCGTGTTATTATAAATTATGGTTCGCCACCGTCTCTGACGCACATACGGGGAACAAGGTCTCGCTGTGCTTTTATTAACACTCTTAATGAGGAGAGAACATTATTTCTGCCGTCATCACACAGACCGGCAAGCCACAGTGACATGATTCAGTCCTGTACTGTGTGTGTGTGTGTGTGTGTGTGTGGGCCTTTTTAAACCTGTTACATCCTGAGCCCTGTTCCAGCAGTGGGGCAGGATGCTAACGGGGATAATGTGTAATTACAGGAAGCTAACCTGTTTGATGTGTTCTGCTCGCAGGGAGAGAAAGGGGACATGGGAAATGTTGGAAAAATTGGACCACAAGTAAGTTCCTTTTTTTTTTTTGAGTAATGGCATGACTAATCCACAGCAGGATGGCTGTTAATTACTGGCTAACGCTGTAGCTCCAGCACGGCAACAAGCTACAGGAGCGCTTTCCTGACCCACTTTTAACGTTAAGAGAAATTTGGCTCCTCTCCCGGCACCAGGCGGCGTTTTCATCATGAAATTGGCAGGACGTCCACGGGAGAACAGAGGGAACACCAGTCGGAGATCTTCCGTGCGAGTGACCTCATTTGGGTCGCACATTTGTTTACGGCTGGAGTGTGTTCGACGTCCCTCGTTACCAAAGATTCGTGCTTATTGTGCATGTTGTCAGAGTCTAATAAGTCAAGTAGAGAATCCATAAATATGTTGGTCTTTGCACATGAAGTGGATTTGCAAATGTCCCCCGACATCTGTGTTAAGCCTGTTTTTTTTTTTAAATCGACTAACAGCTTCGCATGTCTGCCACTCTCTCTCTTCTGAGCTTCACCTAATGCTTCATACTCAAGACAAATACTGCGGAGAAACGTCGGGACATGTTTCCCCTTTGTGAACGCACACAACTGCTCTGAGCATCCCAAGTATGTCCCTCCTTCCTGGAGGCCCCTTAATGTTAATATTTGCATTCTGTGCATAGTGGAGGCGAGCGAGCGGGGCGGCGTCGGGCCGCGCCGCTGCGCTGCACGTACTGTACCAGCAGCTACTGAGGAGACGGGCCCGGAGAAACGAGACGTGTGAGAGAGCAGGTTGTTGACGAGGTTAACCCGGGGTTGATCCGCGGAGGCCGAGCGCCCCCGTATCAACCGGGAGGCCTCCCGTAAACCGCTTCAAGTCAAATTTTACTGCGGGGTTTTACAGTGCAGTGCGTTTTGGGCAGTTTAAATTGGCTGCTGTGTTTCATCTTTAAGTCCACGACCAATAAAACACGTATTACTCCTCAATTACCAAAGGCAGCCACAGGTGTGCCGCCAACTCTGCGCTTTGATGTCGCGTCGCCGCCTCGGCGCAGACGTACGTGCGCTCAGGAGAAAGAAGCCGAACCGAAATCTTCTTAACAGCGTGTGAGTCGGGCCGTATTTCTTCCCTAACTGTAAAGTTAATGGTTTCATCCAGAAACCAGATCAGCTGCAGAGCCGCGCTGTAAAAGCTCCCGTCGCACGGAAACCCCTCTAAAACCATTTCCTCCTGTTAAAGGATTCTGGGTACCGCGTCGTCCCACTTCATGTCCCAATTAAAGGATTTGAGGTCAATTTCGAGCTCCCGTTCCCACGCCTGAAGGCTGCGTCCCCTCGCACACACTCGACGGCTAATCCCCCCCTTCAGCCGCTTCCCTCGCATCCAGCAGGATAATGGTGATGAGACAAGAATAACAGCGAGAGGCCGACAGGCTTCAGAGCCGCGTTAGCGAGCGGCGAACGAAACTAAATCTCACTGTTTATCTTAGCGGTTTCTTGACTTTTACTCCGTCCGCCTCACTCACTTTGTCAGTCTGTCGTCTCTCTGTCTCCGTCTCTGTCGTTCTCCAGACGTGCAGAGGGAAACAAAAAAGACTGGAGAGTAAATAACAAGATTATACGATGAGAGGATTTGTTAAAACAGCCATCACGTTGAACCTTGCAACCTGTTTCCTGTGCGAGTGTTTTGAAGAGACGCTGCAATGGAAAACGGTTGCTGGCAGCCAGAGGTGGCCGCAGCCTGACCGCGCTCGGCTTCTGTGGTTGACCAGAACTCAAACTGTGATCTGCAGCAAGTGGGCACTTACATGAATTATATCAACACCGCTCGAATCCAGTGAGCTTCGGATGGAGGCGGCAGCTTCATCTTGGCTCGTGATACCTGCATCTTTTTTTTGTCCTCTCTGTGTCGATGCTCGACCTCCACGCCGAGTTCAGTTTTTACTCAACCAAAATAAACACAGTGGAGGGTTTGAAAGTGTCTGAGTCTCCACGTCGTCTGCTGGAGAGGCTGGGCACGGGTCCAAACCACAGCCCCCCGACCCAGACGACTGATCTGGAAGCAGTTAAACTGGGTTCTCTGATAATGCTCATATTTACCAGCATTTAGCCAACGTTTACTAAGTACTGTGTATCTGTATTTAGTTACTGTGTACTGGGACACTACTGTACACGACTGTGTCCAAGATACATAGAGAAATTATATTTATAATATGGATTATGGATTATCAGTAACAGTATGATGTGCCCTTGATCATCACCTCAGATTTTTGTAATATTACAGATGCAGAAAAATTACTTTGAAACAGAAACATGTATTTTTAATATAATTTAAAATCTGTGGGGTTTTTTACAAGCAGCACTAATAACATGTCGATAAATTAAAATTTAAAGTGAATTGAAACATTGAAGTGCCAGGAATTCGGAAGTCAAGGCTCAGGTTTCCCCTTCAGTCCGCAGCCCCCACCCCACCTTTTTACCTTACGTAAGCATTTCATCGTAATCTGTGACCTTTCGCATTCCAGGTGTCACAAAGGGCTGGAAAATAATCCCTGAATGAACGGAGATCTGGTCCTGGCGCTGACACACTTTCTCCCGCCGCGTGTGCGCTGAACACTGTTCCTTTGTCTCCCCTCCTCTCCAGGGTCCGGTCGGCCTGACCGGGATCGCCGGTGTGATGGGAGTTCCCGGGGAAAAGGTGAGGATTTGTGTGTCATTAGGCTGTCAGTCAGCATCAGCTGGGGACCCCTGTAATTAGAGAGGGCCCAGAAAACACGCCTGGAGCAAAGTAAACCGTTGAATTTAGTCTAACAAATCTCTTTCTGTCATTAGACATGTGCTGTGCTGACTTATATATTATTCTCCTGCCCGTTTAAAATTATTTGGGGGGGTTGATGCAACCTGGAGCGGCCCTGCAGTTTCCAGCTCCCGTCGCCTCTCGTCCCAACAGAAAACGTTACCAGCAGCTCTGCAGCCGATGATTTTTACTAGCGGTCTGGGTGTGGGTTATTGACAGACCTCCAGAAACCCACCCCACCTCCATCTCCGCTGCCCCCGCCCTCCACCTTAACCTGCTCCCTTCTCCTTCCTACCCAGAAGCCCCCTGTGTGTCCGAACATGTTCCCTCGATGGGAAGCCGTCCGCTCGTCAGGCTCCTGCTCGTTCTCCGCCTCCTTTTGCGCCTCCTCCCCGATTCCATCTGTCAGCACCAGCCATACCCTGACAGCCCACAAATTCCTTTCACATTATCTATATCTTTAATTCTGTACCACCCTCTGATTTACACTTTCCAATACTTCAAACCGTTCCCCGCACCTTTTTGGAAGAGGCACAGCGAGAAGCGGAGCGCTACTTGTACGGTCATGAAAGCTACATAGTTCCAGGAGGATTAAGGCGTCACTGACACGGGCGTCGGAGGAGAGAGGAGAACCGGGGCGGGTTCGCCACTCACCCGGGGTTACCTCTGCTTTTAACGCAGCGTGCGCAGTGCCACCCACTGGGTTTCAAAGAACCAGCTCGCTTTAAACGCCACTCGACCAGCTGTCACTCTAACCCTCCGCCTTTAAGAAGCTGCTCTCCAGTTTCATAGGTGCATGTGGAGCTGTGTCGAGGTTTCAGGTCATAGTTTAATGATCCTCTCTCTCTCTCTTTTTGTCTTACTGTTTCCCCTCCAGGGCGACCGCGGACCTGCGGGTCCAACAGGTCCAGTCGGGGAGAAGGGGCCAAGGGTAAGTGCGGTCCCTCAGGATGTGCTGCAGAGCTCTGCTTCTCATCTTGAGGGCCGGTCAGCCACAGAGCCGCGCTGCTGTGTGCATTGGAAAAGGGTTTTCCAAGAAATAAGCAAAGCTCCAACAGTCTACTGGAGCTGGGAGCCACAGCTCAGTAAACTAATGTCTGAGGATGATGAAAAGAAAACTGAAACGCTAAGCAAATTTGGCTGCAAGCTTTGGCACATGTCACGTTGCTTACAGGGTTTAATTAATGGAAATGAAAGCAGGCTCTCTGCGGGCCCAAAAGGCTTCCCTCGCTGTTCCCAGACACAAACTCTTTGCAAACTCCAGTCACGCCAAACTGGTTTTTCCACAGTCCGGTTAAGGATCGGGAAGAAAAAACACCAGTTCAGTCTCTCAGTCTGATCTGAGTCTTAACCAGCGGGTAAAGGTCTGTTTCTGTTTCTTAAACCATGTTATCGTATTCGTTTTCACGTATAGCAACCAAATCCTGTTCCCTTGAAAATTGCCACGATTTTAAAAGTCTTAGTCGATTCTCTGTTGCAGGGATTGGACCTCAAAGACATTAAACTAACAATAGAAGCCACAGTCTGATTAGAGAAGCTGGCCCATGTCTGTCACTCCCAGTTTGTTTTAAAAAAAAAAGATATTTTGCTGTTTCCATATCAGTGACTCATTGTGTTTGGTCGTCCTCCAGAAATCCATGCAGTTAGTTGAAGCTGTGTTTGGTCACCGTTTCTGCATCTGCAGGTTAATAGAGGGTTAATTTTTACACCGTCAGCCCCGCTCACTACAGCGGAAAAATGTGTTTGCATGAAAATTATTTTGACAGCGTTGATCCCCCCAAGAGAGAGAGAGAGAGAGAGAGAAAAAAGACATGCTGCTGTCCAGCGCGGCGGCGTTTCCGCTGCGTGCGTCCAGAGAGAGGCCGACCTGCCTCTTCCCGCCGCCCGGGGCCTCGGCCCCGCTCCACGTCTGTGGCGTTGGGCCGCGGTCCTGACCTAGCTGGCGGGCAGACGGATTGGCTGGCTGGATGCGGGGGGATGACTGATTTGGTGGCTGGCTGGCTGTCTGGCTGAATAGTTAGATGATGGAGTCACCGCTAGTGCTGTGTGACTTATGTAAGGAGTTGTGGTGATTTGTGTGAACCAGTATTCGCCGTAATGCAGCCGCATTAGCGTCGTCTCGTTAAGTTTTCCGGTTAAGGACGATTTGTGGGGGATTAGCGCTTTCTGTCTTTGCTGATCGTTCTTTTTGCATTATTATTTACTAGAGAGTTACAGACGACGACTTAATATGAAACAGTCCTAATTTACTTTCTTTTACTGCACAGTCTCACACTGCAGCTGCACCGCTGCCCCACACGAGTCGTCGTTAATTCGGTTTTATTTGTGCAGCGCCAAAAACGCAACGTGCATTGTCTCAAAACACTTTACAGAGTTGGGTCAAGACCTTACGATAGCGGAGTGGGAAAAAAACTCCTTTTTATCTAAGAGAACTGGACTCCATCATCCCGGAGCTCTAATGCAACACAACTGGATTCATTAGTGTAACAGTAACAACATTTGTAGCATAGTGATGGTTTTTTTTTTTTTACGGTTGTTGATGTTTTTTTCTGTTTGGTGTAAGGGCTATCCAGGGTTGCCAGGAGGTCCAGGAGACATCGGGATGCAGGGTGCACCGGTAAGTGTCGCGCCCTCATCACATTTACATCTTCTGCTTTTTGAACAGAGTCACGCTCACATTAGCGTTTAACGGACTGAGCGGCTCGAGCGCCCCGACTCTCGTCTTCTTGGCTGGAAATCACAAACGCTTAAATCACAAGATTAACTTGGAAACCTCTCGGCCCGAGTTGGACCGACGTATTCTCGGTTTCTGTAAACACGTAAAATTTAAGAGGGTGATTTGATCTATCGGTTAGATCACATCCCGCAGTTTAGTCTAGACCTGTGTGAGCAGCGTGTCTCAACTGGCCGCTGCTCAGGTAGCTCTGCTCAAGCCTTTGTAGTTGATCCACTCAGTTGCCTGGTGTTAGTGAATATTACACACAGTTTGTATGACTGCAACATGTCAAACAGTGAAAACCCTCCTCCTTAACTCGTCCTTAATCCCCATATTCTTTTCTCACAGGGTCCACAGGGGCAGAGGGGAAGTTCAGGCATTGCCGGGCTGAAGGGCAGGAGGGTAAGAGCTGTCGTTACGCTGCGTGGGTAACGGCGACCGTGACCACCTGATCACACCGGTGGTTGTCCATTCCCATAAACCACAGAGCAGATAAAACAGTTTGGTCCTCCCACGTGGCCCCAGCCTGTTTACAGGCGCTTCCACAACCGTTTCATGAGCCCCGTGAATGTCAAGTCTGAGCGAGGACAGTACAGCGGTAATCCTGGTGAGACACCGTGTGGCTGTGAGGAGAATGACACCTTCAGGTGGGGGGGAAGATTTTAGTTGTGCTCGGGCTTCACAGGACTTCAGCTTATGTCTAAAAGGAGCATGAGGCGGGTCTTCAAATTTGCTTATTAATTTAGTTTAAACTCCAAAGTGCTGTACTCAGTTTGGACGTCCGAAGTTTGAAACACGACGGAGCTTTACTGGTTTGACACATGAAGTTCTGGGTTTTGGTCGGACATCGTTGACGGCAGCAGCAACACAAACACTGTAGGTTAATGAGTGTTTTTTCTGCGTTGCATTCTGGGATGTACACACACAGTCCCCATTTTTATTTGCTCCCAACAGTCATTGCGTAACACAATATCACAGTAATCTCTGTGACAATATAGTATTCATCCCACAAATACACAGCGGTGCCTGAACAAAGGCCAACACATGCTACAAATATTTATTTTCAGAGGATTAATATTTTCCAGACCCTTTACGTTTTGCATTGACTGTAAACACGCCTGTTGAGTTGTGTGTTTTCCAGGATTTGTCCGTAATAATAAAACGTTGCGTACTGTTTTTGTCCAGTCCTCCTCGTCAGTGCTCGGCTCCTCTTGAATCGTTCACATCCTCCTCCTCCTGCTCCTCCTCCTCCTCCTCCCTGGTCTTTTGACTCATTCTAAATCAAACTGATCCGTTTGCTCTTCACTCTTCTTCTCGAATGTGCAGAAAAACGCTAACAAGCCGACGACCGCGCTACGTCTCGCACTTCATCGCTCGCCCGTACTTCACTTCCTCTCATCCTCCGTTCATTCACTTTCTCAGAGACGAACGGTTTGCCAAAGAAAGCATATGGCAGCGATTAACGTGCCGCAGCTTGCGCTATACGGTAATCCATACACGTCAGTTTGTGGTTGCATTTCCTGTCCTGCTGAGGTACGATGCGTTTTGTCTCAGTTGTCAAGGCGCGTTGCAGCGGCCAATCATTTGATCCAAAGCCACATATTCCCATCGCCTGCTGTTGTTTTTGGACGACGTGTCGGAAATCATCGCATGTGCTTTCTGTACGCTGCGGTTTGTCAGAACGCCACTTAAAGAAATCAGTTGAACGCCCCGCGGGGAGGGCGGCTACAGCAGAACTGGTCACCTCAGCGGAGATAGCTGCTGACCTTTAACCTCGGAGAGAGAGGCGGACGAATTACAGGAAGAAACGGACAGGAACGGGCGTCTGACCTGAGAGCCGGGGGTCAGCTGGGGTATAAAAGACAAGAGATAAGATGCACAGGAGAGATGGAGCTGGAGGTGGAGAAGTCCTGAGACAGGTGGTCGGGTTTACTGATCTGTATCTGTTGCTCTACCTGTGAGCTGTTGCTACAACGCTCCGAAAATCCTGGAATGTTTAAGGGAAGGGTGGCCCGTGCCATCAGGGTGCCCCCCCCTCCCCCGTCCCGACGCCCTGAGTCTCACTTAGTTGTGGATCTTATTCCAGAGTGAACTGGAGCTCGACCCGTGCGCGATGCTTTTAACGCCACCTGTGTTCCTGCACTGCCTCGTTGTTTGTCGAGTGATGTTCAGACGTGTGTCTCTCTTTGTTACCCAGGGGCCCCAGGGCCCAGACGGCCCGCCGGGAGAACCAGGCCCCGAGGGCACCAAGGTAAAACATGCACACACCCCCTCCCCCCTGTGGAAAAAGTCACCATGTGCACATGTGTCCTTCCTCCTGTATATCAATCAGGGTATTAGCGCTGGGATTATCCAGTCGATTTGGAAACATTTGTCACGGCTAGTAAATGCTTTATTTCATGACTCCCGAAACTAAAACCTTTCCGACGTGCGTCATGTTTTTTTTTTCCTCCGCAGGGTGAGAGAGGTGACATTGGGCAAAAAGGAACGCCGGGTTTCATAGTAAGTACAAATGTTAGGTCAAAGTTCCAAGCCCCATTTCTACTCTTTAAAATACCAGCGTTCAAATACTTAAAAGGTGCGTCTGACTGCCGAACGGTCCTGCAATCCTGTAAATGTTTTATATCTGACACATTTCTTGGATGAAGACTTCAGCAAATGAGAAGGAGAATTTATACAGATCCTCATTTATCCAAAGCCAAGAACAATCACGGTCGTAAAAAGGAGGCATCATCCCGCAGCCTCTCAGGCACATCCTCCTCGAAGCGCGCTGACCTCATGGAAAACACATCACCACGTGTCATTTCAGCCGCAGCATCCAGTTTAACCCCCCGGGGCTGTGTGAAGGCTCGGCAGGCCTTTAATCAGGCCTTCGTCTCCTCGCCTCTCTTATCGGGCTCGACCTTGTTCGACTGCCGTGTAAGCGCTGCCAGTTTGTTGCTAGGAAATCTGAGCTGAGTCTGCAGAGGGAGACGCTGGTTGAAAGTCGACTTTGTATTAAATCCGTCTGATTCAAACCTAATGCAACTCCAGGCTGGCCTCATTTTAATTGTGATATTTGATAGAGAGATCTGCGGCTTTCTGTGCACGTACGTCGGCACATTTTAAGTGCGGGCACGTCAAGTGCACGCTCGATGTCGCCTCAGGTGCCGCTCATTCAGGCTGAGTGAGGTTGACGGAAAAGAATTTGACGATATTTATCATCAAAGGGTCGCTGTCATATTTTCCACTATCACTCAGTCATATACTATTATTGTACTTTAGACAAAACGACACATTCCACTTATTTTAGAGCCGAATATATGAGGTGATGACGGCAGATTTAAATGTCAATCTGTAAAACTTGTATCACAGGGTTCGTTGATCATAAACGTGACTGTTTCTCCATAAAATAAGTTTATGTCAGAGCTCTAACATTTACAGACACGCTGTTTTTTTTCTGTTGTGCTGAGTTATTTAAAAGCTTCTGACCTGATAGGCCAGAAACTGTAGGCTACGAATGTGTGACACCTGAAATACACACACAGTGAAGAGACACGGGGCATTAATGAAGTGACGTCTGTGGGGTTGATCAATATGCTGATCGTTCACGTATTGATTCCTCTTTTCCGCAGGGCAAGGCTGGCGGTCCAGGAGAGAGAGGCCCACCCGGAAAGCTCGTAAGTCGAGATTTTATTTTCTGCTTTAATCACCGGCAGGAAACGCGGCTGTGACTCCGGCGCACAGCAAACACACCGCCACATCCTCTGCTCACCTGTAATGTGTGTAATTGGTACGTGCAGGGTTTGCTGCAATAAAGTCGGCTGACTGTCGTATATAAAGTTAAACACTGGGCTCGTGTGTGTGTGTGTGTGTTGCCCCACATTTCACACCTGCAGTGTGTGGGTGCAAACAGGGATGAACTCAGTTTGTTATGATTTGATGAACACAGCAGAAACTCACTGCATTCCTTTAAGTGTCTTTGCACTGTGTGTGTGTGTGTGTGTGATATTAAGAGATGAGTTTACATGAGCCAATCCTCTGTAACAGCTGCCTCTTTGTATTTTTTTCATAAAACAAAAACAAAAAATTGGGAATAATCCTTTAAACTTGGTTATTAAATATCCGTCCCCAGGTTTTCTTACGGAGCCAGATGTTGTGTATCCTGTCAGTGCTCTCTGGTGGACACTTTGTGTAAAACGTCTCATTTCTCGTTACTTACCTGCCGGCGTGTGCACCTGTATCATTACATATATCTGGCTAACGTCAGTCAGCTGACGTGACCTGCACAAGCCCCGAGGAAAAAAAAAAATCAGCAGCTAAGAAATACTGTGTGTGACGCACACAAAGACGACAACACTGGCACCGCGTCTGGTTTTAGTGCCACACAACTACTTGTTGTGTTTTCACCATGAAGAAAATTACAAGACGGTGGAAACAGAAACAGATTAAAGGAGCAGATGAACACGTTCTGGCTTCACGTGTGACGTTTCCGGCTGGGTTGTAATAAGAGACACACACACACACACACACACACACTTGTGCATGAGTCGCGGCCTGCCCTGAACACACACTGAGGTTTTTCACAGGAAGTCACTAAGAAGCGTGTTTGGCTGCTGAGGGCAGATCTGTCGTCCTCTGGAGTCACAGCGCCATCTTGTGTTTCATGAAACGCGTCACGTGATCGGTGATGTCGCAGCCCGTTCACACGTTTTTGTAGTTGGTGCAGTGATCGTGGTGTTTGCATTACTCGTAGATTTAAAAATAGATATTGTATATTTCATTTGACAGTTGTATTCTCAGGTCATAACCTCAGCCAGGTATTTGAGCGTTCATCAGGATGAGTCACTTTATCTTGCGTTGAATGGTTGATGCTGCTTTCTCATCCTGGATCGAACCCGTATCTCTTACCCGCACAGAGCGGCGTCTTGTTTGAACGACAACAAAGAGACCCGGCGGCGCGGTAAAGCCGATCTCGTGTGCTTCACATCCAAGTGTGCGCGCGTGTTGTGTTTGTAGGCATCAGGCAACGCTGAAGTATTACAGGCGCTCATCATGTTTGCAGTTACGCTGACGTTGATGGCGAGAAGACGACCAGGTTTTCTGTAATAACACAAATGAATGATTTGTGTCTTTTTCCAGGGAAAGGCTGGGATTCCTGGCAGCACCGGGGAACAGGGACCCCACGGGGAACCAGTAAGTATGACGTCATCCCGCCAATCCATTGATCTGTTTCTTTTGAAAACCTCACATTGTGAAAGTCGACTTGTCTGGAGCTTGTTAAGACACACACTCAGGGTTATTGCTGAGCTAAAGTTTGAAGCTCCGAGACGTCACTGATTTCGTAAAACTCCGGAGAAGTCGTCGATCGTCAGCAGGAGCTCCAGGTGCCGCTCTGCGTTCCTCGCACCTCGCTTTCTCTCGGATTCGCCGCGAAGTTCTCGATTTTTTTTTTTTTTTTCCAGGAAATCCGCCGACCCCCCGGGACATCGAGAATGTCAAACAATCGGATACAAATATTTGCGAGGGCGGGAGGTTTCAATAACGCCGGGGCGCGGTTTATGTTATGAGTCTCATCTTGCTTTTGGCCTGACTTCAGTTCTACTCCAGGCATTCCCAGCTCTCCGTTTTCTTTCCCTGCAGACTTACACAACATTTAACTGTATGTGTGTATGTTTTGCCATCATGTGCTGGAGTTATGTATTATGTCTGTTCTGGTGTTTTTATTTCCTGGTTTACTGTACATCGTGAGGCCAGTAATGAGATTACTGTATCAACAAGCATCTCACACTGCTTGTGTCTCTTTCAGGGACCCAAGGGACCGCCCGGAGAAGCTGGACCCGATGGAGAGCAAGGACCTGAAGTACTCTTCATTAGATATTGATCGATTGATTAAGTGTTAATGGGTTTTATGGATGACGTTACTTATGTCCCGTCTCTGTAGGGTGGGCCGGGCGCAGAGGGGGAACCTGGTGCCATCGGAGAGCCGGGGTTAAAGGTCAGTTCTACCTCACCTGTATCTTAGAAAACATTTGTTATGCGAAACACTGTGAGTTGTGCGTCACAGAACGAAGTGTCGGTGGTTAGTGCAGAGCGTGCATGCCCTCGTGAGTGTGCGTTGACCTCCGGACGGCCCCCGGTGTGTGTTTTGTGTTGCTGCAGGGCGATGTCGGGCCCGCGGGAGCTGAGGGGGAGCAGGGACAGGAGGGGATCAGAGTGAGTGACTGCAAACAACCCGCTAATCCCTTCCTTCCTCATGTTTGGGTAAATCTGACCCAGTCGTATATTTACTCCCCGTGGTTCTGGCGAGGACGGGTAATCCTCCGGCCTGGAGAAAGCAGAACCGTGGAGCTGTTTTCGTCTGGACTGCTCGAGTCTCATCTTCCTGTCCACAGGGTTCGATTAAACGTTCTGTAACGAGGACCAGAGACAGCTCGGGTCGTTCCAAGGGCAGATCACTAAAATTATAAATACAGACAAGATGCTTTTAGATTAAAGGATTATTCCTCGGCCTCTTACAGAACAAACAAACTGCCTCCACACACACGTCGAACTAGATCTCAGCTGAATTGAAGAGTTGAAGAGTCACTTAACACATCGTTAAATTTTTTTTTTTTTAATATCACTTCCTGTGGTTTAACTTCTCACCGTGATGCGCAGGTGTACTCCAGGATGCAGTGACATCACTGCTGGGTGTGTCTAAACTTCTGACCACACCCCCTCAGTGAAACCTCCCTGACACTTTCAACCACAGAGGGCAGTGACACACTGCTTTTCAGCCCGTTTATACAATCCCTCGTTCCAAGCATGTTATATATATATATATATAAAGTATTATTATTATACATATATATAAAGTTGTCGTGCAATTACGACCAAAACCATCTATCGTCACCAAGAAAATACCCACGATTCTCCTGAAGCTGACGTGGAGGATGGTTGTGTTTTTGCGGTGTGGTTTGTTGAGGTCGTGCTCATGGTTGTGTTGTTGTAGGGTCCACCTGGTCCTCCCGGAGAAGACGGCCCGCAAGGGAAAGATGGAGCCAAGGTAAACATAACAAGAACGTGTTGTTTGTTGACTCACTCCCTTCTCATAAAATCAACCGTGGAGCCATAAAAGAGAACAGTGCAGGATTAAAAAAATGTTATTCTATTACCGCAATACATCAAGTACACAAATACACAGTTAAATACTGGATTAGAAGGGAATATAAAGTTTAATAATGGAAATAAAAGTGAAGCCGCTCTGTCGGCGTCTGACCGCCACACGCTGTCTGACCTGCTGACCTCTCTCTGTTTGTACAACATAAAACTTATTTCATTACAACTGAAATGACTCTCGCTCTTTTTTTCCTGCTCGTCTCTGTCAGGGCGAGCCCGGAGAGCGGGGGCCAATGGGAGAGCCCGGGGATAAAGGGATAGAGGGAGACCCTGGGCCTCCGGGACCAGCTGGAGAGCCCGGGAAACAAGGCTTCCGCGTAAGTTAGCGAACAGCTCCTATGTAAAAGAGGAGGGGGTCTTTTCACACAAGTCCAACAGAAGAAGAATTCGATTCAGCGGACGAAGCAGATAACGTGAATCCTCGTAACCAGTTAATGCCCCTGTATCCCAGTAGGGGTCAGCCTTCTCCTCAACAAGGACCGGGCGCCACTGGGGCAGTGAAAGTTATAGATTGTGGATGTTTAGTCGTCTGTCTGACGGCTGTCAGTCAAAGTCTCCTTTAAGCACTCGTTTGTTTTCGGACACGGCTCCAGATGGAGCCCCTGGTGTCAGGAAGGGAGGGTGTGTTGGGAAAACTGTTGGGAAAATGGTATCGCCAAAGCTGAGGAAATCTCACTGGACATAAGATCAATTTTTACTATGTGGAAATCTGTTACAGGGGCCAGAAGGAAAACTGGGGCCACCGGGGAACAGAGGGCGGCATGGAAAGAAGGTAAGGACCGCGTCCGAGCTCCGCGAGTGATCCCAGAACCAGCGAGTTCTCGTTTCACCTGCCTGGTGTGGGTTGGTTTTGCTGAACGATTCGACAGAGTGGATGCTTCCTGCTGTCGCGAGCGGCAGAGTGCTGCCAGCTCTCTGTCAGCGTCGCTGCCCATCACCCGCAGTGACGTTTTGTGTCTTCGCAGGGCGAGAGAGGCCCGCCCGGGCTTGCGGGCGAGATCGGCGCCCGCGGGGACGTGGGCCAGCCGGGCGAGCCGGGCCTGAAGGGCGCCAGGGGAACTCGAGGCGCACCGGTGAGTTCCCACGCTTCCTCTCAGCGAGCCCTGTCTCTGAACCCTGAAAGTTCTGCTTGTAATGTAACATACTTCTGTTTATCGCGTTATCGTTTAATATTAGATATTAACAAATCTCGTTTTCTGAGTTCTGCTGAGGAGGTTTTACATTATGACAGATGTGAAAATGTTTAAGTGTTAAGAATCAAATGCCTTTCCTTGTTCCAGACCTGAGAGAGAGCGAGAGCAAGAAAAGACAGGAAAGATGCATTTTTATAGCGACAACCCCCCCTCAGCATAACCACTAAGACCATGTTGTGATAGCTGCGGTGAAAAGATTTATATCCCCGTCATGAAACTGCTCTGGTCATAGGATTCAGTTTCGCACGTGCATCTGTTTGATGCCAAGGTTTTTTTTAGCTGAACCAGAGAGAGGGAAAAAAACAGCAACACAAACAGCACGAGGACTGATTCACATTCTCTGCATCCTGCAGGGTCAGCCTGGGGTCATGGGGATGGAAGGACAACCGGGACTGGCAGGATACACAGTGAGTATTTCAGACTGTTTGCACATGTACACAAACGGACATACTGCGTAAAAAAACAATACAAAATGTACATTTAGCCACATTTACCTCTATGTGGTTCTGATCAGAAGATGTCTGAGCGGTCTGGGTTCTGGCTCAGCACACGGAGGGGCTGAGTTATCTGGATAACTGAAGCCCAGATTCCCCTGAAATCACAAACATGGCCGAATTAAAAAGAGCTACTCTCGGATTATCTGTTAAAACTTAATCCTTAAAATAAAAAAAACTAAAAATAAAGTTTGAGATACGGACCTCGGCTCCGAGCAGCTGTTGAATGTGATTTCAGTCCAGCAAACATCACATCCCCTGCTCATCTTGTGCTTGTGTTAATCATGCAACGATAACAACATAGCAGGACGAAAAAACAGGAGTGAGAGCGAAGACCAGAGGTGGGATTATCCCCGACGAAGCCCGCGGGCGCGTTTTTCCACTCCGCAGCCCGGTCAGTGCCAACAGCGGCGGGTTGGGGTTGCATAACTCCAGCGGGGCACCTCGAGTTCATTTTACCTGTTGCTGTGGATGTGTGTTTGAGGACTCAGGGCTCCCTCGCGCTCCACTCTGGCTGCTGAGTGATTTCTGAGTCTGTGCCAGACCTTAAATCCTGAAGTGACAGGACGTGAGAGCCTCTGCAGCGGGAACCATGTTTACATCAGCGGCTCTGATTAATATGCTGACAGCCTTCGACTCGCACTTCTCTCAAAAACATGCCGCAGCCAGCACAAGTATGGCGGCCGCGTTCGCTTCAGTAATCACCTCTTTTTTTTTTTTTTTTTTTATTAATAGGGTCACCTTGGTAAGCCCGGGCCCATCGGACCACCGGGGCCTAAAGGTGAAAAGGTAAGATGATACCTGAACTCAGTGGATTCTTTCAGGACTTTAAATTAAATTTTTATTCAAATGTTTTCATCATGCCTGTGTGTGCATGTTGTGTTGTGTGTTTGTTGCAGGGTTACCCCGGCGAGGACAATAAGACCCCGGGACCACCAGGGCCCTTAGGTGAACCAGTAGGTTTTGCTTTCCTTTAAACTCTCCTCTCTGCTCCCTCACACTCCTCGCTCTGTTTAAAGTCCAAGTCGTTTCAATACCGGATTGACACCGGAAGCAAAAGTTAATCCCAGATCAACTTCTGATTTTAACACGAGATCCAGCCAGATTGACAATAATCTTACCATTAATCCTGTTTTTTTTTTTAAAAATCTGTCATGCATGTGCAGCCTGATTATCAACCTGTGTGGCTCAGGTCTGCTCTGCTCACCGCGGGCCGAGCGTTTTCAGATCGTGTTTAATAAGGGTTTTTGCACGTCTGTGTCCCCGAGCTGAGCCCTGATAAAACAGAGGTCCAGTTGCAGCTGCGAAGTTACACAAAAAGATTTCTGGGTCAGGAGTGCAACCGAGGGTCGTTATTCACCCTCGGAGATCCTGCGATAGACGGCAAGAAAAACAAAGTCATTCTTAGACTAATATCAAAAGAGGATCAGGACGTATCAGAGAGTCTTAACGGCTTTACAGAGCTCACAGTTCCAGCGCCGTGACTCTGAGGCATGGTGAGACTCGTTTCCGAGCCGTGGACGTGTCCACTGAGACAGACCCACACGGCATTGAGCAGCAGGATTACCGTACACCGCGACCCGCCGTTGTAATATTACCCGGTTATCACGGTTGCACAATGATGGAGCGCACAACGCAACGAGAAACACGTTGGCTGAAAACTGAGGTTCCAGTAAATGTCCAGACCCGTCTGCAGAATGTGTTTCGTGTGTTTCATTCTCGGCTCAGTTGACGCTTTGTCCGCTCATACAGCATGTGCGTTCATGTGTGTGCATTTGTGTCTACACACAGGGGCCTCCGGGGGAACGAGGAGAGCGCGGAGAGCCGGGGGATGAAGGGTATCAGGTAGACAAAACCATTAAGTCAACATCGGACGCCGCTCGTCCGCTTGATTGTCGTTCGCTCGCTGTCGAAACGCTGCTCGGACCACACATGGCGGAGAGGATTTACCTAATTCCCCGGAATCAGTCTGGTGAAATCTGGAGGGTGTTTTTTTTTTTTGCCACTTCATGCCTCACAGGCACATGACTCTTTTCAAAAGAATCACACACAATCACACGCACACGCTGCACGTCAGCGGAGCCACTTTGGACACACTGTGCCCGGGACACATTGGAGTCATTAAGTACTGTATCTCACGCCGCGGTCCAAACTGTTGTGTAACTACTCCTGGGAAGCACCAGCAGAGATAATCCTTCACCCACTTCCATCTCCAACTTGGGTTTTAAGTCATGAAGGCGACTATTTAGTTTGGCGTCATGTCCCAGACGTCTGTGGAATGTGCTGACAGGTTTTCACTTTTAATTTATAGATCATGTTTATTGAGGCCTGTCGGTAATGAATGAATAGTTACATACGTCGTTATCTAATGAGAACACGTGATGTTCTGTCTTCAGTAAGGCATCACATGTACGTGATGAGGATTAGGAATCATATAATTATATGTTGAAATTGTGTTTCAGGGCCATGTCGGTCCCATTGGACCTCGTGGGGCTGTCGGACCGCAAGGCCCACCGGTAAGTCGCTAAACGCCTGTAGTACTGTAGCTACAGTATGTAGTAGTATGTAGTAGTAGTACTAAAAACCATGTGCTGACGGTCGTCCTGTTCTGTGGGCCGGTACCAGAACTGAGTCCACAACAGAACATACAGTCATTCTCCACATGGGACACAATGAGATCCCCAGTTACATGTTTGTCGTTTTTCCACTGTTTGTGTGTCTCTGTCGTTTGTCAAGGGGTCACCAGGCCTCCCCGGGGAACCGGGTCCAAAAGGAGAGATGGCAGCGCAGGTGAGTCTGTGCAAACACCTGAAATGAGAGTCCACCTCGTTACGGTTGTGTTTTGTTGTCACAGCGGGGCTG
Source organism: Psettodes erumei (assembly GCA_016785225.1). Lineage (NCBI taxonomy): Eukaryota > Metazoa > Chordata > Actinopteri > Pleuronectiformes > Psettodidae > Psettodes > Psettodes erumei. The sequence continues at coordinate 726,517 of JAFBJZ010000227.1, forward strand.
GGTTCGTACCTGACGCTGTGGATAAAGAGAAGTCCGTCTGTTTGCTGCCAGAATGAGACCAACCGCAGACTGGGGGCCAAAGCCTGGTTTCTCATTTTTCACCTGTCACCAGGTGAACGTGCTGCTGCAGAGACTTTAAGCTCATGGTGGTGGAAACTGGCTCTGAACCTTCCTGCCCCCCCATATGATCCTTAAATAGCTCAGGTCCTAAAATCAGAACGGTCACGGTATCTTTTGCTAAAACAAACTCCCAAGCCGGAGCTTCTGCAGTTCGGGTTGTTTTGGGCCCTCGGCCGCGTCGGAGGCCGTCTGATTACATAACGTCCATTTCCCCATGTGCAACAACTTTGAGCCTCCTTGATCGAGTTGCACGTACCTTTTTTTTTTTTTTTTAATAGCAAAGTATTTGCAGGTTTCCAGATACCACCGCCGTCTCTTCCACATGTGAAACAGCTTGTATGCAAGAGGGATTATGTAACCCACTTAAGATACAACACAAGCCTTTCTGTTAATTTATTCATCTTGGCTCCGGCTCCAGCTCAGTTTGAGAAATACCTTCACGTGCAACACGCAGAGCCATCAGCTCAGCGACATCAGGAACTAAAGAGCCTGCCAGGAAACACTGGAAAACGTCTAGGATCCACTGTATTCCTGGTTCAAATTAAACGGCTTTGGTAAAGCATTCCTCGAGGGATATCTGCGGAGGACTAAACATACATAACTTACTGTATAAGGGCCCAGAGAGAATAAATGAAAAATGAAAGGGAAAACTTCTCGAAAGACAAACCCCCATTTGTCTTTTTTACGACATGGCTTTGAAACATGCAAATATAAAATAAGTTTCCAGAGTTTGTGTCATGAGAATATACCGTGGCGTGTGCTGTGGAAGTCCCCTCTGTCACGCCACATACTTCACTCAGACCTCGGCGTATGTTTCTCAGACTGTCTGGACTGTGTGAAGTAAACAGTCCTGAACGCAGTTCTCAATGAGGCTCCTCGGTGAGAGCCTGTGTGTGTTTCGGCCTGTGTGTGTGTGTGTGTGTGTGTGTTTATCCAGGGCTCAGCGGGAAAGAAAGGAGCGCGGGGGCTGAGCGGAGCTCCTGGCACAGAAGTGAGTATCGCATCATCCCAACTAAATGCTAATGATGGCTCGGGGAGAAACGGCAACACCGTTAAGAGCGCTCGGTAACAACTTGTTTACCACTACACGCGTATAAAACGAGACGGGGCAATGGAGGTAATAAAAAAGATTGTGCAACTAAAAAAAAAAAAAAAAAAAAAAAACCTGCTGTGCTGGCGTTTGCCTGAAAATATCCTGAACAATTTCTGGCAGCAGCGACAGTATTCATAAGGAGGAGCTGTGTGATTGGCTGCCTCGAGAACAGACTTGATAAAGCAGGAAGTAGACACTCTGGTGGAATAAGGACACAGGGATTGAGATTTACTGCACCCAGAAAAATGGAGGCTGTTCTGTATTGTGATTTAAATGGTGCGGGTTCAGCGTGAGAAAGCGCGGAGCAGCTGTAATGCACCGATCACAGAAACACAGATATGCGTGAGGTTGGGATGCATTGATTGGTTATCATCAGTGTAAGGGCTGAGCTCTGCAGAAATTCATCCTGTAAGAATGAACAAATAAACCCCCGGGACTGAGGCTGAGTTGACACTGTCGTTTTCCAGGGAGCCATGGGTTTACTTGGACTGACGGGACTGAAGGGTTACCCCGGGCCGGACGGTCCCCCTGGGCTGACGGGCTTACCGGGACTACCAGGAAAGAAAGGGCGTCAGGTAATCCACATTGTCTTCACACGTTTGTCTTCAGCCTCATTCGTTCAGCAAAATCTTGAGCAAATCTTCCGCCGTGCTCTGGTGGATGGACCAAATGTAGGTTATCACCTGAAGTCAGCCAGCAGTGCAGATAGCTCGCTCGGTTGTTTTAAGACGCAGACTCATTTGATTTGATTAGCTTCTCCTGGTTCGCTACGCGGCGGGTTTATTTAAACAAACGTGCACGATCGTCTCCGTCCTCTTTGGCCGAGTCTGGATTTCATTCACATCATATCTTTTATGTAAAAGTTTCTCACCAGCAGAGCGAGTCCTACAAGCTCTTAAATCACACTAAATACTTTGTATGACTTTAAAAACAACACACACACACACACAGGCTGTAAATTTTAAAATGATGCTTCACTTGATTCGCAGAGACCTTTTCTTGTATGCGAGATGATTGTGGAGCCAACAGTCTGCCTCTGCGTTTCTCTTCTTCTCTTTTTTTTTTAACAATGCTCTTTTACCACGGAGCACCCAGGGCTCCCGACTGGAGAGTTTTGGCAGAAAACGTTATTTTCACTTTCACGCGACGTGCTCCCGCAGCGGGAAAGATAATATGGCTTCCCTCTGCCTGTGCTGGCAGGCTGCAGAGTCCCTGCACAGCGCTCCTCATCCCCTTTGTGCTTGTTAGTCATTATCCCCGCAGTGATCCTCAATTACGTCTTTATTCATTGTTTTCCTAATTACCCGCTCACCTCGCCAGTTGGACGCATCGGATCAGCGATAGTGCATTTAAAAAATCCGAGGTTTGGAGCGTTCCTGCTTTCCTGGACAGTGTGATAACAGTGAGCAACGGGAAAGAAATGCAGCAGAGGTCGTCCTCTGAAAACAAAACTGAGATGATTGTATTGACTACGCTTCCACCTTTTTTTTTTTTTTTTTTTGCAGTGGCAGCAGGGAAGAAAGGGGGGAAGAGCTCCCATGCAGGGATCCTAATTAAAGCTCAGCCCCCGCCATGTTTTGCAGCTTCTGTCCAGCTCTCTGCCCCCTCGACAGTCTGGATGGATCACTTTTAATGCCTGGCTTTTTTCTCATGCAGGCGCTTTGCAGCACCTGCAGGTCATGGGTTCACCCAGTAAACCCGACTCCTCCGCCGTCGAGGGGCAGAAAAGTCGACACGCGAGGCGACGAACCGCTCGGTCTGTTAATGTAATATCAGCGGCTCCCGTCTGCTGAGGCAGGAAACCGCTGAGGTCTGTGGTGGCAGAAAACAGGCAGCCGGGCTTTCTGGGGACACTGTCCACACGTGTTATGGCCGGGAGAGGAGCGGTGCCCTGCAGATGATGCATATGCATTCATTCATTCATTCATTCATTCATTCACTCACTCACCGAGTCATCAACCCCCTCTATTAAAATGATTGTTTCAGCTTTCAGCTGGTTTAGCACAAACGGCCTGCGTGTGATGTCCCCTGATATTTCCAGTTGCTCTTTATCGGCGCCTTTACGGTTTCATGCTGTTCTGCTGCTCAACAGTTGGTGGCAACAATGCTCCGAGAAATCTAACAAAGCACCAACTGTAAACTCTGACATAAACAATACAGGCTCCAAGTTATTGTAAAACATCTGCTTTGCCAGGAGGAAGAAATGTACAACTCCACAGAAGTTTGCTTCCATCTGCAGGCTCACGCTTCATTTAACTGTTTCCAGTTTAAAGTTGATTTCATTCAAAGTGATTGTTTTGTTTTGTGTTGTTTTTTTTGGACATCTGCTGCACACGCAGGGTCAGAGAGGCTCGGTGGGACAGGAGGGACCTCCTGGACGTCCAGGTCACAGGGGAGAGGTGGGATTCCCTGGATTACCTGGAGAAAGAGGACCACCTGGGCAGAAGGTGAAAAGTGTGTGTGTGTGTGTGTGTGGACACAAAAAAAAAACAGGATAAGAGGTTGTTTTCAGTTCCACTAACATTTTGTACTTCCTGGTTCAGGGGGATCCTGGCCTGCCGGGGGACCGGGGAGCGTCGGGAAGCAAAGGCTTGGAGGGGGCGACCGGTGACCAGGGCAGGAAGGGTGACCCAGGACCCAAAGGACAACCGGTAGGTTTAGACAGGAATATGTGGTTTAAAGCACTAACTCCGTCTTAAAATAAGATTTATTTATTTCCAACGCCTTGAATAACTGTAACAAAAACAGTCCACAACAAATCTTTTCTGTTATAACAGTGGCGATTGCTTCACACCGACCCCAGAGATATTCGTGCTAAAAGTGGGTTTTAGAAGTGTATTTTTTGAACTTTTATTCATTAATACTCTTCTAAATATAGCTCCGGGGGCTTAGGTAGCCAAATCCTGCAGTGGGTTTAAAAATGTGTGTGTCTAACACTTTCCCAGCCTGAGTGCAGTAACAAATTATGTGGGCAAGAGCAGGAATGGAAACATCACGCCTGGTGAGGCCGAGTTATGTAAGCTGCTCCCGCTCCAGAGACCCGAAAACGAGGTGCTCCACTTTACTTATGTAACTCCTCCAGAAGAAGAAGAAGAAGGAGGAGGAGGAGGAGGGGGAGGAGGAGGAGGGGGAAAAAAGAAAACAGCAGTCACCCCCCCCCGGTTATCTCCATTGATGCCGGTGAAACTCAGAGCAGACTCGGGCCCTCGGGTCAGATCCCTTTACGCCGTTCGCTGAGTCGAGTTTCTCGGCCAACGTCGCGGGGCCGAAAGCGGAGCTGCACAGAGGATGTGGATGACTGGCTGCACAAACAGTGCGTCCGCCGCCCTGGACGACACACAAGAGACAGAGCAGGGCGCAGACACACAACCGCACACTGTGTGCGTGTGGGCGACTGTATATCCAGACACGAAGCCTTGTGTGTCCAGTTCTTCTATTTTTTTTTTTAAAAGACCGAGTCAGTGTCTTGCTTCTCTACATAAAGCCTCCCTGTGCGGATGGAAATCACACACAGTCATAGTTGTGTAGCGTTAATGACCTGTTTGACAACGCTCCTCCGTGTCTGTGACGTGAACGTCCTCTCTGCTTGCAGGGGGAATCTGGAGACCTGGGGATGGTCGGCTTACAGGGTTTTCCAGGGCCAAAGGTGAGACGCCGAGTTAACGAACCGGCCGATAAACGGCCACAGGAGAACTGAGCAGAATGTGTAACGGTCCCAGAGTGTGTCGTCCCTGTATAACAATCCTCCTCCTGCAAACAGGGGCCCAACGGTGATTTGGGACTGAGGGGTTTCCGCGGCCCTAAAGGGCCCATGGGTACTCTGGTAAGTTTCACGCTCATGCAGATAAAAGCAAACAGGTGGGGGCTATGTGCGACTTTAAGTTGAAGTTTAGATGTGCGTCGTACCCTCCTCCTCCGCACTCTCGCTGACAGACCTGTTGACTGATCCCCGCTTCTCCGCTTGGTTTCAGGGATTCACCGGACCTGTAGGTCCTGAAGGAATGATGGGCCCGATGGGGAAACCTGTACGTCTCTTCATTTAGTTTTAATCCACCGTCTGCGGGAATCACGCTGGAATGAAAACGCCGTTACTTCACGTTGTCGTGTTTGTGTTCCACAGGGGCCGAGGGGGCCGAAGGGAAGCGGTGGCGAAATGGTGAGATCCGAACTTGTAACCAAAAACTGAACGGTCTGTCGGGATGACGCGATAATGATTTACAGTACGCGCGATACACCATGTGATTATATCGCCATTACACGCCGCTGAAGTGTCGCACTTGCAAATTCCTCACTGAGGGAGCAGCGCTTGGCCCGAGATCACGGCGCCACCTCAAAGCGTTGCACGAACGCCAGCGAGGGTTCAGCGGCGGTGTTGTTTACACGCGTGTCCCGGAGTGACAGCCGATCGCGAAGCGAGGCGCGCTCTTACGTAAACGCCGCAGAGGAAATGCCTCGTCAAAACGTTAGCGCGCTCGCTCCCAGCCCGCCACGTAAACTGCACTGAGGTTCTTCTGCAGTCAACACTGCAACACAAACAGACACAATGAGTACAACAATGATGTCAGATGTGCGCTCACTCTCGCATACATGGGCATGTAACACAGTCCAGCTGCCCCGGTACAGTAGATCCAGTAGAACAGTTCCCAGGTCAGCCAGACGGCGCTGACCACACACACACAGCGTGACGCACGCAAACATTCGGCTCCAGAGAAAGCGATCCGCTCGCCGTGATGCTGCGCACACATGACCCGACACACTTTCATTCAAAAGTGGTGCAGTTTCACACTGTCACAGGAAACAGTTCCTCCACAGTTTGACCCGTTTTAATGAATGCTTGTCTGCGTCTCACATTTTCAGGGGCCTCAAGGACCACAGGGAAGTCCAGGACCCAGAGTGAGTGTTGAGCCCCGATCACGATCTCTGTCACCGTGACGACGACGTTCTGTGTTTTTCTGAGACGCTTTATAGATGGGCTGCTCTGTTATTTTGAGACAGCGAGCGTAAAAACTGAAACAGGATGAACTGTGATAACTGAACGACGTCTGACTTCACACAAGTTTATCGTAAATGTAAATTATATAAATACTGAGACTGACTCACTTCCTGTCATGTGACACGCCGCAGCCCCCGTCAGATCAATATTCACTGTGTGTCTTTCTCTCGCCCCACCACCACAGGGACCCCCCGGTGCTCCAGGTCCAACGGTAAGTGTCAGTCACACACACCTGTTCCCCCCACACACACACACACACACACTTCTGCTCCATCAGAACTTCTTCTGTGCAGCTCTAAGGACCCACACAAACAGCTGTGTCAGTGGAATGTCAGGAATGTGACGGTTTATTGACGGGAGACTCATTTTACCGCTCGTCTTCGCTGTTTTCTCTGTAAACCGGACGCGTGTGGAAACTGCTGCCGTTGTTGTGACCAGCCGACGAACCCAAATCTTTTGTTTTAATAACGGAACACGACACCGGACCCGTTGTGTTTCTCTCTGGTGTTGATGCGATGTGCTGATCTTCCATCCACAGAGGCAGATTTATGACGACTCAGCAGTCTACGACCTGTCAGAACCCAACGCTGCCTTCAGGACGGAGGTGAGACTCTTCCTGTTCTCGGTGCCGCTCGGTTCTTCCTAGATTCTGTTCTGCGTCGCTGGTGCAACCGTGACTTTGGAGTTTGACGTCTGTCTCGTTCTCGACCAGACCTTCCAGAACACGGAGATGAACCTGGCGGACCAGAACACGGAGATCCTGAAGACGCTGCATTACCTGAGCAGCGTGATCGAGAGCATCAAGAAGCCTCTGGGCACCAGGGAGAACCCGGCCCGGGTCTGTAAGGATCTGCTGGACTGTCAGCACCAGCTCAGAGATGGTGAGTCGCTCTCGTCAGGACGCTGTCGCAGAGGTGCGCGAGAACCTTGTGATAAAACGCCGCTGTCGCTCTCCCCCGTTCTCTCAGATTGGTTCTGGATTGATCCGAATCTGGGCTGCACCTCTGATGCCTTCAAGGTCTTCTGCAACTTCACTGCGGGGGGGCAGACCTGTTTGCATCCACTGGCCTCTAACAAGGTAAAGGTGAAGTAAAAAACCCGACCTCCAGCTCCAGATGGACCTGTCTGAACCTCCCGCTCTCTGCGCTCTTTCTCTCCCACAGATGGCGTTCAGTGTCGGCAAAGTCCAAATGAAATTTCTTCACCTTTTAAGCACTGAGGCCAGCCACAGCATCACGCTCCACTGCCTGAACGAGCCGCTCCGCGCCCAACCCACGCGTCCGGACGACGCCGCGCTTCGGTTCCGCGGCTGGAACAAACAGACGTTTGAGAGAGACACACTACTTGAACCGCACGTGCTACAAGACGAGTGCAAGGTAACGGGCAGGATGGAAGTACTCTGAATGTATTTTGTCGATGAGGAATATGAATCGCTGAGCTCATATGTCGTTCTTCTCTCTTCCTTCGCCCCGCCTCCCTCAGATCCAAGATGGCAGCTGGCACCAGTCGCGTTTCTTCTTCCACACTCAGGACAGTCGTCAGCTACCTATCGTAGACATACAGGAGTTTCCCACGTCACGGCCCGGCAGTCAGCGAGACGTAGAAATCGGTCCGGTCTGCTTCCTCTGACACCGACATCGCCGTCCTGCGACCTCCACAAACAACTTTAAAAGCAAGGCTGTTAAAAAAACAAAAAACATGGCCGCCTACCAAAGAGAAGCTTGAATACCAAGCTGGGGCGAGTGTCCGTGGGAGTCCGGTGGAGAGCGTTCGTGGGACTCTGTGTCCGATGGACGGCAGACGTACGAGGAGGAGGTCGATCTCTACGGAACGTCCAGGCCCAGAAGGCCGAAGGAGAACAGTGTATAACAATATTTATCAAATAAACGTGTAAAATGTGTCTCGTTAGTTTCATTTCCAGTCAAACGGTGCTTAGGTTGGCTGTACATGGACCCACATTCGTCCCTGATCACGGGGCAGGGCCTCACTAAGCAGCAGCCGAGCCACACTCCAAAACTCACACCTCCCTCTCACCCCCAAATCACACCCAGACCAACCTACACAGGGGCCAAACCCGAAGGAGCGTGCCAGGCCTCGACATAGGAGCACTGTCTAACTAAAGGTTTATATGAGTGCAATAGCATGTGGATAATGTGTGACTGCTTGAAATATTTCATTTTCCAATCAAAGGCTTTATTTGACATTGTTTTCATGATATTTTTGTCTCCGGTCCCGCCCAGTCGGACCTGTTCATCTTGACAGATGGTGCTCTACCTCTACCCGCTCATTTGCTTCCTAGAATAGTCGCTAATGTCAAGTTAGTCATTTTTGCCTCTGTGTTGTATGTACCGGTTACATCGAGATTTTTTTTGTTGTTTTAAGTACTTAATGTTGATTTGGTCATTTCTAATTTATGAACCATTTTTTGATACACTACATATTTTTGTAGCTCTTCCTTCTATGTGATAGGTTCTTCAGGGGAAACCTGTCTTTGGTGCTGCAACAAAGAATGAGTCATCTGAGTTTTTACATTTCCTGTGTATATATATGTTTATTTATATCCTTTTTTTGTTTGTTTTTGCTCACATCACTGTATCACAGTAAATTATACTCTCAGAGAACTATTTGGTCAACCACAACTCGGTCTAAAGAAGTATTTATGCTCTAAAAGGTGTGTTTGTGTGTTCACACCTCATACTGTCATTTCACTTCATTCAGCGGTGGGTCAGTGGGCTGGCAGCTACAGTGGGCCAGAGTCAGAAAACACACAACAACACAGTCGTTTCATACTCTTAACTTATATTACCTTGAACAAAGTGTAATTATATAAAGTCTGTGGCGGACAACGTTGGATGCTAATGTGTAAATAATAAATAAGTTGACAAATAAATGGAACATTTTATCCACAAATGGTTCATGCTTTTTTAAAAAACAGTTATTTAGAGGTTGTACAGTATGTTGGGATGAAATTACACTGTGAGACACTGTGGCTTTGTGTATGACAACTTTGATACACAAATATTTGAGTTTTTGGTGAACTAGCGACCATTTCCTCTTGAGGTCTCCAACAGTCATTAAAAATAAACATAGGGCAAAAATGCCACTGGATCAGTTTTTAACAATTTTAATGTAAAATATTTGCACAAAAAGTAGCGACAGTAACTACTAGAAATGTAATGTAGTAAAAAGTACAATATTCCCCTCAGAAACGTATTGGAGAATATAAAATAAACAACATCAATGCTTAAGTAAAGTAAAATTACCACGAATCTGCATTGAAGTACATTACTTGAGTAAATGTACTTATTTATATTTGCGTCAACTATACAGAAAAACTATCTCCGTCCTGTGTCCATCAGCGGAAGTCATTGTAGTTCTCACTCCGCGACACGAGGAGGCGCCACCGCGCAGACTTCCGCCCGGAAGTCATCTTCCCGCGCTGCCGGCGGAAGGCGGTTTGTTTTGATACCGTCCGGCGTGAGTCCGTGTGCGCGTAGGTACCTTCAACGTGCAGCGGCAGCTAATTTTTTGTCCCCCGTCCTGTGCTCCGTAACGTCGCGGACAGCGGACGCAATGTCAGCGGCGGAGAGCCGAGCGGAAACCGGCGGGCAGGAGGAAGAGCCCAGAGGGACGAAGAGAAAAGTTTCTCTGTCCGAGTGAGTCAAGATGCTAACGGCTAACTGCGGCTAACGAACCGGTTCATGTGCCGCGCAGTGTGTTTTAAACCGGTTTAAAATACTGTAGTGGGTAGTTTTTATACCGAATAAAACTTATTATCAAAAGCAAACTAAACGTTAAGTTTGTAACTACACAGTTAGCATCGCCTCACACTCACGTTTGTTTAGAGTTAATTAACGTTCACCTTTGTCCTTTTTTAATATGAGGAGTGTCTCTTAAACATGATCACACCAGGGAGTAGACACGTTATAAATACCGACGGTGTGTAGTTGTGGTGTCGCTGCGGACACTTCAACACAACTTCACCGCCCTCGTGGAGAATAAGGAAGACAGGCACGTGCGCATTCATGCCGTCATCCGTTCAGCCAATCACGTGGCAGCGGTGATCGTTTCATCGTGTTGTCTGTCAGTGAGTTATGTATTTTTATTTGTCCTGTCCGGTTTAACTGTAAAGCTGCTCACTCTGTGTGTGTGTGTGTGTGTGTGTGTGTGTGTGTGTGTGTGTGTGTGTGTGTGTCTGTCTGTCTGTCTGTCTGTCTGTCTGTCTGTCTGTCTGTGTCTCTGCACCTGCACATATTGTGTTTCAACAGTTGTGGTGTGTGTGGATCAGAGGAGGCCAAGTACAGGTGTCCCGCCTGCCTTACACATTCCTGCAGGTGAGATTTTTTTCTCTTTTACACAACTCATGCAGCTATTGACCTGCAAAATAAAGATGTTGACACAGATCTCACAATTTGTCCCCAACAAAAAGATGATGTCATTTTTTTCTGTTCCCCTTGTGAAAGACTTGATGCTTTGATCGGGGTAAATCAAACTTAGAATGAAAGTCACTGTGCTGTGATTGAACTGCTCCCATCATTAATGATGGAAAATGCTGCCTTTCAAAATTCAAATTACACATTGTGCAGTTTCTCAGGGTCTAAAGTGGCTTTGCATTAACGGTTCAAACTCAAAGATGTTCAGTTAACAAAGAATTAAACAGAGAAAAGCAGAAACTCTGAGGTTATCAGAAGCTGAAAACAGCAGATTTTGTTTGGTATTTTTACTCATGATGACAGACAGACTGATTTTATTGGTTAGTTGTTGCAGCTTTATTATTATGACACTTTCCACATGGTGCACAGACCCACGTAGTTCATATATTTATCGCTGCATGTTTGAATTCTGTAAAGTCACTTATTGCTCATATTTACAGATGAAGAAACATTTTATTGCAAAGTAAAGACACAAAGTTGGAAAATCTGGAGAAGTCATTCCTTAATAGTAAAAACTGAGGTTACGTTGCATCAGTTTTACGACTCACATCCTCGAAAACCCAAACACGACACGTGCCAGATTCTTTCTGTCAGCAGAAGGCGCCGTGCAGTGCAGTGCATTGTGGGACACCAGCAGAAGAGAGTTTCTGGAAAACTCGTATTACATTAAAGAAAGAACCCTGGCCCGCTGCTTCGTTCAAAGGTCCGACTCCGAGACTGGAGTTATGTAATGTGACCTGAGACCAGGATGGGTCTGGGTACAGCAGGGTGTCACAGTAACAGTCTGTCTGCATGCAGACACACTTCATCCACGCACTGTTTGTTTGTTAGTTAGTTTGCAAACTGGTCACCGTGAACGCAGGAGTCGCAGACCGTCGCCTCACGTGCCACAGTCGCGCTAAAAGATCAGCTCCTCCGGTCCGTGACCTCGCTTAATGTCGTTTTTTATATGAGCCGCCGTGACTTTTCCAGAACCGACACAAACGAGCCGAAGCTCGTCATCGTGTCGTGACGTTGTGGTGAGATCACGTGAATGAGACGAGTTAACGAGACCAGAACTCCAGGGAAACTGCGTTTCCATCTGTGCCTGGTACCAGGAAGAAAAACCAGAGGAATATCTTTGAGGAATCACTGGATTATTATGTAACATTATCTTACTTTTTAAAAAGCTCTTCTACCTTTGCGTGCAGAAATGTAATATTTCTAACAGACTCGCTGGCGTGTTTTTGTTTTGACTGCCTGAGCTGCGCTTTGATTCGCGGCCAGCAACAACACGCAGCTGAATATGGCGCCGCTTCACGGGCCGAGTTGTGCGGGCGCGGGACAATTTACAGCGTAACCTTGGAAGCGAGGTAAATGCCACATTAAAGGTCATACCTGAGAATTTCATTAAGGTTTATCAAAGGGCGTCCTTCCCCATCTCTCATTGTTGCCTGTTGTTTCGGGCATCGCTCAGCATTCTCTTTTTTTTTTTCACGGCCTCTGTCCGACCGAGGCCAAATACCTTTCTCTCAGCGACTGTCTGAAAACATACGGTATATCTTTCTGTGCTTGGATGAAATCCCAAAGGTGTTTTTTGTATTATTTTTTATTAAGGTCCTTCAGGACGCCAATTACAGGCTCCGCTTCAGTCGTCTTTTAATGTAAGGCAGCTCGGTCAAACGTGCAGCGCCGTAAAAGATTTTTATCCTTTGTGAAATTGAATTGAATATTTTTGGATTTTGGCCAGTTGTCGGTGGAAATGAGAAACTGGAATGGGTCGCTCTGGGTTTTGGGAACCTGGGAAAGAAGAGCAGCTCCAGATTAACTGACAGAGAAGATGATTGTCGCTCTGTTTTCCAGTTTACCGTGTGTGAAGAAGCACAAGGCCGAGTCCGGATGCAGCGGCGTCAGAGATAAAACCGCCTTCGTCAACATCTCGCAGTTCGATGAGATGACGCTTCTCAGTGGTCGGCATCTTCTTTGACTTATTTATGCTAAAACCTTTGGAAATGTTGTCAAGGATATGAATTTGTCATGTGTGACGTGTGTCTTTAATTGTTCTGTGCCGCAGACTACAGGTTTCTGGAGGATACGGGCCGATTTGCCGACGGCGCCACCAGGGACGGTCTGATCCGGGCCCCTCGCACCACCATCAAAGTACGTCCTGATGTGGGGTAACGTATGAAAGACCACGTTTAATGAGTCTGGTGCGACCTGCCGGTCTGGAGTCATGAAGGAGGCGGAGGATGAGGAAAAGACGAGGGCAGAAACAGAAGCCGTCCTCTTCTTCTCTGGTTTAATCCTTAATGAATGTCACGCAGCCCATTTATTGATGCAGAAGGGACGCTTGGTATTTAGACCCATTTGTTCCCAGTGACCCACCCGCCTCCGCTGGCTGTTCAGCTGAAATGTCGCACAGTCTGTGGTCCCAACAAATCTGCTCCAGGCCCAGAATAGAAGCTTTCACGTCTTTATCGAAGCTGTTCTCTCTTTATGAATCCCTGCTTTCAGACTGCTGACACTGTTATTTACACAATATACTCTGGTTATGTTGTGCCGCACTGTATTTTTTTTTCATAAATCTGATTGTTATTTATTCAAATCAATTAACTGTTTGGGCTCTAAAATGTCTGGAAGAAGTAAAAACGTCCAAAATCAAAGATATTTAGTTTATTACCATAGAAACGAGTCACAATTCAGAAGCTGAAACCAGCTGAAGAAACCAGTCAGACCAGTCATTGGTTCCTGAAGTTGTTTCTGACGCTCTGACTCGTGTCATCTCGCTAACGCTGCACTGTTCCTGTGGTCCAGGCGAAGAAGATGGCGGCCAACGCCAGGAAGATGAACATCACGCTGCGGTTCCTCCCCGTCACCTTCACCAAGAGCAGAGAGAACTCCACCCTCTTCCTCACAAAGTAAGATCCCAGTGACCCGGGCGTTTGTTGTCTGGCACCGGTGAGCGAGCCGCGGGGACGTTATGATTGGTTTTACGTCTGGAGAGAGTCGGCGTGAAACACGACGCATCAGAAAACGAGACGAACAGGCAGCGCAGCGCGAGGGCGGCGACACGAGCGCCTGATTGGTGATGTTGGACTCAACCACAGGATGGCACTCTTGTTAAGCCCAAACATCCAGCGCCGGCCCTGCGGGAGCGCCGTGATCAAACACGCACGGTAGAAATGAGGTCACCTGATGGCTGAGAGGAGTCGAGGCTGTCGTCCAGTGTGTGTGTGAGCAGCGTCATGTTAAAGGAGCAGTCCGTGAACTACTGCACGGCTGGCTGAATTAAGAACGTGTATGTCACATCCTGTGATGTCATAGTAGTTTGTAGTCTGAACCACCAGCTGATCGCGTCCTCGTCTCTTCTCTCTCGCGTTGCTCTCCGTTCGCTCAGGAGACGGCAAATAACAACATATGTCCTCCTGCCCCCGCAGCTCTGAACGGAGGGTGGGGGTGGGTGGGTGGTGGTTATTGAACTGCACATTAAAAGTTTTACAGGAGCGAACTGCCCGGGGACAGCGCTCAAAAGAAGCCTTTGTCCAGCTGCTCTCACCGCCCACTTTTCCATCTCGCACTCTGTCACGTCTGCCTCCGCCGTGTCGTGCCGGCGGCGAGTTAAACGTCACGGCCTCGGGATGAGGCAACATCACGACGGGTCGCCGACCTCCCGCCCAGCTGGAGGTTTTTCTCAGGCGAGCCCAGCGTGTCGGTGAAAAGTTCTGCTCCTTTTATAAGGGATCAGCTCCCGGGAAGGCGGCGGGAGAAAGAGCCTTTATGCTCCTGCAGCGACAGCCGCCGCGTCTTTTTCTTGAGTCTGGTCCGTCTCGCGGCGCACAGGCGGACACGAGGGACGGGGTGAAAGGTCATACGACGTTAACGGCGAGGGGCGAGGGAGAGGGAACGTGCTGCAGAATGCACCCAGTACATAATATAAGAAGCAGATGTGACTGCAGCTGGTTAGCGACACATTCATGCTGCGCGCTGGCGCTGCCAGAGAGGGATCATTGCTGGCAGGCAGCTGACTGGAGCGCTTCTCGTGCCTGGCGATGCAGCGCGCGCACATGCGTGTGCCCCTTTGATTAAACGTTCGTACGCAGAATAACAACCCGCTGACGAATGTCGAAAACAAGGCAGGGACGGTGAGGAGCTGCCTGTCGGTCCAGCCCTTGGAGGGCAAGTATATAACAGCTGGCACTTGGCAGAACATCGGGAGGAGTTGTGTTAGGGTGGAGTTATGTTTTCTGCAGCCCCGGCCTGGCACGGCCCGGCATTTTCCTCGCAGACGGCCTGAGTGGACCGGACACTGCGCTGCGGAGGCGGCTCGCCGTGGATAATAACCAAAACATATTTCTATAATAACTGGAGACGGTTTGCAACGTGAGCCGGCGTGGATCGGCGCCATGTATGTCAGTGTGTCGTACGTGCTGGGAACCGGCCTCGATGAACCCAGTTCTGCTGGTCAGAGGAGACTCGATGTGACGCCCACACGCTCCCGGTATAAAAGCGCGAGAGAAAACTCACATATGGAGTTATCACAAAGTGTCTGCACCTGCTGATTGTGGTGATCCAGATCCTGTCAAAAAGCGGAAGCACTGAACCCCGTTGTGCAGGTGCCACAGAACCATTAAGAACCAGAGGACGGGTCTAGTCCAGACCCAGACCTGATCCCCGGCCTCTCCTGCCACTCTCTACGGTCTCTCCCTAAAATAAAGCAGAAATGCACAAAATATGCTGAACAGTGGAACCATTCGACACCTCCATTAATGCAATTTTTAAAAACGCAGCAGGTTTGTGGAAACCTGAGCGAAGCTGAAACTGAAGCAGACGGAGCCACGTTTCACCACAGCGTTCATGGCAGGGGGAGCGACTATTCATCAGGCGCACCGCCTCGCCCGCCTTCCAAACGCCGCGCTCGAATCAAACAGGCGCGGCGGCTCGAGCCCTCCGGCAGTCAGGGGCTGGATGAACCGGCGCTGATGCAGAGCAGAGTCCGCGGCCCGCTGCAGTTTCATCGCGGCGAGATTCCAAACTGTAAATGAAGCAGGGAGAGGATCCAAACTCGCCGTGTGTCGTGTTTGCTCGACTGCATTTTAATAATTGCTTTTCCACGTGCGGTTCCAAATTAATTACATGGTCTTGTACTTGGACAGGAGAACTTCATCGCTGATGAGTCTTGGCTACGAAACCTCCTTTTTTTTTTCCTGCAGTCTGCACTCGTACCTCAGCTCTGCATTGACAGCTATTGGATGGATTACCGTGAAATTTGACATGCGTGTTCTCCAGAGGATTAATCCCAATAACCTGGGCCATCATGCAACTTTCCACTGGTCCACCTGCAGATAAGCACCAGGTGTATTAGAGTCGACGTTTTTTTGTCCCCTTTGTGCCATGAATTTAAAATGTCAGCCCGGTTTTCCTCGTCTTGCGCGGGTTCACCGTTTCTGGACTCAAACCATCGGTTTGTGTCAGAACATCGTGAAGGAGTCGTCAGACGTGCAGCTGCCTGTAATCTCTGTCTCCTCTCGCTTTGCTCCATCGACGTCCGTCAGCCATCAGCCGCTCCGCCCTCCAACCAGAGCTCCGTGTGCTGGGTGTATATGATATGTCTGGGCAGAGGAGGCCCCGGCGTCCCGTCATCTCCTTCCACCGACACCCGCCCGCCACCCCGATCCTGGCGTCCGCCTGCGGTGGGCAGATGTGCGGGACGCACGCTTTCACATGCTGGATCTGTCCAATCCTTAATCTGGCCAGATGGGATTCTGCTGCGCCTGCCAGACCGCCGCTCGGGCTTTCTGCTCCGTCTGCTGATGGCTCATCGGCAGAGCGCGTCCTCCTTAATGAATTCGTCCTCGCTCCTCTGCTTTATTTCTCCCTCACGTTTGACGGCGGCCGACGTCGCGTCCCGAAACGCCGAACGGTCAAAACAAACCGGAGTTCTGCCGCCTGAGTCCTCTCCAGGAATCCTCAGTCCTTTGCACGTCGTTGTCGATCCAGCGCCGCGAATTGCGCTGCTCGTGATCTCAAACGGTCTCTCCGCATTCGTGGTCACACACTCGGAAACGTGTCAGGAGCGGCTGCGTGAAGAAGAGAAGTGAACCGGGATCTGAAGTTAACCACAAACACAACTCTTTAATATCATGAGATTAATCTGGAGAAGTTTGACAGAGTCGCAGTAAATGCGACGCGGCCCTTGTTACGGGACATGTTTCCACCTCGGGGAGTTTGTCGGACCATCTGCGGCCTTTAACCGCTCAGCGTGTATTTTAAACTAAAATGGGCCCGTCCAGCTGAAACGCTTAAAGGCAAAAGTGATTCATTTGGCGGTTTTCATACGCAGTGCAGACGAGTGATGTCAGCTGTTTTTATTGTGTAAATATGGTATAATTTGGTGAGGGAAACAAAATCCCATTGTCCTGCCAGTGAAGAGCAGCTCCTCCTCCGGGCACCGAGCGATGACCGCCCCGATGTTTCCCGCGTGACTCAAGCGGCTGAAAATAGTTTGAAAACCCCGGAGGTTTCTTTACCCAAGACGCTGTGGTTTTACAAGGAGACGAAATAAACAGAATCTGAATCATTACTTCCAGAGCGGGTGATAAACTGCTACCCGCAGAAGATCTGGACCCGTCCACTTTACGGCCCGAGCCCCGTTCGGCGGCTCGCTCGTGAACCGAGGGAGTCGAAGGAATCGGCTTATCGCAGCGGATCGCCCGTGCGTTATTAGATTATTAAACATGTTTACGTGTTTTCCCGCTCTGTTGTGGTCATATACGAATCCAGTCGGGCTTAGCCCCGCGAGCCGTTTGCTGACTAATCCCCCCTGAGAGAAAAGTGGCCTTTAACGCAGGCCATGTAAGGTAGCACATTTCCTCCGGCGTGGAATTCTCTCATAAACCTTTGGACATAATCTGGGTGTGATTTAAGCGCGTAATCTGTTTGAGCGGGTGTGTTTTCAGGACAGATGTGTGCGAGAGCTTCAGGTGGCGGCGCTCTCACCCGTTCCTCCGCCGCCGCTTCTCCCTGATAATGAATGATGGCACTTATCCCAGGTATGCGCGGCGTCCCCGCCTGAAATGAGTGCGTGCATCTTTGGGCAAGCCCCTTTTCCATCCACAGACATAGTTTCCAGGCGGCGTAATGACAGAATGATGGCATCACACCTGCTGCTCCACCCTCAGCTTGCTCGGCGTGCCGGTGTAGGTGCGGTCGTGCACGTATGCAAGCGCAAGAAGAAGAAGAAGCTCAGCCAGAGTGAAGTGTAAATTCCTTTTGCCGTGGGGGGGGGTCAGAGGTGTTGGTACCTCCTCCCGTGATGGAGGGATTCCCCCGCCCCCCCCCGTCGCCTATAAACAGGCTGCTGCTCCCTTCGCCTCCACCTCACAACCAGGTGGAAACTCATAACCACCTTTCATTGGGTGTTCTGCCCGTTCTGCACATATTCCTCCATGTTTGCACCCCCCGCCCATCCTGTTTCTGTTTTTGAGGGCAGAAGAAGAAACACATTTCCCCTGTCGTGCAACGGGTCCACCTGGGTCCACACAACAACACGGCGAGCGTCACAACTCAGAGGACACGTGGAGTGGAGGCGAGCAGCTCGGGCTGGTTTCCATGAAGTTGTTCACCATCTCATCCTCATGTGTTTGCTCAGTTGTGTTTATTTTCCAAACAAACAAACTTGTCTTTTCAGGTGGAGAGAATGGAACTCGCACGGTTAAACGTGCAAACGGACAATAATATGTACGTTTGATATCAAACACACATAAGACGGAACGGATGTCTGCGTTGTGATCTTCCTCCGCATCAACACGTCCGGGATGAGCTGGAATCTCTGGAGCTTTGTTTTCAGATCCGTTTTTTAAAAAAGTACATAAAAGTTCCACATTGAAGATACAGTATGAGAAGAAACCTGATGCCCTAATGACAGGGCTTCCTGCACGGACCTTACAATTAAGCCCTGCGTGTCTCTGAGGTTTCATCTCCGTTGCTCAGATCCATCAAGGCCTCCCTCCTCCTCCTCCTCCTCCTCCTCCTCCTCTGATGGAAGGGAGGTTGATGAATCAGCTCCACCCTAAAAATGGCGAGTGGTGTGGTCTTGGTCGGTGCGAGTCCTTGTAGTTATGCCGTGTGTGTTTCTGATGCAGCAGCGTTTAAACGTCGCTCGCCGTGAAGTCAGATTTAATCGAACTAATTGGCTCCCTGCGCCCGCGGCTCCGCTTCGGTGCCGTTTGAGATGCATTGGGAGTTTTCTCGGCCAAGTCTGCGTCACCGGTGACAGTCGAGGATGCGAGCAGCTGTTTCGGGGGAAGAAATGTTTGGTTGCGGCGCACGCCCAGCAACCCAGAAAAACCCGACCGTGTTTAATAGGTACTGCCCCAGAGCGTTACCCCGGAGGAGGCGACCGTGCTGTGATATCCACCAGCTGGTGTCCCGCCGCCGGAGTGTATATGTCACGGTCTCCACGGCAACTGGGGTTTACTCATTCTTACACACACACACAGATGGACAAGATCTTGGAAGCAGCCGGGCGTATTGTCCTGGACCGATTAAGACCGGATCGGTTTTATGCTCTGAATTTAAACAAGGGCATTTGTGTTTCGCGTTTACAAACTTCCTCTCTTCTTCTTCTTCTTCTCTTCGCTGAAGGGAGAAGCACTTCCTGTGGCACCTGAGGCTCCTGTTTCCTCAGAGCGGCGCAGAGTTCAGTCAGAGGAGGTGAGCTGCGTGTGATCGTACAGTTTGCAAGCTTCACAGAAATAATTTCCCAAGTTACAACCATGATGTCACGCCACTGGGATGTTCTCATACGTATCCTCGCCAATCTTTTTCTTCCTCCTCCTCCTTTTTGCTGCAGGGTGTCCGACAGACAAACCCTGGAGCAGATCCTGACCCCTTATATCCACCCTACAGAGTCGGACCCTGTGACGCGCCAAAAGTGAGCTCTAAAATCTGTTCATACAGTAGGACTGTTATTAATGAGGATGATGCAGGTTCGTTTGATCGGTGCGTCGCTCGTCGTTAACATCTCCCCACCAGTTTTCTATATCCTAGGCAATAAATCAAGCGTGTGAAGTGTTTTTTAATTCCTGCCGCTGCTGGAGACAAACCAGAAACCGTCCAGATTCAACCGCTCGCTTGTTTTGCCTCAGCCGCCGGACTCCTGAATCGAAACGGAAAACCCAACAAAGTAATAATGGAGCGAGGAATCAGCGGGGCCTGGAAGACGTTGGAGGATAATGAGTCGGCTTCTCTGCGTCTCGGCAGCTGCCGGGCTGCGTTCAGGGACTGCGTCCTCTGGTTCCTAACAGCCGGGGACAGGAGACAAAGCCGGCTGAGTTTCCAGCAGTAATTGGTGTTGAAATGCGGCTCTGGTGACATCTGCGCTTCCAACGAGTCCGGCAGCAGCGTGACGCAGTTGCATTCATCTGCTGTTGCATCATGTCGTCCTGGGAACGCAGCGCAGCGTGTGAGCTTTGCGTTTCTTTAACGCTGTCATGTGGACCGGAGCTAAAATGATGAAGTTAAATAGATATTTTGAAGATCGGTTGATCCCGTTCAGACACGTTTCTGTTTTTCTTTGTGATATAGAACAGCAGTTTGAATACGAGGAGGCTTCAGACTGAAAAGCGCTTCACGGGCGAAACGATTAATTAGCTGCAGCTGTTGGTAAAACCCAGAAACGCGCTGGCTGGCGTATTTCAGATTTCCTCACGAGCCGCACGCTTCTTTATCTAAAAATATCAGCGGCGGCTCGACTGCAGCTTCAGCAGGTCGGCTGCCGCCTGCACGCCAGGCCCGAGCCCCTGTAATCGAGTTTGGCAGCGGCGTGTTGGGGGATTACGCCTCAGTTGCAGACCGAGCACCAATCAGTCGGCACGCAGCGGGGCGACGGGCGAAGACGCAAATATAGCTCCGACCAGCGTTCGCACCGCTCGACAACAAACTACAAATCCTCGACTGGAAGCCAAACGTTTCCCGCAGAGCGGCTGCTTCTAACAGGTGTAATTTATTTCCGAGCAACCGCGGAGAAAACTCAAAGGTCTTTTTCCATCCCGATCTTTCACATCAACCGACTCAGTCCAGCTCTCCTTCACGTTCTCTCTATTTCCCGCAATCTTGCTTTCCCTACGTTTTATCTCGGTAATTTTGCTCTTGCTTCACTTTTCCGTTTTCATTTCCCAGACTCGCGTTTCTCCCGACACGAACTTCGGACTCTGAACAAGGCAGGCTCTTTGAGTTCAGCTTTTTCTAATCTGCACCTCTTACAGAGCGGCGATCTGACTCCTCTGACCCGAGCTCAGCGCCGATAACGGTCAGCAGTGAGCGGACACGTGACCGGGCCCGCAGCCAGCCGCTCGGACACCTCAGTCTGGATCAGTCAGCCTGTCAGACCAGTGCACCTTTGGGCGCCGCGCTCAACGAGCTCTTTGTGTTTTGACCTTGACTTTGGCGGGTGCACAGTCAGTGTCTCCATGTCCGTGTCTTCTGTTTCAGGCTGAAGATGTACGTGCACGTCCCGCTTGACCACGTGAAGGTGTTCATGAAGGCGGAGGGGAGGAAGGCCAACTCTGTCAGGTGAGGTCCGCTCTCCGCTCGTCGGATAACCGGGTTTCCACAGGCGCTCTGCCCTGTTGCTTCTCGTTAGCTGAAAAATCCTACCGCAGAAATTTAGAGAGGAGGCGCTTGTTTTTATCACAACATGTGTCAGGATCCCGTCATCGCCGGGCCTCCTGCCCGTCCGATCGGCCTCGTACGAAATCGCCATGACGTTGCTTTTCCTTGTAAATTCCTGCGAAGCCGCTCAGACTTCCGGCAGCGAAGCCTTGAGGGTTTTCCAACGTTGAGAAATCCTGCTGATCGAGACAATTCTTCCTTCGTCTTCCATCCTCTCTCTGTTCCCCGCCCTGTCTGAGTTTCCTCTCAGTTTTTGTTTTTTATTTCCCTGCTGAGGATTTCTCCAGGATGGTGATGATAGCGCCCGTTCGCCGCGCCTGCTTTCACTCTGGCCGTTCTCCATTTGTACTTAGTCATGCAGTGAATGATGATCCTCTGCTCATAATCCCCCCCCCGCCCACCCCATCCTTCATCCTCCTAACACATCCACGCTCCTTTTGTTTCGCACCACTTGACGCACACTTTGCCAGAAGATGAATTACGTTTTATGGCGACGCACGAGTTTTCACTGAGCGTTTGATTGTTTTTTAAATGATTCACACCTTCACAAGCCCCGCCTCATTATGATGACACAAGGTATTTTAATGGCATCATGGGTCGTAAAGTTCTCGCAACTATGCACATACATTTAAGTTGAAATCCTAACAATAATCTCAAACAGCCGGGAGGCGAGGATTGTGAAAGCCTGATAAGTATCAGTATTGATCAGTCGGATCAGAACCTCCTCTGTCATATTGTAGCAGTGAACAGTAGCTTATTGTGTTGTGTGTGTGTGTGTGTGTGTGTGCGCCCTCAGGCTTTGTTCAGTGTAATGTTGTGTAATGTCTATAAATGAGTCAAGAGCCTCTTTTCCATTTACATGGGCCACTTCACTTCATGTCAGTTTTCAGCAGCGTCACTTTTATGAATGACCCGAGCTGCTCGCAAAACTAGGGAGTGTTTGGAGCGCGTCTTTGTCAGAGAGTCTGGAATCTCTTCCTCCCTCCTGACTGACTGCAGGTTTGCGCGGCGCAGCGGCGTCGGGTTCATCGTTAACGTCGTCCTCTTCTCAGGAAGAAACTGCGTGTTGACGGTGGACGGGTGGAAGTCGGGCGAAAGTCTTTCCCCAAGAGAGAATAACCTTACATTAGCTGCTGCAGTTGCACGACAGACCCCCAGCCAAAGAAGTATAACTCCAGTGACCAGAGAGGGACGCCCCACCCACACACACACACACACACACACACACACACACACACTGAGGTCACGTCCCATTTTTAGGGTCCTAAACGGGGTCAAAGTGCTGCGACCACCAAAGAGGGGCCTTGGCTTTTTGAGTAAGGCAGCGTCGAGGGCAGACTGCGGCGTTTGAGCTGTGTCATCGATGTTATGAGGTCACGGGCAGCGGTCGCCATGGCTACCACTCGACCACAAAGTGGGTGAGCGTATTATTTCGCTGTGGAGCGCGTAGGGGAGTGAGAACCCTGTGACGTGAAGGAGCTCTTGTGCTCAACTGATGTGCGACCGGTCAAGGGAGCCATTCACCCGCTGTGTGTGTTTGTTTGTGTTGTTTCTCTTCATGTTTATTTTTTTATTCCACCCTGAGAGACACAGGATGCTCTCTCTCTCTCTCTCTCTCTCTCTCTCTGTCACTCTCGCTCTCCCCCGCTTTCCCGACTTTTCCCTCTCATGGCAGCGTTGACGTGTCCGACGCAGCAATCCTGGTTTTTGAGACCCAAAAAAAAAACCCCGTCCTGTTTGGACCCGTGACACGCTGATGTCTCTTTCTCCTCATACTTGTGGCGAGCCGCCTCCTTCGCCCTCCCGAGCCTCAGCTTCAAGTCAGTCTCTGCGCAGCAGATGCTTCCTCGGGTCTCCTGCAGCGTTGGACCGGCTCTCGGTTGTTGTTTGAGTGCCGAGGCACGAACGGCAGCAGGTAACATTGCGTAATGGTTTGGCGTCACAGTCGCGCTGCGGTTATATTTCTGCTTGTATAAATTTGCGGGCGCCGGGCGGCCCCAGGTGTGTGAGAGCGTCCTCAGATGACTTCTGCGGGCCGGCAGGTCCGTACATGCGGCCTTCACCACAGAAGCAGCTGGCAGGCATCCGTCACCACCTCCACCAATCCTGGTTGTTTGTTTGCAGGATTATGCAAACGCTCATGGACGCATTTGCTCCAGAGTTTCACCGGAGCGGTTCTTGGCCCGACCTAGACATGATTAAGTTGTTGGAGTTATGCAAAACCCAAAAACCTCTGGAGGATTCATCACCGTCGTATCTCCATCAGTTCCACCCGCGGCCTCCACATCCAGATGCTCCTCTGGCTTCGGGGAAACGTTCAGTGACAGTCGCCCACACTGAGTGGTGAACTGGGTTTCAGTCGAACATTTTGTGTTGATTTTGTTGTTCCCCGCCCCCTGGAGCAGCACAGAGCTGAGAGTGAGTCTGGTTCTGGTGACAGTGGCGGACGTTGTGTTGTTCATGTGATCGTAAGCAGCACGGGAACGGCTTCCTGCTGGTTTGGTGTCATCACAGAGTTTTTAGACCAATCCGAGTGTGTTTCTGGCCTGAGCAGCACATACGCACTGCACGGTCCGGTGTGTGCGTTCTGCACATCGTAAGTCTTCACGACGAGGATGCGTAACGGTGACATCGTGTTTGCAGCAAACAAGCTGACAGGGAAAATTACGAGGGAAACTTTCTGCAGGGTCCAACTCCAACGAGAACCTTTTTCTCCTGATATTTTCCAGCGAGTCAGTTTCACTTAATGACCCCGGGATCGACTACTGGATGTTTGCAAACGCGCACAACTTATTTTTGCAGCAGCTCAACCCAGCGCGTAAAACATCGTAGTTATCGCTGTCGTGTCTGTTCAGTATCACACGGCCTCTCAGCGTGGATGTCTTCCCGCTGACGGGTCTCAGCCGTGGAAAACAAGGGGAACGTCCCCGAGGAGAACATCGGTCCCGTCTCCTCTGTTCTGTTCGTTCACCAGAACACTATATGGAGTCCAGATGTGTGCGTGTCCCGGGCGGAGCCGCCCGGGCCGTGTTCTCGCGGCGACGGCCAGAGCTTTAAACGGTCCCGTCAACACCACAGGGAGCCACAATCTGCTCTGCCATCTTAGCCTCCTTTGTCTGTTGTTGACGAGCGCTTGTGTTTCAGTTTAGCTTGTGTATTCTCACAAATGAAAAACATCCAGTGCAACGTGAAAACAAACGCAGACATCCTGCCGGTGCGTCTTTACGTCAGCTGTTTCTGCTCGCCTGATTCGCACAAACTGCTTCCCTCCCTCCCTCCGTCCCGTCCACACAAGCTGCAGTTTAGATCGGGATCCCACCTCCTGCTCCGGTAAAGACCCGTAACTGTCGCCGTACGGCGGAGCGCTTTGATTGGCCCTGGGGAGCGGGCGTCTCCGGCTCAGCTCGCGCTCGCAGCAAAACAAACAATGATCTTCAGTCTATCGGGGGGTAGGACATCTGGTGGGGATGGTTCCAGTTACTGTATATACCCCATGATGCCTTGCATTTGGCGATGACAGGACAATTCTGAATCAGAGTGTGGAGGCGGGCCATGCCCCCACCACCCCCCACCAAAAAAATCCAGTTAACTACTTAGTGATTTATGACCGTCCCTAATGCATGACAGGACTACTTAGAGACAAGACTAGACTTATGTCATCTGATACAACGGGCTGAGGGAGGGGGAAGGTAGGGGTGAGGCCGCCGCCCCGCTCGCTCCTGAGCGATGCTCTCGCGTCTCGGTAAAATCGGTTTCCATCTCCCGAGAGGAACGCCGAGCGGGAATCGTCGCTTCGCCAAGCCGTGACTCCAAGCTCTATCAATCCTCAGACGGTTTTCAGCCGTCGACGCGCCGCAGGCGGCTGGAAATAACCGGCCGCAGTTGCCAGATAAAGGGAAACGGCTCCAAACCCCCCGACGAGTCACGTGACTCGCCTCGCTCGCTGTCGTTGCGTTGTCTTCTAACCAGCTGTCTGTGTTTTGTTAGGTACCATGAGCTGGACGCTCAGAAGAGCCTGAGGGACAACCTGAGCTACAAGACGCTGATTGAATATCCCGTGCTGCACGTTGTGCGTCGAGAACACTGGAAGGACTATCCGCTGAGAGGACCAGGTACGCAGAAGACCGAACACCCGCGTCTGCTTTTAAAAAGCTTCGCCCCCAAGCGGGTTTCATCATTTCTTCACCACTGCACTCGTCTTCATGCTGCACCCATGTTTTCATGTAACTAAACAAAAGCGGTGGAGAACGACATGAGTCAAAATTACTACGTCGCCTCAAAACTCCGACCGCTCTCCGCCCCGATTCCAGCGGCATTGTATCATGTCCTGGTTTCTGCAGCTGAGACTTTCAGACTCCCTGTTTCCCTATTTTTCACTATGGCAACGCGCTGCCCCAGCGGAAAGGAGCGCGCTCTGCACAGCATCACGCGCACCAAGTTAACCTCCACTGCGACCGCGGCCAAAAAGAGGATCAAACGTGGCTTACTGATGAACGCTGACCTCATGGGTGGAGGGGGAGAGAGAAAGGAGGCCGGCCTCTGCTTCCTCCTCACCTGCCTCGCTGCTCAGATGTGGTCGCACGCCGCCGGCCTCCGTGCGGTCGCTTGGTATCGTGGCGCGCTCAGACGGGCCCGCTGACGAAGAAGGTAATTTTAGCCTGAGAGCGCGTGTGTTTCTGAGCGATAAGGCCTCGCTGCCGCTCCGTTTGGGCCATTGTGTCGGCCGCGGAGACGTCCTGATAATTTCGCGTGCCACGGCCCGGGAAGCTGGGCAGGAAGTGATAACAGGCAATCGGACACTGTGGCGGCGGCGCGTTCAGCGAGGGTGAAGTAAAGGGGGGTCGAGCGCGTTCCAACGCAGGCGGCGTGTTATTTGGATCAGGAGTGTCACGTCATGTGGGATTCAAACTGAAGCGTCAGTTAAAGGTTTCTAACCAGCGCGGTCAAAGTGACGAGGCGATCCAGCCTCCGCTGCGGGATTCAGGCGAGATTTACGCACGCGCTCGCCAGCGAGCGATTCACCGGGGACGTCGCGTTGGGGAGTAATTGCTTATAATTCACAGTTATCGTTTTTACAGTCGTTAATTCTGCAGCCTTCCCTCCGCAACACGTCCACCCTGCTTTATTACATAACTAACTGCTCGGCACGCGGGGCCTCGTCCTGGAAACCAGCGCGGTGCCGACGCTCGCGTCATCGCCCCCACCCCGACTGTCTGCGCTGACCCTCTCTGCTCATTAGTTCTGCTTCAGCATGACTCCTGCTGTGTCGCTCCTGTGTGTGTGTGTGAACATGTACCACTTGTACTGTCGCCGTGTTCAATCATGTTCTACGTGAACGGGGTCATATTGTTTCAGCTGAGCCTGCGTCAGCCCGGATCGGTTTGGCGACGAAGAGCGAAGGAGCGGACCCGGGGACGGAGGACGCGACCCGGGTTTCACCGCGCCTGCGAGGAGACGACATCTGGAGGGGAACCACGGAGACCAGCCCCGAACCTGAACCCCCGCAGGAGAAACGGGCCAAGAGAGAGTCCGGGGAGGAGGAGGAGGTGGAAGAGGGAGAGTTAGTGGACAGTAGTGAAGAAGAGGAGGAGGAAGAGGAAGGAAGCGCAGAAGGAAATACCTCATGTGTGAATACCCGCGGTGCCAAAAGCTCGGCCGATGACACGCAGGTGAGTCGAGGCGAACGAGTGGACGGCAGGGATCGGTGCAGAACCGAGGACGTTTCCGGTCCCGCCGGCGATAATTCAGCCGCCGCGGAAAGCGCCGAGGTCGGCGCGACTGAGGAGGACGCCGTGAAATAGTCGGGGGGCCTGTTCATACCCATCACTGTCGGGCCGAAGCTGCTGACAGCTGCGGGTTGCGGTGATAACATCCAGATGTTGAGGAAGAAATGAGCGAGGAGGAGAGGAGACGTACAGTATCTGACAGGAAGTCATCAGTCTCGAGGCAGAGTACAGTATACAGTGTTTTTATAAACGGCAAGAGCAACGGTTTCACCAAACATGTATATCCAGAAAATCATTTCAGCGTTTGTAATTTAGGATTATCCTGTTAATCTGGAAGCGTTCTTTATTAAATAAAGGCTTTTTTTGGAAATCTTGGTTTTAAATTATTTTTACAGCTGCACATGGAAAACAAAAAATAATATTCCATCGATCCAAAGCTCACTGTTTACATTTACTCATTCCCCAGAGCTTTCAGTCCTCCTGTCTGTTCATGAAGATCATGGGATATGATCGAAAGCTCCAGAACCAGTAATGATGCTCGTGTGACGCCGTTATTGGTTCGGTCTGTGCATCTTGTTTTTCCATCGGCTCATAAAAGTCGTGTTTTCTCACACCTGGGCTTGTTTCCACACATGCGGCGGCGTCTCCTCGCGTAATGTCCCTTTACTACGACACGGCGTGGCAGTAATAACGGGCGGCCCGTTGTGTTTTTATAACCCCTGCTCTGCTCTTTTGGACGTTAACCCCCGTGGACGCGGCCGTCTTTGATGTCTGGGCCGCGGTGACGCATTTTCCACCCCTCTGCCGTCAGGGGCGATGATCTCACATGTGACTGCGCATCCCACTGCGAGGGAGACCCTGACTAAACCCCCCCACCCCCACCCCCCGAGCGGTGCCGCTTTAACGCCCCATGCTCAAAGTTTGCTTTTGGACCGTGCGATAATGAGCTGGGCCGCAGCTTCTCTCGGGAAGCGCTCTGGGAAAATGTGCAGCAGCTCGGTGTGTGAGTTTTACCTGCACAGAGTTTGGACGTTTTGGGGAAAGTCCTCATGTTTTTTGTTTTTTTTTTGGAATTAGGAGAGAGTACGGAGTTCCCTGCGGGTGAGGTCAAAGGTGCTCAGAAGGTTTGAAGCTCTACCTGTGCACAGGTATTTTCTTTTTCCCCAAACTCTACACAAGTTCTTCCCTCAAAGAAACAAACGTGGAGCTGCGTTCGGCCTTCTCTCCGCACGGCTGCTCTTATATTGACGACTTGTACTCAGTCCTACAGTCTGGGTTCAAATTCAGTTTTCCACTATGAAAAAACATTGATTTAATAAGTTGTACTCTTAGACCTACTGCTCTAACATCACCGGGTGGATGAAAGTACCAAGTAGGAACCTCTGGTGCCGACACATCTGTTCCTCCTTTTGTCTTGGCTTTGCCTGGCTTTAATTACCGCCCATTTTATTTTAGCAGCTCTCTTAATTTTCTATCTCAATAAAGTTACACTGTGTGACCACACAAAAGCCGTGCTTTTCTTTCTGCGTGCCGTTAAAAGTAAATCGGAGCTGTTTTTAGTCAGCGGAGAGCACAGGCATTGGAAATAATGCCTCCAATTTAACCAAATTGCCCTTTGAAACGTCTGAAGTTGGTTTGCACTTAATTAGTCTTGATTTGGTGGGACGGGCCCGGTCGTGCTGCGTGCGGAGCCGGCTTTTTACGAGACCGGCTTCGGGACGCGGCTCCTCGTCCAGAAACGGGCCAATGCTGGCGAAGCGCCGCGTCGGGGAAAAGGGCAGATACCGAAGCACGCGGACGTGTTTCCAGATCCTGATGTCACCCGTGTCCACATGGCACGCAGAACCTCCAACATGGATGGAGAACAAAATCAAATGCTTTTCTTCTGAAACCTTGTCTGCGATTATTGCACGCATATTTCCTTACTGAGCTGATATTTTGCTTATCTCGCCGCTGCAAAGCGTGGAGAGGCGCTGCTAACCCGGGCCATCTGTTTTTCCTGAAAAGATGTGCGGTCATGTTATTAAGTCTGAGGACAGTGATTTTGTAATAATACAAGTTGTAAAAACATTTGCCTTTTCAGGATTCTCAGCCCTGAATGTGCAGGTGGACTTGAGCGTTGCATGGAACTCACTTCTTACATTATTTAATCACCCCCCCAGGGCAGATTGAGGCCGAGCGCTCCAGAAGCCTTTGCGGCGGTGTTGTCGGCTCCGTCACCTCGGCGACTGATCCCCAGTGACATGTTTGCAGGAAGTTTTTCACTTGGTCCCGGCGTCTGTCTCGTATCACGCCGACAGCCTGAACCAACAGAGCCGGCTGCTCCGTCTGTGTTGTTCTTTTGTCGGGGCCCGCGAGTTGTTGTGGTGACGTGGTTGTCGCAGCACCTTCCCTCAGGCTGGACCTGTTCTCTCTCTCATGGTGGCTGCTCTGACCCCATGATCCCAGCCGTGCAGCTCGGCAGGCTGGGGATACGACATTCAAAGGGCTTGACATGTGCGGAAAGCATCAGCGTTTACATGAGAATGCGGCGACATTTTTCATTCTCATTAAACATCTTAAATGTCGTTTCTGCTCAGCCTGCCGGCTTTGATCCTGGCATTAACGCGAGGCCGACGTTTGCTTGTGTTTCTTTCCATACGTTTACATCTGCCTCTTTATGTGTTTACTTAATTGCAGTTTGTGACCGGGGCGGTCAGCGGGCACGTTTTTAACGCAGGATCCCAGCAGTCGCTGTTGCCGCTCATTAGCCACGTTCCCACGGCACGACTGCAGCCGGATCAAAAGACGCAGAAGAAATCACAAATCGCGTTAGAGGGAAAGCGGCGGCGATATAACGACTCAGGCCTCAGCAGCTCTCACTCCCTTCACAAAGATGGAAACGCCGGCTGCTGCAATTATCCAGCGTGAGGGAGACAAAAGAGTCGGAAAACCCATCACTCTCGTCACGAAGTGTTCCACAGGAACATCGGCACAATCCCGAACCTGAGCTCCAACGCAACTTTAAAGCCCGGTTTTAAACGCTAACCAAGAAAATTGTGTTTTATGACATTAATTGATGTGGTTCCAATCTAAATTATTGAATTAAATTGGATTTAAACAGTCAACAACAGAAATTCAAGATATCTCCTCTGCAGTTGTGTTTAGGAGCTGGTTCGGTCAGCATCAGAGATATGGATGTTCCATGTATTGGATCGACATTAGCATAGCATTAACATTTTAATGAAAAGAACATGGAGGGGTTGTTGGATTAAATCCTCCACAATTCAGCCCCGGATCGTGTGACCTCATCCGGTCTGTCCGTGCCAAACAAAGGCCAACGTTATGTCCTGTGCCACCTCAGAGATGGTTTGGTCCAACATCTCCAGTGCTGCTGCTCAGCTTGTCTGAGCCAATGATCAGGGCAGTATCCAGCAGCACCCTGGGTCATCAGTCCTTATGGGGATGCAGAAGGGTGGGTCATGGTGTGTGTTTCCTGCTGTGTGCAATGAGACCCACACCCTGTCAGTACTTGGCAGATAGCCGTCCTTTACGTCACTGCAGTGCTGCACTGACTCGTTTAAGTGGTGACGTGCCATTAAAATAAATTTTAACATTTGTGAGACGCGTCATTGAAACGTGCAGGTGAGAGCAGGTGAGCTCAAACTCCTCCACGCAGTGCGTTGTCCTCTTTTGTCCAGCAGATGGTGCCTGTTACAGCTCTAGTGTTGCACCTCTGTATTTGCACTCAGTGGCCAGTCTCTAACCCCACCCACCCCACCCCACCACCACCACCACCCCTTTCTTGCCCCCGGGCTCCTCATAACAGTGAATATCAACCCGAGGTTGTAAATCAGCTGACGTCAGTGCGCAGCCGCGTCCAGTTCGCCGTAATGGCCGCTCTCGGCCCGTCTCTCTCCCGGTTGCGCAGCATGACGTAGTGCTTGATGAAGCTTCAGCGCGAACGTCTTTGTCATATAAACAGGTCCCGGGTTCGGGGGGATGACGTAGTCGCAGAGTGATTTAATTGCAGGGGCGCCGCTGCCTCGTGCGTCTGCGTCCCTCACAGCCAGCGCCGTCTCCGGGTCGGAGGGGACCGCGCACCTCGCTACCGTGCTCGTCTGCTCACATAACATACAGATGCCGTTACATAACCCGAGTTAGCTGCATTGTGTTAACAAGACAAATGACAGCCTGATTGCGCGGCGCTTTCCAGCGAGATGGAAATTTTCCTGCTTTAGGAAGCGGCAGAAAGTGTTTTGACTGTAAACCCAGGCTCGGCAGGGGCAGCCACACATCTTTGTGATTAGGTAAACCTCAGAGGCCTTTCATGTGAGCAATCTGTAAAACCTCAGCGGGCACATCCTGTGTGGTATGCAGTTCAATCAAAGGCAGCAACGCGTCCTGCGCAGCCTCTTATTAAATACCCTCGATCGAGCCGTGCACAACGTAGGCCCAGATAGGCGGCTTTTTATAGCCGCCTGCGAGGAGATCAAATGCCTTTTGTGCGTACGAGCGAGTCCTCGGGAGTGTTTGTGTATATTTGGAAAAAAAAAAAATCTCCTTAGCTAAAGTGAACATGTTGCTCTGAAATATTTTCCAACATCTGCCGCCCATCAGGATGTCTGCTTTCTGAGCCACTGCTGCATTCCTGAGCCGCTCCCTCTACCTGGATCAAAAAAAAAAAGAGAGAAACCCTTCCCTGTCGTTGCCCCTGAGCTCTGCTCTCCCACCTCACACTCCACTCCAGGTACTCAGACCAGGTGCAGGCCTTCGCCAACAGATCCTGTGTCCTTCACACCTTTTGTCTGTAGTGGGGTTGTGTGTACCCTGAGGGCCGTACAGCTCACAGGAGCCTTCTGAGCTCAGGTAAACAGAAATAATGAAGGAGTGTGTGGTGTTTGTGCGACAGCACAGTGTTTCAGCAGCTGGGAAACCAAATTTGAAGTTTCTACGACCACAGACGCAACGATGTCACCCCTGTTTCTTGATGCCCCGTTAAAAGTGAAAGCTTGAAGGGGAAACTTAAGCCTCGGTGCTGCGCGGGGCTGTTTACAACTCTTTAGCAGACCCCTGCAGTTTAAGAGGCCGGTGCAACTGGTTCACATCTGAAGGCGACGGCTAATGAATTAGGTCAATTTGGCAGCGCGATTCCGCCGTGTGAAGCAAAGCTTACCCGGGGAATGCACGCTTTGTGTACGCCCCATTGTATACAATAATAAGCATTGTCCGTGTTGCATGGTGTCTAATCCCAGCCCATTCAGAGCAGCACTTAAGATTCTTGGCATACTCCCATACTCATTGCTACTCGTGGACTTAATCCCCCCCCCCTCAGAATCAGTCAAGTGTATGGCTTAGCCAGATCAAATGAAAGCTAGCTAGCCTGCTGCAGAATGGAATTCCACAGCCCCCAAAGTCAGGAGAGAGAGGTCGAGTTATATAAGAACAGAGTGACCCTGCTCAATGCCGCCGCACACTGATATAACGGGAGTGGTGACTCTAAGTGCCCCCCCAGTGTGTTGTTTGTTTGCACTGTCCCGCTGTGCTGTGCGAACAGACCAAACTCAGGCCCTGCTTATATTTCATAAATAAATCAGTTTTTATTTGTAGCATATAAAATTAAATCATTTTACAATTTATTCCAGTATGACACATAATATCCAAATAAAGTAGCTACATTTTTTTGATAAATAATATTAATAACAATAATAAAAACATTCATTCATCCTTTGACATGTTTCGCTTTGTCTTTTCTCTTTTTTTTTCATGAAGGGAGTTCAATAGCTGCCACAAAACATGAACAGTAATGCCCACGTCAGGAGGGAACGGCGAAAGCGCACGCTTGTCAAACAAGTCGAGGGCTCGCAGTTCGGTGTCTTGTCCTTAAGATACGGGATGGTACGCTAATTGAAGTTGCGCGCGTGCATATCTACATATGCACGCGCAAGTCTACAGTCTGGGTCATGTCTGATGGAAAGGATCAAAATATACACAGTGAATTGATATCAGCGACTAACGTAAATGTACAAATATTAATTACATCTTGCTCCGTGACGAAGCTACTTCAGATGCTCCATTAATACGAAGCAGTTCCTCTTAAGAATGCTGATGCAGTCACAGCAGACAGTGCACTTCATTGAGTCCTCATGATGTAAGCCCGCAATTCCTTGGGAATCTAGTTACAACAAGAAGCTGGTAGGTGATTGGTGGTCTATTTACACCCCTGCATTCATCTGGACCGCCGTTGGCCGCCGGCGACGCTGATGACCTCTTCCTCGTGCTGAGGGGTTGGCGCCTTCCTCGCCGATCAGTCTCTGAACTTGTGGATGTCGTTGGAGAGGCGGTAGAAGGGGTAAGAGGCCTCGTTGGCGTGGGGGCAGTTGTAGGTGCACTTGCAGGACTCGATCATCATGATGTTCTTGTTGAAGGTCTCGCCGTCCTCGCAGCGGAACTTGACCCGGATGGTTCGGGTGTCGTGGGGGCTGCAGCAGCGCCCGTCCACGCAGGCTCCGCAGTACTTGGGCCTGTACTTCTTCAGGCTGGAGCAGCCGGCGTAAGTGAACTTGACCGGCTGGCTGGACTTCTTGGTTCTGCTGCACTTCTTTCCTTTCTGGAGGAGAACAAACCAAAGGGAGATGGAGATGAGTTTTTTTGTTGTTTTGCAACTCAGACCAGGAAGTGATGTATCCTCAATATCATGCACACTTCCATGGTGGACCAAGCTTACCTTCAGGCTGGAGTAAGGCGACTGGGTGCACGGCCTGACTTCACAGATCCTGGTCTCTTTCACCAGCTTGCACTCGCTGTTGTTGTTGGTGACTCTGGTGGAGATGCCGGTTCCGCAGCTCTTGGAGCACTGGGACCAGGGTGTGGTTTGGACGATGCACTTCTGGCTGTCAAACATGTGGACTTCAGGCTGGGCTCTGAATGCTGTGAAATGAAAAAAAGCATCACATTAGCGACTGAGGATTTTACATATTTTCAAGATCTTCCACGAATGTTTCCAGGAAAAGAAGAAGTCCAGAGTGAAAGGCTGCTTCTTACCAGGTAGAGACTTGAGTCCTCCCTTGACGATCGCGATGAGCTCATTCCTGTTGGTGAGGTCTCTTTCCAGCTCATCAGTCATGGCATCTTTTCCAAAGATCCTCTCCAGGATGTCTGTCTCCTTGCCTTCGTCGCACACCCACTCCTCGCAGCACTGGCCCGCCACCTTGACCAGCCTGGGGTTGGCGCAGCCCAGGTTGGGCAGGGAGAGCTCCTGCGGGCACAGCGGGACACATCCCACCGCCCCGTCGATACATGTGCACTGGTGTTTACAGTTGGGCTGGAAGCTCTCTCCGTTCTGGTAGATCCTGCTATTGTACTCGCAGGGTCTGCCCTCTGACTTGGCTGCAGAGCGGAGAAAAAAAAAACAGGAGGAAAGGAATGTTATTCTTTCCTGCTCTGCTCCAAGACGTCTGCTGAAGACATCACATGGCTGCCAGATAAAGATCAGTTAAACTGTGAAATTCTTCAGGCTGCCTGAGGAGTCTCTTTTCCCTCCACAGTGGTCTGTCTGTGCTTTGAGGTTTAGACTAAGTTTCCTCCTAGCTGCATTCCACAGTGTTGAAATCACACAGGTTCCCAGTCTCCTGCATTAAGCGCCCTTATTCTTAAAAAAATGGCAAGACTAACTGAGAGGCATGCACATCTGGAGCTGAATGATCCTTTATACATACCTCGGCAGATGCCACGAGTGGTAGCAGCGGCGAAGCTGGCCCCGAAGTTGCACTCCAGCCCCTTGGTGTGGTCGCACGGCTCGGTCAGGCTGCAGTCCTCGTTCAGCTGCCTGGCGCACACTTTGCAGCAGCCGCAGCCGTCCAGGACGACGCTCACGCCGGGCGCGCACTTGGGCATCTCCAGGGGACACTCGCACACGGAGGGGGGGAGGAGGAGGAGGAGGAGGAGGAGGAGGAGGAGGAGGAGGAGAGGACCTGCGCAGCCGACAACAACAGAATCAGAGAGTGAATTTCCCGAAGCTCTGCCACTCAGGATATCTCAAAACTACACGGAAACGCTCGGCGTTTCACCCCTTAAAGTGTCTCTCCCCTCGGGCTACACCACAACTGAACGTTCACACTGAAATGAGAGAAGTCACTCACCAGGTTCAGGCTTCCAAAGAAGGTAACGACAACAGTAAGCATCAGCATCTTGGATAAATGGTCTTGTGCGCGTTCAGGAGGAGTCCCGTTCCCAGGTCGTGAAAAGCGGATCTTCAGGTATTCCCTCGCTCGGTCTCTCGGCTTGTTCGCGGGTTAGTCTCTAGCGGTAGAGAGGCTTCCTTTAGAGTAGAGTGAAGCTCTTGGTGAGGCGGTTGCAGTCTGCTGAGGTCCGGCCACCTCCGCGCTTTTATACCGTAGTGGGAAGCTGACGTCGTTCCTGGGCTGCCTACTGAACTGTTCCCAAACTATGCCAGGAATGTTTCTCGGCGCATTTTCCATCCAAGACCTAAGCTCCACCCTGTCTAAACCTTTCTCTCTCTCTCTCTTTTTTTCTCGTCTTCTTCCTTCTCAAATGGATTTTTCCCCCCTGGATCCCATCTGAACACACTTTTCCGTCTCACATTTTTCCCTTCTTGTTTATGCCCCCCTTTCATTCTCTTCCCTCGCTCGCTTCTCACATTCATCAACTCGGGTTCAATGGGCTCCTTCAGTGGAACTGGTGCAGTTTGTGCGCTTCTCTGTGGTCTGTGATAACACATGGGTCATGGGTGCCCCCCACACACACACACACACACACACACACACACACACACACACCACAAACAAGTAAAGGAGATTATCGGGTGCTTTATATCATATTTGCTTGTGTGCATCAGATATCATATCATCCTGAGGTAACAGCGTCCAGTGTCATTCACATGTGAGACGCGTTGTGTTGTCTGTGCTGATTAAAGGTTTGGACAGATGTGTTAAATGCACCTTTACAGTGACCACGAGTTTTTTTATGTGTGTGTGTGTGTGTGTGTGTGTGTGTGTGTGTGTGTGTGTGTGTGTGTGTGTGTGTGTGTGTGTGTGTGTGTGTGTGTGTTTTAAATAGCTGTAGGTTACTGTTGGTGAGTCTGAGAAGGAGTGGGCAGAAATACGTTTAACAGCGTCTATTTCTGGCTCTGCGCTGCCTTTATTCAGAGAAGCTAAGCATTTCCAGATGCGCACCAGAGCTCAGACGTAACAATATTGCCATATTTGGTATGGCAGTAGCCTACATTATTAACATACCCCCGTCCTCCTCCTCCTCCTCCTCCTCCTTTTTTTTGGCCAGCAGACCACAAAGCATTCCCGACAGCTTAAAGGCTTGTTAAATATGTTCTTCATGCGGGGGAAATTCCTTAGCATTCATTCTTTGAGACTTTTTCACGCAATCTGTCCATCACGTTTCGGGGGTGGGGATGTGGGGGGGTAAAAAGTGGGTCCTGTTGTAGGTAAAGTGATCCAATTTTCCACAAGAGATGTTGTGGTGTGTGTGTGTGTGGGGGGGGGCACTTGCTCCTTGTCTACTGTTTTTTTCAAACATCAGGGGTCTCAATAAGTCTCCTCCAGCGAGGTTTTGATCCACGCTGATGAAAACACTGAGCAGAGGGGGGAGCGCGTAAATGCGTAAAGACGCACAGCACAAACCGGTGCCTACAGAGGACATCTCTCTTTTCAGAGTTTGTGTGTGTGTGTGTGTGTGTGTGTGTGTGTGTGTGTGTGTGTGTGTGTGTGTGTATGGATCGGACATTCTCTACCTCTCTCTCTCTCTCTCTCTCTCTCTCTCTCTCTCTCTCTCTCTCTCCCCTCTGCAGGCTCCCGTGTAGACTTGAGGCAGCAGCGCTGAATAAAGGCGACAGAAGAGCCTCTCCGGTGAGTTTTTTACGCGTCTTTTCTCTCTGAATCCGCTTTAACCCGCACAATCCTGACTCCAACCACCACCGCGCTCCCGATGTATGAATCACAACAAGTGATTCTGAAAAGATCCTTCAGCAAACGGAAATAACTCTGATAGTGATCTTCTTTACTTTTATTTTCGGGTCGCTCCAGGTTGATCTTGAACTCTGAAACGTAAAGGTTCTCCCTCGGGCGGTTTAGGTTTGGATTTTATGGAGCTTCCAGTCCAGGACACTAGATGGTGATGTGTAAAGGACGGGACGTGTTTGTGGATTCGTCCTAATGTCAGCGACGTCCCTCCATGCATCCTCAGATAGACTGGGTCACACTCATACGATGGGGTTGTTGGTCCATGTTTTGAATAGGAGGTGTGCCCTCTGTGTGTGTGTGTGTGTGTGTGTGTGTGTGTGTGTCTGTGTGTGTGCCGCCTATTTGGACGGGGTGGGGGTGTCCGTGTGAGCACGTGTTTCCCACTCCTGTGTGTATTTCTTGACTGTATTATGCAGATATGAGCCGGTTAGTACACGTAAACATAAAATTCAAGATTGTAAAGAGACACTCTGTTGATCCTACACATCAGCACAAAGACCAGTGAAAACAGCTGGAAAACTTGTTCTCCAATAAG
The DNA here is from genome assembly GCA_016785225.1 of Psettodes erumei. NCBI lineage: Eukaryota > Metazoa > Chordata > Actinopteri > Pleuronectiformes > Psettodidae > Psettodes > Psettodes erumei. The sequence continues at coordinate 764,041 of JAFBJZ010000227.1, forward strand.
ACCCTGAGGGGAACTTTATAAGGTCTGAGAAAGAACCCTGATAATGTCATCGTCTGGGTTCGGAGACGGAAATATTTTTAAGAGGAAGGCTGCTTCATGAACTGGAAACAGAAATGGAGATTAACCAGGCAGGGATGGATTCACAGCAGGGGTTCGTCACATCATGGGCAGTGCAGGATCCAGTGTCTGTAAAAGGGGCTAAAATTCAGGATCACCCCCCCAATCGATTTTTGATCAGTTATTTTCTTAATGTGTCTCACAGTTGTCCTCGTTTCATGGGAGTGCAGTACTAAATAGATGGAACGCCCCTTTAATGTCTCCGCCGCTTATGTCATGTTTCGTTTGATCGTCCCCTGTTTTGTTGACCTTAAGTCTGTCCACTGAGTGTGTGTGTGCGTGTTGTATATATGCAGTGTGTACTGTGTGTACACGTGTGTTACGGCGAGAGGAAACAGTGTTGTCATCGTGCGTCAGTGGAGAATTCATTCCATAACGACCCGTTCAGTTCAGGAAGTGTGCCAGAAGCTGGACATGCAGCTCCGTGCTGTAATTGTCCTGGCATAATAGTTTCCATTAAAGCAGTGTGAGAACCCCCATCGCACACAGACACACACACACACACACACACACACACACACACACACACACACATAAGACAGTGTGTGTTTCCTTTCCACAGATTTTCAGTGGATCACCCTCACGGCTCTGACATCTGAGCGGCCTCACCGGCCTTCAGCGGGGGCGCTTGTGTGGTTTGGTGTTTGAGACATTGTGCATTGTGTTGTTGTGTTGTTGTTGTGGCTCAGCGTGCTGCAGTGGAAACCTGCGGTCAGAACCCACCGAGGAGGCAGCGGCCCTCAGGACGTCCGGTGGCACGCCGCCCTCCCGGCCTCCTCCGCGTACGTCAGAGTGAGAGCTGGAACAGGACAGGACAACCCGGAGTGTTTACACAACAGATTCCCTCGTAATATATTTGAAATAAATGTCAGGACTGGTATGCGGTGCATTATGAGCAACACTTCCTCCTCTTGTGTCAGCTCATGGAGGCCAACAGGAAGTCAGGAATCGATTAAAAGGATGAGCCACATTATGAAGAAATATAGATGGGAAAACTCTGCACATCCCAGATTCACATGAATTTCACTGTCGTTTGTTTTGTGTAACTTTTTGTGGTTGGTTCAGCAGATTCTTCTGCATGAGTTACGTAAATCTGTCTTTGTTATCTTGACGTAATTAAACAGAAAGGCCTGGAGCGTGGGTCGCTGTTTCATAATCTCGTTTGAGGAGAAATGTCTTTCAGTGGCAGCGCTCCAGTGTGAGGTGGCCACAGTGATCCACGGAAGCACAATCAGGACCAGCTGGACTCAAGAGGCTTCTTCGGTTCGGTTCAGAGAGGTGAAACATCTTCGAAATCCAGTCCAGTCGCTCCTGATTCTTCACCTTCAGACACGGTGGTGAAGCTAAAGGCTAAAGATGGGACTTTTCCTCGCCCGGCTCCAGCAACATATTGGCCTTTATTCATCCATTCATTTGATCATCTCGGTCCAGCCTGTGTTTGCTCTGCAAGCAGAGAGGATGCTGAGTGTGCAAGACCCGTTCAGAACCAGTTTCAGCAGTCCTGGGCCCGGCCGTCTTGTCCTTTCTGAGCTTATTGAGAGATCCCACCATGGAGGTGGGAGCATGATGGATTTTAAAACATTGCACTGACTGAACAAAACTGGGACGTTGAGGCTGTAAAGGTCACGTCGACAAATGTTGCGTCACATGTCCAAAAATGTGTCCCCGGGACGGTGATCGGCTGAGGACAGACTTTTAATGTCCCCGTTCAGATGTGATGTAACTTGCCCCAAGCATGTGAAGCATGTGAAACAGGAAAGGACAAAGTAATCCCCAGTGAAATAATGTCAGTTTAACATTCACATGCTGTCAGTTCCTCGCTGTAAGTATCTGAGGAATCTACCGGCCCTGTCAAACAAAAAAAAAAAGACAAGAGGAGGTTCTGCTTTGTAATCAGCAGTCGTGATTGTGTGGAAACACCTCTTCCATTTGTGTCTAAATCAATTACAGGAAGGACGGGCGCAAGGAAAAGCTCTTTGCTCCTCTCAAACAGTGACATCCATCTCAGTGCATTCCAGGAGTTACTGTGTGATGACTCCATCACTCGTCTGATTTCCCTCGACCTGCCTCGTCTAGTTTACGACGCGTACGTCCGTTACACAAAGGATGAGGCCAGGAATCCTCTCAGTCTGTCATGCAGTGGCCTGTCAGGAAGTAGTGAATTTGTTTGGAACTATTTTCTGCTGCGGATTATTACACGTTTTGTGCACTAGCTTACCTTTAGCAGTATCTATAGCTTCTGTTTCCTCTTGTGTTTGTGATTAGATTTTGCTTTCGCTCAGCTCTGAGTGCACTCACATGGCTAAACTACTAGTTTGGGATGTGATGATGATCTTTTATCATTATCCTCCACCCACGTGCATCCTTTTCTGTCATTTCAGAAATTGCCACCAGTTCAATACGCCCCGTGCACCTGTGTCACGTCAGACGTCCACAAATCCCACCCCGAGTCCGATCACACCACGTGAATCCTGAGGGCGCTGCGTTCGGCGCCGGAGCGTCCTGTCTGCTTTCACTCACACGGCGTACCAGCCCAGGTGCGTCTGAAGTATGAGGGCTTTCCTTCATCCAGAGTAGCCCAAATTCCTCAGGGTGGAGAGAGGAGAGGGGGAAAAAAAAAGGAGAGACGGGGTCTTTTCTTGGGCCACGTCCATCCATGATGAGGAATGATAGGAAAAAAAGAAGACGTGTGGGTGGGGGCAGGTGTTAGTGTCGGGAGGAGGGTGGTGGTTGGTGATCCTGGCTGGAGTGGAAAAAGGAATGTGGGGCTCCTGGAATGTTTAGAGCAGTCGGGGATAATTGAGTGAATCTGGAACAAGAAAAGACAAACCGAGGTCCCGCGGTGGAAGAATGCGCTTCTGGGACGTCTGAAGAAACATTCCATCCATTCAGACGGCTTCACCGGGCCCAGAACCTTCCTTAGATGGCACCGCAGGGAATACACCCCCCCACCCCCTCCCCTCATACTTACACCTTTCACACTCCTCTTTCCGTACACTTCACACCCTGCAGGACGAGCAGGGATCCTCCTTTGTGCTGTGTTATTTCTTAAAGTTTTAGAGCCGCCTGCTCTTATCGTCTTTTCCTCTTTGCGTTTAAGTTGCAGCAGTTGAAATGTATTTCATCAAAGCGTGGGAATCAAGTAGATTCTGGTCTCCATGCAGATCCAGCATGTCTGCTGTTTCCAGTCACGGAGGCCACTTTTCTCATCTGTTTTCCGAGCAAAGTTTTCTCCCCCTCCCTCCTCAAGTCAATCATTGCCCTTACTGTGTCTGTCCATGGTTTATCAGGTTTTACACAGACACTGGAGTGAAACCAAGATGGAATATCTTGGGGATTCCCTGACCTTAAAATGTCAGATATGTTTGCAGCATACGTTGCTCCTGTCGCAGGACCACAAAATGTGCAAATGATCATCATCAAAACTTTATTTTTACTTTTTTGTCTTTGATTTGAAATTGTTGCAGATTGAAACAACTCATCCGTCAGTCCTTGTTATCTTTACAATCAGCCTGCAAACAACTATTACTTTTTTCATCATGCTTGTGGTGAAAAATGATTGCAGTCTCCCAAAGCTCTTCAAGCTCGTTTTGCCTCACAAACAGTCCACGATCCTGAATATATTCATTTTATTATCACGTAAGATGAAGAAAAGCAGCAAATCCTCAAAACTGACAAGGTAGATCTGGTAGATGATGTTGTTTATGGTCGATTTTTAATCAATAATCAATCACCAATCTCCGATTCTTTTAAATAGAGATATGGAGAATAATATGGACTGTATTATAATATGTGGAGCTTATTCAGAAGCACGAGAGAGCCGGAGCTTCAGGCTGTACTGTGCAGACGCGGTTCCGACCCAGCCACTTGCTGCCGGGCTGGACGCCTCAATGAGCGCGGACAGACGCGCGGGCTGCACGTGACGGTCGGTGCGCGTCACCGCCGCGCCGTCGCTCGCTCGGAGACTGGATCGGGGCTGACTGACACTGTGTGCAGCAGGCTCCTGTCAATAAAGATTAAAACCCTACAAACTGAGCGAGGAGCCAATAAGCGAGCCGGGCAGCGCCGGGTTGACTGGCAGTACTTTCTCTCATTCATTCGCTGAGTTTTCTGTCAGGGTGGGTTTTTTTCAGTCCTCTCTTTTTTTCTCCTCTCCCCCCTCACCACCAGATCTGAGCGTGCCAAGTGCAGGGAAAGCAAAACATGGCCGGTTTGATGGCAGGTTTCGGTCATTACACCCACGCCGTCGTCCGGGGGATCCCCGCGTCCCTGGCCAAAGACGCGCTCCGGTGCAGCCAGTCGGAGGTGGACCTCGGCGGGGCGCGGCGGGAGCACGAGGCGTACGTCGAGGTGCTGCGGACGAGGCTCGGGCTGGAGGTGGTGGAGCTCCCCGCGGACGAGGCGCTTCCGGACTGCGTGTTCGTGGAGGACGCGGCGGTGGTGTGCGGGGACACGGCGCTCATCACCAGACCCGGGGCGGAGAGCAGGAGGAGAGAGGTAGGCACGGCGCGGCTCGGCTCGGCTCATTACGACCACAATGAATGGAGAAGGGAAAAAAAAGTTTGAAGTGGAAATGGAAGGTGCGACCCCCCCTTGCATGCTGCAGTGATTAATACTAAAAGAAAATGAGACTTTAAAAATATTCACCATTAACTCAATTAAAGATAATTAAGTCCCCTGCAAAAAGTAAAGTTTCAGCAGGGTTTACCCACCACCTTAGGCAAACATCTGAGAAAGCTGCACAAACACACAATGACCAACAACACCCTGATCAATGACAACAATGCTTTTTTTTATTTTCATACAATGTGCAGCATGATGCAGCTCAGTAGTTTGAAAAGGCTTTATTAGATTTGCATATTTTACTGTGCGTGCAGTGTACTTTCTATGGCAATACATGGGGATCATTGTGTTTGTCAGTTCATTTTGTGTGGGGGTTGTCATCATTTCTGACTTAACACCACAAACACTGATCAGAATCACGACAAGGCCTAAAGAGCAAGGCAGAAGGAAAATATGGACACGCAGTTTGTGACGGACATTTGTTGAAAACCAAACAAGTGGGAGTGCGCTCAGTTGCCTGGTGAGGGTAGATGGACTGTTGTGTGCCTTGTGTGTGTGTGTGTGTGTGTGTGTGTGTGTGTGTGTGTGTGTGTGCATGAATGACAATGAGGGATACAGCAGGACAGCTCCTGTGAAAGCCCCTGTCATTTCCCATCACAGTCACTTCACTCGCCTCGCTGGTGCTAATGGGCCTCAGCCTCAGTGTGGGGGGGGTATTGATCGAAGAGTCCGCCCCTCACCCACCCATAAACTGTGTGCTGAGTGTGGGTGCACAGCGCACGTACACAACCCCATCAGCATTCTGCCAAATTCAATAAATACCAAATTTCTCACGTTCAAATTCAGATTTTTTTTCATATTTCCAGCGGCGATGGCAGCGCCCTGGTTTCTCTCCCACATTCTGCTCATGGGCGATGTCAGCTGTGATGAATGGAAAGATCTGGCAAACTGAGCTGCAAGCGCATAAATAACATGTTCACACAGCGCAGATGGATCCCAGCGACTTTTTATCTTTCCGAGGTGATTCAGCCGAACTGGATCCTTTTGTTCATCGTGTGATGTCGGGTTTATTATTTTTTTTTTCTGTGAAAAATACCGTTTGATTATCGTGGTGTGAGTTTGAGCGCTGCAAAATGGCTGCTTTTGTGTGGTAGCTGAGGCCGCGTCATCGTTCGACGGCGGTTCTGGTTGCTGCATCAGCACCACGACCCATGTTACTGTTTTGTAATTGCACACAATGGGAACACTGTCTCATTCAGAACTTAATATTGTTGTTTTTTTGAGTAAAAGTTGTCAAAACTTTGGATTTTCTGGGCGATGCAGCAGGTGCAAGTCGTCGGTGTCACCAAAGTCCCGAATCATTGAACATTTCTCAGCACAAACACTGTTCTCCTCTCGAGCTTGTTGTTTACAGCAGTTGCTATGGCAACAGATATGGTGCAACTATCAGTAATCTGGGAGCCCGTCTCTGAAACGATCAAATCCGTCGCCTGAACGCTCCCCGGCGTGCGCTATATTACGCTGCGCGTCAAAAATAATTAGAATGCTTGTAATCCACTAATGTTGCAGCAAATTTAAAAATAGTGCAGCGTGCGATGCCTTTATTATTCCCCCGCCGCCCCCACCCCCACCCCCACCCCTGAGCAGATGGTGCCATAATTACCGGGTGCATCTTTTTTGACCTGAGAAATTAGAGAAAATGGGAAACAGCAGTAAGTGAACCGCTGACGTGCGATCAGTCACCTCCTGCCGTTCCTTCACGGCGACCTCTGCACGCACACGCCACCATACTGCATCATCACACCGCGGCACCGGCCCTCCATGGAGTCCAGAGACCCCAGACTGATTGTGGAGGTGTCGACGAACGAACTGGGCGGTTTTCTTATCGGATCTGTCTGTTTTCCGACTGAAAGATTAATGAGCGCGGAAATGGATTTTCTTTGCGCCGCCTCGTCTTTTCTCCCCCGCACCGATCCCCGTGTTTTCAGCCCCGCCAGTCGTTTGCCGCCAATTTGCTGGCGGGGGCGGACGAGGCGAGCTTCACTGCTTGTCATCAACGTGAGCGGTTATTTATCCCTGATGAGTCAATTTGGAGTCAGGCAGATATTAATACACTGCAGGGGCAAAGGAGCGATCCTCTCGCCTTAATTTTGCAGAGGCGGTCGTAAAATCAGGTTGCTTCATCGTTTTGCTGCCTGCACTTATAGGAGTTTGTCCGGCTGCTTCGGACCGTCGGGGGAGAAGAAACTGCAGCGAGAGAAGCTGATGTGGTAATTCAGAGGTGTACTTATCTCCAGCGTGGTGCGATCGCTTGTTATTGTTTATCGCTGGAGTCTGTTTTGAAATGCTGTGGGACTTTTATTTTTCGGTCGATTAGCCTCCTCCATCAGATCTGCTTCGACTTCCCTTTGCCTCTGCTCCTCTTATCTTAAAAAGTCGCTGCCGGGAAGATAAACTGGTTCCTCCTTCTTTCTTATGCTTCTCCTCTGTGTTTTTGTAGCCGATTTAAAGGATCATATGAAGGTTGATGTGGTTCAGCTGGTGACACAGTGTGATTGAAGAAGTCATTAAAGCTTCTTGAAGGCTCTTGCAGGAACCATCCATTAGGCCGCGGCTTTGTTACGAGAGGAAACGCTCGTCTGAACGTCATGTGACACACTCCAACAAAGAGCCAACGTTAATTGTTCCACAAACATGAGTCTGATGAGACAACCTTTATCTCTTATTTGTTGTGAACCCATTTATTCAAGATGAAAATTCGACTCGGGCTGCAATTATTTTCAATTAATCTGCCAATTATTTTCCTCAGTTGATATATGAATCACTTTGTCTGTAGTGGGGAAAGAAAACAGCGTTCAAGCCTTTAAGATATTCTCATTCATTATTTATGACAGAGGAAAACAGAAGCATGTAAAAACCTGGAACCAGAGAATATTTGTTTTTGTTATTCAGTGAGCAACCAATTATCAGATTATTTGCAGATGATTTTTCTGTGATTAATTAACGAACAGTTGCACATGTTGTGACCTTTCACATTGGCTTCAGAAGTGGAACCTTCACCTTCTCAACGTCTGATCTGACTGCAGCAGCAGCTCCATGTTCTGATTAAAACTGTCCTGGTGTGTGTGTGTTTGGCGAGCTCGCAGTGCGTTTGGCGGTTGCACTCGTTGAGCGTCGTCCCTGCGGTCGCTCCCTCGATGCCCCCGCTGCAGGTTGTGAACTGCTGGCGCTCCTCGTGCCAATCAAAACTCGCATGTTTTTGCTTGCATGCACATACTTTATTGATTGTTTATCAGCTCAGGTGACAGAGTTCAGGCGTCTCTCCGGCTGTAATGTGGAGGGTGAAATGGTATTGCAGAGCTTGCGTACAAAAGAAAAAGGTTTGGCTTTGCTTTAATTCTCACTGTGGTTTCCCACCGGTCGTCACAGTGAATGAAACAGAGGTGCTGCACACAAGTGCCAGTTCACCAAACCTCATCTCTTAAATTAAGACAAGAGGGGCGGAGAATTGGAAGTTTGGTCTGTGCCTCCATGGACTAAAGCCACAGAAAATGTGCCTGCTTCTGCAGAGTGAAAAACGGTCAATCCAGAGCTGGCCCAGAAATTGCATTGCTCCACCTTATCTGCATAAACACAACCCTCGCTCTGCCACCTCGCCCGCCCCCCCGGTACAAGCAGGTCGTCTGCAGCCTTCAAGTGACTGAAAAAAAGGACCAAGTTGGACTTGTGAAGGAAATGCTGGCATGTTAATGGGGCTCAGAGACAGAGATATTCAGGAGAGAAGTGTTTTGCAGGAGAACAGCAAAGTTGTGATAGTCTCACTCCAGCAGATATGTGGTTTTAATTTAATTAGCTGGGTGCTGCTTTAGGATCGGGCAGGTATCTGGTGCCGAACGGCTTCGTGTAATTTCATCTGTCTCTCAGAAGCTGCGGCTGGATGCTGCTGGCCGTCTCTGGGCCCTGCGAGGAATCAGACTTAATTGCATGAAGAGAAAATCCCTTTCTCACTCCCCACTTTCGATTTTGACTCATCTGGAGCAAAAAAAAAAAAAAAAGCCGGGCCCAGAACAAATGAACTGAGCAGCGATGTGTGACTCAGCTTTATCAACTGGATGAACTTCAGTTCGAACCCGGCGTGAGGTGATTACTAAACCTGCCGCCTTTTACCGGTGCAACTCAGACGCCGTGCGGGGTCGAAAAACCATCACGGGAAGTCGGTGCTTTGAATCCAGAACAGGTCGTTTGTGTGATTCGTGCACATCCATTGACTTTGGCAATGACTTTTATGATGATACGTGAAGCTCAGGACTGATATTGGGTCGTTGTCTTGATTTAGCGAGTGCTTGCTGCATTCACAAACCAACAGGCTGCCTGCTAGGTGGCTGTCGCTGATTGGCCAAATTATATCCAGTCACAGGCTCTCTCTTATTTCAAACACAATGGGAGCGAGCAGCGTGACGAATGATGAATCGTGCCAGAAAAAAGGGCTCAACCTTTGCGCCCGTGCTGCGATGACCTGAAGCTTAGCCATTAACTGTTTTACAAGTGGCAGTCAGTGCTTACTGTAGCTTGTAACAGCGCACTGCTTCGAGGGGTTACTGTAAGTTGAGCTTCCTGGAAAATGATGGTCGTTAAAAAAAAGTGCTAAAATGTGTCACAACAAGTGTAAAAGGCTCAGGTGTCAATTTGAGTCCGGAGACAGGATGGAGGACCCTGCCGCGCAGACACAATATTTAGGTCATGTTTTCATAGACGTAATATTTAGGTTGGGTGCTCGCAGTTTGTGTGTCCACGCTCGCTCCTTTCCGCCCGTGCGTCACGTCGCCCGCCCCTCCACCAGCGGCAGACAGCACAGAGGGCCTGTTTTCACCAGACGGCCCGCAGACGCAGATTCCCCGTCGTCGTCCTATGCGACTTCCCCCAGCAGAACCGACCTGGTTTCCTCCGGGGGAGGCTTGACATCCGCGTGTGAACGGGGGGGTGGAGGCGGGTGAGACACCTGGAACCCGCCGGTGGTGCTCGGACCGGGGTCAGAGCGCCTTCCCCAACCGTCTGCCACATTCCTCCCACGGCGAACCTGCCCTTCCCCTCACTGTTTGTCTGTCTGACTCCTCGTCTGGTCGTCCCCCTGCCTCTCCCGTCCTCTGTCTCCTTTTCTCACAGAGGACACTGTCGTCCTCCTCCTCAAGCAAAAAGGTTTTCTGAGGTCTCGCTCAGATGAAGCTCAGTTACATTATCAACTCAAAGATGCGGACGGATAGGTTACACTCTTTTCAATTCAGGCAAAATAAATGATGTTTTCCAGTCATATGATGATAGCGTTAGTAGTCGTTTGTTGGCATGAAGACGTGCTCACATTGAAAACACATTGAGAACCACCAGCGGGATGAAAACTTTGCATTCCACTGTGAACACTTTAGCAGCGACCTGCGGACCCGGCTCCTCAGGCTTCGAGCAGCAGCGTACCTGTGTTCTTCTGAATAAATAACAGCAGTAAGAGTGAGATATAAAAAGGACGCAAGTCTAAGAAAGGTGCAGGAGCATGTGTGGTTAAAATGGACCACACCACACAAACACAAACACAAAGTTTTGTTATATACAGGAGCACAGGTCCCCCATGTAGGCACGTGTAAATAAGTCATTACCATCAGTCCTCTGTGCAGCACTGAGCATCTGCCATGCTAACAGAGCCTCTTACATAGTGAGTGGATGATGCTACAGATGTTTACAGATGTTGCTACCTGATGTGTTAAATCACTGCTTTGTAACCAGCGAGCTGTGATGTATTTAAGCTGCTCCAGGTCAGTTGTGTGTTATCTTTTTCTCGTGTGTTGTGTGTGTGTGGGTCGACACGTGCCAGGACTTCGGCCCTCATGTGCGTTGTGTGAGACAGCACCGCATGAATAGACCAGACAGCTCTCTCTCTCTCTGCCGTCACCTTGGAACCCTGCCCCCCCTCCTCCCTTTTTCTGGCCCCCGGGTTCACCCGCCGACCGCAGCCCCCCCACCCCCACCACCACCACCACCACCACCACCGCCTCACCCCGCGCCGGCAGCAGCAGCCTGCGAGACAGCTGCGGGAGACTCGCGAACAGGAACTCCTCTCAGCCGCGCTGAATGACCCGGTCACGCTCAGCCGTCGCCGTGGGTGTGTGAACGTCTGGTTTGGTATGTGAGACCCGAGCGGCGGAAGACAGGAAGTGGGCCAGGCGCGGCGGTGCAGAGACAAGTCGCGCTGAGGTCAGAGAGGGTGCAGAGCAAGCTGAGACAAAACCCCGGCCTTTCTCTCGCAGGGTTTTGGGGTTCAGAGTCCGTCTGGAGTCCGAGCCACGGCAGAAAGTGGCCCGAGAGGAGACACGGCAGATTCTGTGAAGATGAACTGTGGAATAAATGGTTGATAAATAATTTTTCAGTATGAGAAAGATATTTCGTCAGGATAAAAACCCATAAATGACAGGTATATGCCAAAGAATATGCCAACGTTGTTTGCATTCCTGTCTTTGCGTGGTGGAGCAGGTTGCTTGGTAATGTTTAACCCGTGCTTTTTAAATGATTACTTTCAGCCTTGTGCAGAAATTCCAGCTGCACGTCTCATTTCATTAAGTGTGAAGGACGGCCTCATTGATCTTTGATTCCAACAGTGTTGATGAGAGTTAATTTATAAACCCACAACCCCCCGAGCACCTGTACTCCAAGACATATTATTCAGAGTTTAGAAAAATGAAGAAATAGTGACACTGTTGGATTTTTAAAGCATTTATACAAAGTCATTGTTTATTGGACGCTTTGGGCGGCCTAATGTATTTTGTTTAAACAGAACCAACAGCTGTGGTTTCAAATCAGATTATGCAACTCACACACAATGCAGTAGGATTATGCATTGGAGTGTGTACTTAGTAGTGGCCTTAACTGTACACGTACTTCACTGGGAATACCAGGATTGCTTTGTAAATCAGTCAAGAGTAATTAAGTTAAATCTTCACGTCACTCTTTGACTTCTCAGTCTCACCCCCTCCCTTTTGTTGCCTCTCTTAAAAAAACAAAAAACCCTCCCCCAGGGATACCAACTGTCAGCATCAACTTTGTTGATTGCTGGAGATGTGGAGCCCAGAGAATCTCTTACATCTCGCAGGCCATCGCCATCAGTCTCGCCTGTCGGTGCTGCTGACAGTTAACGGGTAAATGCCCGGTTTCCTCCGCCGCCGCTCAACAACACCGGTCTTAACAGCCGTCATTTAATCTCTGGGTCTCGCTGATGGGATTTGTCTGCCGCCTCTGGTGCTAAAAATGAGGTATGCCTCTGTCTGAGGAACCAGTACACCTGCCGCTTAATCCATTTGTGGATAATGTACGGCTGGAATCGATCGGCGCTGAATGGTGCAGCTCACGGCCGCCGGTGTTTCCTGGTCCTTTTGAGGACCAACCCCAGTTTGGACCTCTGGTTCTGCAACAGTTATGTAACCCTCATTCTAGGTTCGTTAGATCACCCCTCTAACCACACCCGGGACTTTCAGTGTGATTTAGCTGTTTTGACTGGTGAGCAGACAAAGCAAGTGACGTTCACATCTTCCTCTGGGACGTGTCTGGGATTTATTTCGCTGCTTTCTGGCATTCTAAAGGCAATAGATTCATTGATTAGGAAATAATCCTGTCTACATGCCTCATACTGAGGTTCACAACTGATTTGCTGTTTGCTAGACTTTGTGTTAATCAACAGGATTACCTGCTGAAGTCACCCGGGAATGTAATGGAAACACTGAATGTTTAAAATGCCTGTCCAAACACTCCTCCTATCCTATTGTAATTATCACCGGGATCTCGATGTGATCGTGTTTTTTCCCCCGGTTTAAATTGACTAAATCTGAAAGGAACCCGCTAACTGGCTGCCTACTGTAACCCGGTCTATTTTCCAATGAGCTCATAAACTAATTCTGCACATGATCGGGCAGGGAGTACACGCAGACATGTCGAGTGGGCAGGGCTCGGCACTGAAAGAACACGGTTGAATCTGTTCTGGTTTTGGCACCGTGTTTCTTTGCTCCTGGTGATCTGGAGTCGCATCAAGAATTAAGCAGTGAGAGCTTGAACACGATTATGTCATAGAGGTGAAAACAGGGCACAAGATGAAACTTAAACCTTAATGATACAGAGAATTATTATATTTGAAGAAAGCTCTTAATTGTGTTTTCTCCTCGGTGAAATTCCTCCAGCTTCAGGCCCTCGGGTCGGGTTGTTTCACCCCTCCGCCTGGCATTACTTGGCAGGGCTGGGTTTTGTATTTACATGTCAAGATTAAGCCACCGTGAACTAGACCCCTGACACACAATGACACACTGCTATGATGCCAACATCCGTTTCAACACGTATCTTAAAATAGACCGGCCTTTCACACCCTTCACTTGCAGCAGAACTCCTCTTTGTTCAAACCGTGGTAAAAAAAAAAAAAAAAATCTGCGGTGGTACGCATATGAACGTGTTGACGCAGAGAAAAGCTTCTCCTGTCTCTTTCTTTTTCTTCACTGTTATAGACAGCAGGCAGACACTCAGTCATGACAATTTCACGTCTCGTTGCTGGACGGCGTCCTGGGAGGACAAGCTAAAGCACGGCGGCATTGGTGGCAGAAGCCTCCCGGAGCTCTGCCCAGACAAAAAAAACACTGTTTTCACATCTGCTCGGCTCTCGGGACGCGCAGCCAATATTGTTTCAAAATTATCTCTCCAACTGGAACATGAAGTGATTTGTCTCTGCAGCACGCTCGCTTCGTTCCTGCCAGTTGTCTTCTTGTTTCTGCAAAAATTTCTGTTTCTCCTTTCCCACAAAAAACTTGTGTTAGGTTAGATTCAGCCTGGAGCCGACATGGAATGCATCTTTCTGTGTTTGTTGACATATTCACTAATCACAAACTGATAATAAATCGTGATCAGAATTTGTCTTTGAAACACGCCTTTTTGGCCTTTCAGCATAAGTTCTTGTCTGTTATTGGAAAGGCCTTCTAATCGCCTTATATCTTATGCACTTTTCATTCCAGATCCTCCCTCTCTTATTGTTTTTTGTTTTTTTAGCTCCATCATTCAGTCTGACTGATGCAGTTTTTTGTTCATGCCCAGGTACGCTCAGATAGCGAGTGAATCTCGGCCAAAGTATTGAGAGAATGTCGGCGGCTGGACAAATATGTGTGGTCCTTTTTGTAGCCATGTTTCTGAACAGGATCATGTGTTTTTTTTCTGCACCTTTGCAGATTTTTATTCCCAGAGGAGGAATTACCATAAATCACTGAGCTATTAGAACTAAGTGGGATTAACAGAGGCCACCCTAATGATCCAGTGATTTTGGGGATTCAGTAAGATACAGTAGCAGTAGTACAGTGAGCTCATCTCTTTTTATGATTCCCCAGGAGGAAGAAGACATAAGCTGATATTAAACTAACTACGTGAATGGTAAATTATATTATGGCTGTTCTGATGGTTCTGTCCCCTCAGCATAATGTTTCTCTCAAACTGGATTACTTGGGTAAATGCATGTGTCATTGTTTCGGTTTTATGCCTGACAAATTTTATTGGTTTCTTTGGCTTTCTCTGTCGGGGGGTGCACATCCAGAAGCAAAACAAGCAGACTAAATCACAAAACATACCTTTTAACTAATAACTGTGGCCTTTGTGCTCTACTTTTGTATTTGTGCAGATCCAGTATCTGTCATGCTATCAAAAACAAAAAACAATAACATGGAATAATACATATATTAATTTAATTTTAGACCAAGTTTCAAGCAATTTCATGTTCTTTATTAGTTTAGATGTAGGCTGCTCTATAAGAGAGTCGGGAGGCCATTACGCTCACAGAAAAATAAAAGGCTAGCAACCTGGGGCGTTAAGACCACTTAATAAGAGAGGAGTATACGTGTTATACCGCAAAGTAAAAAGGTTAAAAGACAGTTAAAGTTGTCATGCTTTCTTCAGAAAAAAGAAAAGTCACCTGATAACACTCCTAAACGAGTGGCGGGTGGCAACAAACTGGCGCAGTTGCGGTGCTAACGCTAACAAGCAGCAGAGCTAACGCTAATGCTAGCAGGAGGAGCAGAAGATGATTAGCAGGGGATTAGTGACTAAACACTTGAGCCACAGGTGTTTGTTACTGAGTTTGTTTAAGACCATGGAGGATGTATGTTTTCTTAAGGGGGCGTTTGCCTGATAAAACTGGATACAACAAGTTCATTGAGGAGTTGAGGGTGCTGACCACAACTGGTTAAAATTAGTTAATTAGCCCTGTAAGCACGTGTATGATGTCATGTTTTCAGCCCCGCGTTACATCACCGCTCTGCTCTCATATGCACTTTCTGGCTGATTTTAGAAATTCACCACTGGCTGTTCACGGGCGAAGCGGTTGTCGGTCTGTGGCGGATTGTGTTGATATTGTGCCACATACAAGTCAATGTGCGGGAAGCTTGCACCGATGACAAACGTAGCATGGAGCCGTTCGCCTCATGCAGAGGTGAGGAGCGTGCTTTTTCATCCCCCCCCATCATATGAGTGTGTGTATTTACGTAAGTGTCACCGTTATGCGTGTCCCGACTCACACACACACTCGCGCACACGCTCGCTGTGTGTGTCTCCATTCATTCTGGTGCGCAGGAGGTGAGACTCAGGTGTGTAGTTTCCACACGGGGGTGAGTCAGGAGACAGTATGTGTCGCCTGGGTGCCACAATGTTCTCGGAGTGTCGGGGGGTGGTGGTGCTCGCCTTTTGCATCTTTTGCACCAGCGTGTAATTTGTGCGTCTCGGCTGCATCTGTCTTGCGTGCTGCTGCCATCAAACAGCCGTTTAAAGTGTGTGTTCGCCTTGATCACAAACATCATTTATGTCGGTTTGTGTCTTTTGTTTGTGCTGCCACACTAATGCGAGGGAATCGTGTTGCTCAGAAAATTAAAACAAACAACAACATGTCCTGGTTGCTGTGGAAAATCAACAGTCTTCATTGTCAGATACAGCAATTACATATTTTGGGAAACTTAATTACCCCTCAAGGTCTTAAAGTAGTATTTTCTATTCATCCGCCCAACAATATTCTGTAATTAGCTGCTAAAAACAAGCGCACGCTTTTCTCAGGATACCAGTGTGTACATGACGGCCGTGGTGATTGATGCGATCTGCGGTGATGCATACGCACGCCTCCGCTAACTTTCCCGCTCAGCGCTTTTACAGTACAGTCACTTCAAACGTGTCTGCGTGTGTTGTCAACACGTCTGATGTCAGACTGTATTTATCTCACTGAGGAGAGAAAGGGAGGAGCGCTGACACTTGAAGAAAGCATCCCAGACAAAATAATCAAGTATCCGTCATTAAGCGGCTGCATAGTTTCACATTTTTGTTATGTCTGAGTGCAGGTGGAGGATCCTCGTGTTCAGCAGCTTTGGACATGTTCACTGTTAGATGTGTGTTAGGTGTGTTATGTAAAAGGTTCCCACAGTTTCACAGTCATCTGCAAAGGGCATAATTAAATCTATTTACACCCCCGCGTACCTGCGATAACTGGTATCTTGTGTAAATTTTTATAAATGAAGTGGTGAAAAGTCCAGCGCGTGTGTGTGTGTGTTATACGTATTCACACATGTGTGATGGGCGAGAGGTCCCGAGGGGGCAGGGCGGGTTGCGTTGCCTCCCCCCTGTCTGCTCTCTGCCGTCACAGTGTGGTGTGATGTCCGCTCGTCAGTCTGTTCTCACGCCAAGGATCACGCTGAAGACACACGCTCCTTCTCCACCGAGCCGCAGTGCGTCATCGCTGAAACCGTGAGTCATTCAATCCAGCGGCGGAAACGATATATATCAACAATAATAACAATATATCAACGATTACGTGACTGATGCCACATTTATTAGTTCCAGTCTCCTCAAATGTGAGATGTTGCTGCTTCTCTCCGTTGGTTGAACAAAATTGCAAAATGGAGCCTCGAGCTTAATTGAAAAAAACAGCGTGATTAATTGACCATTTCAAAAGAATCTATAAGTGGTATCCCCACTGTGTATTCACAGTATATAGGTCGTATGGAATGAGTTAAACAGATATGTAGTAACACCAAAAGCATATGTTCCTCCCTGCAGCACATTGTGTACTGGACATACGTTCACTTAGAAGACGCCGTGGGGATACTTCCTGTTTCTACTGTCAGCAGGCATTCGTTTCTTACCTCCATTATTTTTAATTAAGAGTATAGATTTGTACTATTAGATTAGGCTCAGTAGACATTACCCATGAACCATTACTTTCAAGAGACAACCTAGATTTGTCTGAATAAACCGTTTGGCCTCAGACTTTAGTTTGTGTTACTCACATATCGACTGTCACGTTGACATTACCGTACATCATCGCGCAGCAGTCAGCGTTGTTTACCAGAAAATGATGTCAGTCGGGAGTTTCGGCCAGTTACTCTCTTCAGCTGTCATTTTTTTTTTCTTCTGTTAATTTAGTTCTGGAAAGCAAACTGCATCATCCGTTTCAGTTTAGTCTGAGGTGTATCGATCCTTTTAGCGACAGACAAATTTGCCCTCCTGCCTTGACTCAGGATTGTGCCTGACAACGCATCACACTTAAAACCCCGCAGCGCTGCACGGGGCCAACTCCCCCAAAGTGCCTTAAGGCAGTTTGTGTTAGATGAGTTAATAAACATTCAGTCGATGAGTGGATATTGAGGGATAAATCTGACCTGAGTTGCTTTTATCTTTTGAACTCTGTGACCCTTGATGGCCTCACCTGCAGCTGAGAGAGCTCACTCTCACTTCCTGTATTTCATTTTTGTCCAATCCCTGCAGACAGAAAAGAGAAAACACTTCCTGTGACACAGCAGCAGGTGGATGTTGTTGGACCTACAGCGTTGTGCGTATGCACACACACACACACACACACACACACACACACACACACATACGCTTGGATGGGTGGGCCGTGAAAATTGTTACGTTTGTGTTTTGGTTATGTAAGAACACCCCGGCCCCCCCCCGCTCGTCCTGCGACTGTTTATTTAGTTTTCCAGCGAACGCTCTCGGTAAAGAGGTGAATCTCGTACAGGGACTCGGGAGGATACGCAGGCCTCGGAGGTGGAGCAGATGAAGTATTTTGTTGGCACTGCGGTTGGAAAGAAAGACACAACAGTGTTGGGAAACACTCCTGGGACCGCATGGGGAGGTTTTCATTCATGTAGGGAACGCTGTGCTACTGCTTCCACTGTTTGCACCGTGGTTTGATTCTTTCTGGGTTTGGCTCCCGCACGGCGCAGCTGTCGCATACCTGCCCGCTGTTTGCTTCTGTGTTGTGTTTGTCGGCATCGTCTGAAGATGTTGTGTGTTTATGCAGACTCCCGCAGCACTCGGATCCTGCGACAATCCTGCGACGCTGTTGCTCAGTGAATACGACGGGAGGCTCGGTTCTGACCCACCTGTAAACAGAGCCAATAAAAACTTATTTTGAGAATAGTTTGATTGGAGCAGGAGCCCTGAGGAAACACACTAATCCCAAAATCTGCGAGTGATTTTCGTTGCCAGGTATTAAATGCAGTTGCCGCCAGCAGCTCTAATCACTTGGCAACAAAATGTAGTTACAGGAAGTTAAAACCAATTCACCGCAGGGTTCAAAAATGTTCCACTCCCCTCAGGTCTTTATTTTTTTTGTTTTTTTTAAATACAAGGCCGATGTCCCCCCCCCCCCCCACCCGGCAGCCCAGAGAGGTCGGCGTGTGGAGCGCAGGGGGGGAAATCGGTTCTGACAGAATGACAAGCTTCTCCGCTTCTTAGCGCTTACCATAAACTCATCTAATTGCTCTGGGGGCTCCAAACCCACAATAAGAGCTCATCCGCCGGGGGCCCGGAGCGATGGGAGGCTCCGTCAGACTTCCGGAAAATAGGAAAGTGTGGAAACGGCTCACACGTGTGTGTGCGCACACACACACACACACACACACACACACACAGAGCAGGCCTTTAACAAACGTCTTGTAACTACAGCTACACACACTTGCTAATGGCTAATGGTGTGCATGTGTGCGTAGCATTGTATCTTTGTCATGAGCTCAGGTGAATAATAAAAGCACAGCGGGGGGTGTTACGTGTCACTCAGTGGAAACAGTCTTGGCAGGTGATCACAGGTCAGGGGCTGCCGGGTCAGGAGGCAGATCTGCAGGAGACCAGCAGAGGATGTTACCGTCAGCTGGTTGGCAGACTGGTTCTGCACATTAGCGCCGCAGGAAACCCGACGCCCGGCATCAGCTTCAGCTGCTAATGCTGATTTTCTCCTTATTGATTTGGCTCATCACTGGGTCTGTGATTGAAGATGTGACTGTCATAAATTTCCAGAGCTCTTTGTCTTATGTGACCATCTGAAAATCCAAATATATTCAGTTAACGGTGCAGCACATCTTAACATTTTGGGACATTTTATCTCTCGAGGTGACTTTGATGTTTAATCAGTCATCGAAATCCTGGTTGATCAGTATTCCGTCAGACGACTAATGGATAGATCAGGTTTGGTAATTACTCGGTGGCAATGCTAAATCATGGACAAAGCATAACCTCTGGAGTCGCACCACTCTCAGTCACTGTCAGAAGTAAAAAGCCTGGCATGACTCAGGGGGATTTGTTAATGACTTAAAAGGTGGTGATGACTCAGACGGGCTGATGCCAGATATGTTCTGAAAAGACTAAATTAGGCTTGTTGTGATCATTCACTTTATCACAGGGTGCACGACTCTCTGGAGAGGTCCAGCGAGGCCGAGCGATGGCCAAGCGGCCCCGCTAATGTTTTTGGAGGAGGTTGCAGTGTCTTGCAGATGCCAGGGTCATTACAGCAGAGCCATTAGGAGGAACATGCCATCTTTCCCCCGGCCGTAATGGGTCCATTTCCCTTTTAGTGCACTCGGCTGCAAAGGTTGAAGCACATGGGAACCATTGGGTCGAATAAATTTGAAATTACACTGTTGTCGTTTTTGTGGAAACGGTCTAAATCCCCAAGTTAGCTTGACAACTCCAACATAATTACATAATATCGGTGAGATGCACGGCAATAATTGCTCATAAACCGAAATGTCAGGCGCTGTTAGAAAGAGGGAATTTTTTTTTTCTTGCCGGTGGCGTCTGTTGCAGTATGAAATTTTTTATTTCTGCCACAAAATCCAATTTGTTTAAGATGGAGCATTGACAAAAACCTGCTCAGAGACGCTTGTCCAAAGCGATCTGTCACATAATCCAGTGGAACGTGTCTCCAGGGGGAACAACATGTGATGGAGCGGAGCGTGCGGGTCATGTTGTGGGTCTTGTTTGCCAGAGATAATGCGGACAGACCAAAGGAAGGGGTTTACTCAGTGGTACCAGCTGCAAAAATAGAATAATAACTCAACACCGCGGGGCAAAATCAATTCCAACCCTCAACGTTTCCTCCTGCTGTAGCTCAGGCCAAAAACATATACAGTATAGATCCCAGGTGTGGGAGAGACGCTGCACCTGATTAGCACAAGTGAAATTAAAAACACACGCTCCCATTTCTGAGTCATAACTCAGGCGCACGTGAACTCACAGACCTGATACACTTACTTTTAGTTTCAGTGTGAGTCGCACTTCAGGGCGCGATGTCTGTAAATCTGCTCAGAAATCGTTGAAAACCAAACGCTCGTTCTAACCCCAGAACCCTCCCCAGAATTCTTCTGTTTTTAAGTTTGCTTCGGTACCAAAGTCCGCCTGCGATTACCTTCAAAATAGAAGTAGAAATAGAAGAAAATAGAACACAGGATAGTAACAGGAGTAACAACGTCCATTAATAATCAGTTTTGACAACACTGGAAATATGGGTCAGCGACATGCTCGTCTGTCCAATCACACACAGATGATCTCCATCGAAAACCTGCGGACATCTAGACAAAACACGCAAGAGGGGGGTGTGGGCTGCAGACTTCCATTTTGAAACCACCACAGTATAGACTACACACACACACATGCACACACACACACACACACACACACACAGTCTCAACATAAGCAGTCTGGAAGGAAGTACTGAGAACGTGCCGAGCTCGAGTCCATGATTCCTCTTCTTCACGTGTTTTAGACCACCCTCCTTACACACACACACACACACACACACACACACACACACACACACACTCACGCACACAAACACAGACAGAAGCTTACAGACAAATACACAAATGCATCCAGAGCCAGACAGATGCAAAAACATAATTAGATAAGAAAACACACTGACAAAACAACGTCCAAGGACAGCGCGCACCAGCCTGTCCCGTGCGCTCCAAACACCAACCAGTACACACAGACATCCCTTCCAGACGCACACACAGGTGGGTGTGTCCCAGCACGCAGCCGTCTGCGTCCTGTTGGCCGTGAGCCGCGCTCGCCGTGCAGCCATAACAAGACAATCCTCCTCACCGCTGCTCTGCTATCGATTGACCTTTTTTTACCAGGGCGCGTCGGGTCAGCTGTTATTAGCCGGCTGCTTTGTGCACATGTTTGTGTTACACGCCGCTGCACTGTACGCCTGAATAGCAATTTATCTGATGGCCGGCTTCCTGCGTGTTCCCGTCAGAGATTCACCCAGAGGCATCGGGTTCTCCGATCCCCGGCTGCTTCGTCAGCTCCGGCTGTGGCTCAGCGGCAGGGTTCGATTGTGTAACGCTGCGCAGTGTAAGTGCTCGGTGGTAACACAACTGGAGACGAGTAATGAAAAATGACTTGTTTGTCAGGCAGAATAAGAGGCCGCAGCAGATACTGAGATATTATCATCCTGAAGGAGTTTTTTCAGTGTCAGCATGTTCACGTTAAACTGTCCGGTTGGTAGCACTGAGATGAAACCACACTGAGCAGGCATCGGGTTTCTTCTCATCGCGGCGTCCATGTCAATGTCCATGAATCCTGAATGAAAACCAGCTCGTTGTGACATTTTCTGTAATGGAGGTTGTAAACAATCCTCTTATTTACCGTTTCTCGTTCACACCTGCTGTGTTTGTTACAGTTTGGCTCTAATAACTAATGATATTGTGTTGTCATTATGTGCGTCCTCCCATCAAATGCTCATCTGTGCTGCTAACATGCACTGACACGTTGCACGCTGTCATCCACTTTAAATGCTCTTCCTCCTCCTGCAGTCATGGAAAGGTTTGTCCACCATCACTCTTTCCCCTCTGACCTCTGCAGCCCCCCCCATTTGCTTCCACTCACTCGTTGTTTCCTCGTCCCACTGTCTGTGAGGAAGATGACATCACCCCCCACCCCCACCGTATCTGCTGGAAAACACTTCCTCGCACACGGTTTCAGACCAAATATCCCCCGTCCTCGCTCGTCCTCGTCCTCTGCTCTGATAAACATGAGCTTATCTGCGGCAGACGTGTTTACTGTTCAGCCCCTGCTGAGGAGGAATAACGGACAGACTCGGTGTTTTGTTGAAAACTAAAGATACTTGTGGGATTTTTTTTTCCAATTCTGATTCCCATCACTCCTTCTTAACTGTAAAAATATTACATTATTCAAAGAAACGTGTGCGTATCAAATGAGAAATCTGCCCATGGGAAGAGCAAACTGATACTGGTCCATTAAGGATTTGATGATGAGCAATGTTCTGATGAAGGGAAACTACATTATCCGTCTTTTAATTCAACACAATTTAGGTCCAAATGGCGTGAAAATGAAGAATCCAAAAAGAGGCAACCTGACAGACATGAAATCTTCTGCCTCTTTGCCGTCCAACTCTGAGAGTCTGACCTGAGAAAAGAAACCCAGTCACGGTACAATAAGTTGACAGAAGGTGACTGGGTCAAGAAATACGAGCGTTCGTGCTGTGGGTGTGAGCTTAAATGAGGCTAGCCAAGCTAAAATTACGACCCGGGCCGCCTTCTGTAATCACTCATCGTAGCTTACAGACGGTTCTGGTTCTGTGTGACCCAGTTCGCTTGTTGCAGTTCCACATAGCTGGAGAAGCAGACGGTTCTCATGAAGGGTGAAGCTCGCACACTTAGTTTTCTGGAGGTTTTTTTGGCCTTTTGCTTAAGCGCAGGGAGACAGTTTTACTTTTAAATAAAGCAGGTTCAGATCAACATGAGGAACTGCTGGCTGCATCACAGACGAGTGTGTGTGTGTGTGTGTGTGTGTGTGTGTGTGTGTGTGTGTTTCCCGTCGGGACCATCCTCTGATGCCGGCGTGTTCCCAGATCTCAGCAGGAACTCGGACGAGAACAAATGAAACGTTCCGATGAAACTTATTGGTCAGTGAGGTCAAAATGAATTGAGCGCCCCACGCAGCGGCGGGATGTGAAGCTCCAGCATCGTCTGTGTCGGACATCAACAGCCCCGCAGATGGATGATCGCCAGGGCAGGGGTGTGACAAACTGACCAATCAGACGAGCTTAGGGGTGGGTGGGGGTGGGGGGGTGTGGAAATCAAAACAAGTCAGACAGAAGCAGCCGGGGGGTCCCGGTCAGGGAGGTAAGGTCAGAAAGCTCACTGTCATCGTTTCTACACCCCCCCTCCTCTCCGTCTCCACCCGCCATCTCCCTCTGCTGTGGCACTGAGTGTAGCCCCCCCCACCCCCAATCACAGCACCTGCTTTCCCCATCATCCCCCCGCAGCCGGCCCGCTCTGCGCCGAGCGAACGCGGCGCTGTTCTACGGGCTGCTGACTTCCAACATGAGCGACTGCAGGAATGATAATGACAGAAACATGCCTGGAAAAAACGGGATTGTCCTCCAGAAACACACTCTGCTCTTTGTGTTGCTGCCCCCTTATTTTATTTTGTGTGTGTGTGTGTGTGTGTGTGTGGGTCTGTGTGTGTAATTGGCGGGAGCTGGTGATGGATGGTTGTTCTCCTCCGCCTGTTTACCCGTGTTTGGACGTGGTAATGTACGACCGGCCGCGCAGTAACAGGGATCGTTCTGACCCCGAGACGCACACCTGTCCCGCGCCAGACCTGAGTTTAATACACACACACACACACAGACACAGACACACACCAGGAGCCTGTGAGACATTCCCACTGTGCTCCATTTCACATTCCAATCCTCTGACAGCATGTCTGCTTTTATATGATCATATTCAAGGTTTACCAAAAAATAAATGACACCTTGAATTTTTGAAAGGTTTTGTTTTTGGTTGACGACGTGTAAAAGAAGCCAGATTATTTTTTCAGAGAGGTAACAGTGATCACGTGTCTGTATTGATCCCCTCATTATGGATTTTTATATTTCGTCTGCTGTGACATTTTCGAGCGTTTCATCAGCTCCTACATGTTAGAAATCATTCGCAGGCCGGTGGGGAAAGTTGGACAAAGGACAGCCATCGTAAACGACAATTTAACGCACAATTTCACGTTACGGACTCAAACTCGATTGCTTCTGACTCTTTATTGCATAGCGCGTTACATAATCACACATTATGTCTCGAGGAACAAAGTGACCACGATAAATCTGCAAAGGGTGTGATAGAGATTTGTTGTTGTCAAGCTTTGTGTACTTATAAGTCAAACTCATGAAGAAGCAGCGTTGGTGTCCCTCTGCGTTTGTGTTGTTGGCTCTGACTGATAAACAAGTCTGCTGTTGGTTATTTGATCAGTGCCATATCTCGAATATTCCAGCAATCGCAAAGGCGGCAAATTGAGGCTGTGTGATCTGAGCCCCCCATCCAAAAAAAAAAAAAAAAAAGTTGAATCCTCGAGCATTAGCGGCTAACGTTGGCAAGCCAGACAGCGAAGCTATAGTTTCTGAATGGAAGCTATTTAATCGAGCTCGCTATCGTCCAACTTCCTGAATGAAATGCAAACCAAACACAATCAGCCCTTCCCAGTGTTGCATGTTATAAATTGGCAGGTGACCGATTCACGTTTTGGGTTTGTCGACGGGAAAAGGATAAAGACAAAGTGTGGAAAGTGGTGTGTGTACAGTGTCATACTTCACATCTCCTCACACAAAGAGCCCGTCGGTGTCGGTGACATTTCAGAGGCGTCGCGATGCTTCCCCATGAGACCGTTACGAAAAGGTTATCTCCACGTGGCAGGAAATGTCAGAGCTCCTTTGAGCCTCCCAGATTCTCAGATTCGTTTATATATCGGATCATTACGCGAGCTTTAACCGTACGTGAGACGGTTACATCATCCCCGTCAGCACGCCGGCCACACGCGGCCTCAGGAATGCCTGTGTCACGGCGGCGCGGCAGCGGGGTCTCCTCAGGAATGCTGCGGCGAACGCGTGACGGACCGTGTAAGGCTCTGGTGCCAGTATGGATCATGACTCAGCGTCGTATCTATGGCGCCCTCGCACCATCTCACGGATCAGGAATGGAGAGGAACGACACCTGTCGCGCCCTTGATCCGGTGGTTCCCGACCTTTGACCCTGTAAAACAACGCTGCGCCTTCTTGCGATCTCTCGTCACAGGTTGGATATGTGGAGAGTTTATCAGTGCTTCTGCTTGAAGGAGCATTTACAGAGGCCTTATTATCTAATATTATTCTGAAGTTTACAAAATAGATTTTGGGGAAATGTCCAAGAAAGCTCCAGAACAGCTGCTGAATGGACTTTGGAATCTGCTGCTGACAAAAGCGTCTCACCTCAAAGTCAAAAATGGACTTTGAGACGTAACACGCGGTGATTTGTGGCAGGAATAAATTCTTTCTCTGCTCTCCAGCCTTGTTAACGGAAGTATTTAACGCGCCTGTTTGATTTCTCTACCGAGAACTCGTGACGAGGAGATCTGAATACGAAGCCGGAACCGATTTGGACGCTTGGCACGTCCGCTCTGACCCTAAACGTCTCTCCGCTAAGTCAGAAGTCAAGCAGCGAGGATTAACCCCTGAGCAGAGAGGAAGAGCAAACCATTTATGGAGGCAGTTCAGTAAAGAGGATGGAGTGACTTATTTCACAGCTATTCTCTGATGGGTGCGATGTGCCAACACAAAACTCCAGGAATGTAAAGTATGTGCAGTCAACAAAAGATGCCATTCTTGGCCTTTTATCATCCAGCACCATATTTGATCGCTTTCTTAGTCATGTGACGCACTTTTGTCCAGGGAAACGTCTCGAGCTTTGTTGTTTGTTGACGTCGATATGTAATGGAATCGGACTCGATTGTGATTCCCATCGGAGGGGACAATGACTAATGGAAATTTAAGGAGCCCAGTTCCTCGTGAATGGATTGTTCTGACAGCGGCATTCCGCGTGAATCCCCCCTTCCATTGTCTCAGACGCCGTCTTTCTGTTTATTTCCCGCCGCCCGCGAGGAGGAATTTACTTCTGTCACAGGAAATACAAGCACGAGGCCGAGCGGTTTACAATGGAGCGATTTGGTGTGGGGCCAAACCTTCTCCGTATAAGAAGGAGAGGATTAACGCGAGGCCAAATTCCTCGTCATTCTTCCCATGGTTTGTCCGCGTTTTCCTTCGGCGAACGCACAGCGACTCGCCACGTAATCCTCCCGGATTGGGCCCATGACATCATCCGGTGATAGCAACATGAAAACTCTTATACAGATTGGGGTAGGAGATCATAACGCAGTTTAAGGGATTTGGAAAGGTTTTGCAGCGATGTACAAACAGATTGTTTGTGTCAGATCTTTTTCCTTTATGGTGCATGGGAACATTTGGTCCTGGTTTCCACAGCACTCGTAACAGGAGGACGGAGCCGGTTCTGACTCGGCGGCCCATTAACTCAGAGCAGAAGTTCATTTAGGGTCTTTTTTAAGAGGAGCCCCCCCCCAGAACCATCGAGCCATCGAGTCGTCCCAGGCTCTTTTCCACTTGAATCCGTGCCTCGTTCATTCGCTCAGCGTTTGAAGTCTCATTTGTTTGCCTACACATGGTTAAAAAGGCCAGTTTACATCATGTGATTCAGTTTCACTTTTTCATTCTGTAATCTACTGTATTATGCAACTGTTTAGCAGCTTCCTCGAGCCATCCAGCGGAGGAAAAGAGGCGGTGGGGGTGCTGTGGTGGTTCTCGCTGCGGAGACGATGATGGAATAAGTGGAACGGAACCAGCAGGGGTCACGATTAGACACGGACGTGAGCCACGGTCTGGACTCGGCCAGCGCAGCCCGGTTTGCTGCGGATTCATCCGTCTGAGTCCACGGCTCGACTGGAGGGGAACCGTGAAGCAGAGGTGGAGAGGTCGCATGAATCATGTGTGACGCTCACCCCGCAGTCACACCGCCGGTGTTTTTACTCAGCGGCCGTGATGTTTTACACGTGAAGCCCGTTGAATGTGGATATTGTGGCCTCGTGGATAAGTCAGAAATTAAACATCCGTCCTTCGTGTGTTTGCGCCGAGCGTTGAGCTTCAGCGTGGTTGTTAATTTGTGTGCGACAGCTGCTCTCTTTGTCGCCGCGGTCGTTTTGAAATCAGAGCCCGCCGCTCGCTTTGCCCCTTGATGTCATCGCTGGTGTGAGCGCACAGGAAGTGTTTCACACCATGCATGGAGATCCTGTTTAGTCCGATGACTGCATCCCCCGAGCAGCAGGCCGGGGTGGGGTGGGGTGGGGTGGGGTGGGGGCGTGGGTGGGGATAAACATAGCCGGGACCCTAAATGAGCGGCCTTTGTTTGGCAGTGACGGAGGTGTTTGTGATCGTGTCTGGCCCTGAACTGCGACTCCAGCGTGAGACATCGCTCTTATCGTTGAAGTCAGCGCTGTACGCGCAGCTGTTGATCCGTACGCACACGCCTGCCCGATTTACACCACGGGGCCGGCGCAACCTCTCGTGAACCGCAGCGTGTGTGTCCCCCCGACCCCGGGGGTTTCAACCTCGCGGCCCTGTCCGTGTAAGGCAGGACGCCGCAGCACGCGGGACGATAAAACGATCAAAACTTTGATCCAGCGGTGTAAAAATAGACGTGTGTGGTTGTTTTTTTAGCGTTCTTCTGTCATGTCACCGCGCACAATGCTCAGCACCGTAGTTTTCTCTTGCGGAAACTTGCAGCAGCACTTGTAGTTTTAGAGTCTTGAATTGTGTTTTGAGTTCATGAATCTACTTTGAAACCATTTCCTGTGTCGTCAGATCATTCACACTGCGCTGATGTCAGGTTATTCCCTCAGGTGGGGAGATGATTGTTATTCTCAGTAGTCTCCATTCTCTCCAGTGATTTCCTCCTCATCCTTCTCTTCTGAGATAAAAGAAAGCTTTTGGATTTGTAAAAGCCTTTTTTTATGATTTCTCTTGGGCACTTTGGCTTCATTGGAGAAGTCACAGTCACTCTATTTGGAATGACAAGAGGGACTCTTTTAATTCGCACTTTAACCTGCAAACTTGCGCCTCCATTAGTACAAAAAGCCAGCTGGGTAATAAACACAAAAATCCACCTGCAGAAAACAAAACAAAACCCAGAGGCAGAGGATAAGCCGCGATCGGAGGGTTGCATTAGCGGCGACGTGTGGAATGCTAAACACTTTTCCTCCAGCGGCGGCGGCGCAGACTGCAAGTGGATATGAGCCGTAATGGTGCAGGATCTGCAGGAGCGGCGCAGGAAGGGAGACTTTGGATCGGAGGTCACTAGAATTCCAACAATGTTCCAGCTCAGACCTACCACCAGGAGGTTTTCTGTGTTTGTGTGTACGTGCGCATCTGTGTGTATATCCGTGTGTGAGTGTGTGTTGCTGGCGAGGATGGGAGGAATGGAACGATGTTAGATCGAGTGGTTACCGTGGAATTTTCTCCTCATCTGCTCTAAGCTTTCCTCAAAAACCGCCGCCGCCGCTGCCAGAGACACCATCTCGAGATGATAACAAAGACTCACCAGCTGTGCGAAACATTCCCCCCCCACAAAAAACTCAACCTACGCGCAGCCAGACACGTATACACACATACACACGCACGCGCGCAACCTAAGGCCCAAACCCTTATAAGGTAAAACGGCAGGTCGGTTTGGAGTGAATCTGTTTCGCAGCGTCCCGGGCGAACTTTGGTATTTGTGGCTGGGAAAGGCATCAAGTATGCAGAAAGGACATCCTTCAGTGTTTGTTTTCTCTGCTTCCCTGCATGCATCCTGCGGTTCGGCCCGACCCGCTGCTGGCATTACGTAAAAGCCAGACTCCGTGCTTATATATTTTTTTCCACCTCAGTTCTGGGTAAATGATTCAGCAGAGCTCGACTAAATGAATGTTTTCAGAGCCTGGTTATGAGTATAAACAGCTTTCCATTTTTTTTTTTTTTTTTGGAACCTGACGTGCTGATCGTTCCAGATTTGTGGTTTGTGTATGCTGCACATTTTAGGCGATGTGACATTTTCTGCACGCGTGTGCCATTTAAATTGTTGGGGTTTTTTTACGAATTTGCAGGTTTTTGTATTTATTGATTGATGAACTTTGGTGCACAGACAGATGTGTTGCTGCTATATGCAGGTGCGTGCGTGCGTGTGTGTGTGTGTGTGTGTGTGTGTGTGTGTGTCAGTGCATACCTGAGCTCCCAGCTATGTAGTTAATCATGTCCACCTACGGTCACTCAATAAACCTCAGCAGAAACGGCGACTCACGCCGCGGCTATCCCACAATGCCCCCTTCTCCTCTTTTTTATCACCAGCTCGTAATTATGTGCTCCAGTGAGAGGCATGCAGCTGACACACGCGCGCACAAATACACACAAATGCAGACTCGCACGGGGACGCACGCTCGGCTTGATTAGCAAACCTAATGGATCGCTTTGCTCTGTATTCCAAGAACATTCCATAAAGCAAAGAGCCATATAATTGCTTTCTACTGTCAGAACGGTGACGAGCATTAGCACACAACTGCTGCCTCCTCCTCCTCCTCTGAATCAACATCTACCTG
Source organism: Psettodes erumei (assembly GCA_016785225.1). NCBI lineage: Eukaryota > Metazoa > Chordata > Actinopteri > Pleuronectiformes > Psettodidae > Psettodes > Psettodes erumei. Next base: position 793,510 of record JAFBJZ010000227.1, read on the forward strand.
TACCTCCTGCTCCTTTTCATCCTTCTCCTGGATCGAGCAGGAGATCAGGCTCACATGAATCTGCAGAACTTTTTTTTTTTAAAAATCTTTTTATGCTGACATTAGTAAGTGATTCCCTACTTGTGAAAAAGTAGTGTCAAACAATAAAACCCAACAAAACTACAACCTGCTCTGACAAGTGGTTTGTTTTCTACAGTTTGAAATTCGTTCGCCTGTCAGAAGTGAGGATGACTCACACATGGTTCTTTAAGCTGCAGGAGTTCTGGTCCGGAGGAACGTGAGGCGAGGACGCTGCGTCTGGTTCGTGCCGGCGCTCGCAGAGCAACAGGAAATTAGTTATTGTAGCTTGGCCGGCTTCACGACATGGTCAGCAGCTGGAGCCGCAGCGCTGGATGTGACTCGCAGCTCATGGAGGCAATTAAGGTGCTTTAAAAGCCCTTAGTGCCCAATTGCTGCAATTTGCATCAAAAATCTAAATCGGAGTCCCCGGGCCGACCCGATAGCCGAGCGGTGTGGGCCGACGCCACGTGAGCAGCTGGGCCGTTGGCTGGGCGCTATCTTCCTCCACATGTCCCGTGTTTTCCCAGCGTGAATGTGAAATAAAAAAGACTCGGGAGTCACTGTGTCAAATCTGAGCACAAGTCCCTCGCTAATTAATCTCCATTTATGCGCTTCAAATCCAGAGATTAAAATGGCAGGTGTTGCCTGAGAATTATGGAGTTGTTAATATCATTTGTCTGTGCGTCCATGGATACGCTGCACGTGAGCCGCTTTCATTTTTCATTAACTCTGCCCACGGTTTGATTAGATGAGCAGGTTATGAGGTCTGACACACTTCTTCTTGTCAGTGTGACTCAGCTGACGGTGCAGGTGGGTGCAGGTGGGTGCACTGTCACACCTGACGCCTGCACCTACAGAACAATCTGCGCATCGAGAACACGCTCGCCTCGGCGTAGAGAGAGAAGAAGAAGAAGAAAAAAAAAGATGTTGTTTTCGCTCGCAAGTGCAGCCGCAGTCAAGTTTGCACACAGTCATGCATTCTTTGTTAGCTTAAGTTTCCATGTTGAAGCAAAGGCTCGGCCGGGGGCTATTTTCCGACCAGCTTCGCTCACCCAATGAGGTCACACCATCCAGAATCCCGGGAATGCCAAGAATGGCGAGGTTTAAGAGCTCCCGAGCAGCGCTATACGTTATCTGATGGAGGGGCGGGGGGGCGAAATGTGATCCACTTCTGTAACGGCGAAATGAACGAGGGGAGGGGGGGCGGAGTGACACGCTTCTTCACTTTACATCTGTGATAGCAGGAGCCTTCACTCCAGCACGGCTTCATGTATGATTCGAATATAATGACGACAACTGCATTATCCTGACACAAACTAATTTGTCAGGCTCGTATGAAGTGTAGGTCGTGTCCTAATTTAACCCACGGGTCAGCTGCAGGTCAGATTAGCTCGCCGTCTGAAACCTGAGCTTGTAACAGATCCAACACGTCTGTCACCGTTCATACGCTGCGTTTTCTCAGGTGAAATGGGTCATTTAGGCTAATCGGGCTCCGGTTCTATACAGTAAGGCCTTTGTGTAATAAGCACTTGAGCGAAGTTGCAGTTCAGTCTCAGCTCCTTGTTTTAATGCGCACAAACAGACCCGCTGTTTGTTACACACCATCCTGCAGAGCTGCACATTAGTGATTCAAGGAACCGAGGTGATGCGTTCAAAAATACCGTCAGACATGCACTTCACCAACATATGATGCAGAGAAGATCAAACCAGAGAAGTTTTTTTTGGCATTTTTGCCTGAAAAAAACCCATTGTTAGTAATTCTTCTGTTACGCATCTCGATGACCAACGGATGCATCATTTCAGCTCAGCCGTGCAGCACGCCGACGTCAGTTACAGTAATATGAAGTCTGGAGACTGAGGCAGAATCCAGAATCCTTGTCAATCACGGTGTCCCCCCCCCCACTCTCTTCAAATTCCAGAAGAGAAAAGATGATTATCAGAAATGATGCTTTTTCTCTGTCCCGCCATCCTGTGACCCCGCGGGGAAGTCAAGACTTCCAGGTTGCGAGTCATCTGCTGAATCACAGAAAGATCAGCATGCAACACAAAACACACAAGTGTGAGTCCGAGGAATGTCTACGCTTCCAGACTGAAGTGTGTTTCATCACCAAAGATGTGCATGTGCAGGCTGAACACCAGATGAGTTTGGCTTTTCCTTGTTGTTCTGTTATCGTTCTAAAAATCCTCTCACTGGAGGGTTTATTATCTCCAAAGTCTTCCAGTCATTAGAACCTGCCCAGTTCTTTCCTGAAAGTCCAGATGAGCGGAGAGGGTCGGGGGCGGGGGGCGGGGGGGTGGGGGTGTGGGTTGGTTGGTAGTGTGTATGTTTTTTCTGACAGGGTTCAGGAGATGCTTGCTATTCCCCCAAGTGTCTGGAAAGTGTGTCGTTTCCATTACAGTCTGTCTCGTTTCTCTGCAGCGGCGGCGGCGGCGGCGCTGATGTTTTTGCACGGAGGCCCGGGGGTGAGAGGCGAGTTCTGCGGCCCCCACGGGCCCGGGCCTCAGCGGTGCGAGGCGAGGGGGGGGGCCGTGGCCCCTCCTAGACACACACATGAGCTGCATGTGGTGCTTCAAAGACACAGCTGGACGGGCCCGTCTCCTGGCAGGCCGCTATCGCTGACAGGAAAGCAGGAGCAGGACGCCAGCGACCCGCTCCGGTCCAGTTAGCTGGACGGCGGCGGCCGAGCGGAGGAATGACAGGAATACCGGTCAGCTAACGGGGAATCGTGTTGCGAGAACGCAGAGGACGCAAAGGCCTCGGAGCACAACCAGTAAAATCTGTGCCGGTTCTTATTCAGCTTCATGGTCGGCGAACAGCTGCGGCCTCCATGATGACATCAGCTTAACAAGACGGACCAACGCAGCGTGGCACGCAGCCGACAGCACGTTAAGGCAACGTGTGTAGTGATTCACAACTAGTAAAGCGGTGAAACTGTCCGGGTAACTAACCGCAGCGCTCTCACTAAAACACACATCATCGCTGGAATCACTTGCTGCTTTATCGACTGAGAGAAGTGACGAATGGTTTGGCCCTAATGGCTTTCCTAAAATAAACACTAAATATTTTATGAGTTCGGTCGTGAAATACATCCCACATTTCAATTTAAATGGCCGCTGGGTCTGACTTTGCACCAGTGACACTTGATTTTAATGTCTCCGAGTCGACACCTGTCCCGCTGTCAAAGAAAAGAAGGAGTGTGTGCACTAACTCCTGTCTGAAACGATCATGCACATCTTATTTCAGCTTCACGTTATAAAGGCCCGGAGCGACGAGAAGAGGAAACGCTGTCATAAAGGTGTCGGGTGCTCCTGCCCCGACTCTCTCAGGTGAGGGGGGGTCACGTGTAGTGTGTGTGTCGTCAACATGCATTTCATCATTTAACACAGACCACTTGCTCCATTCGGACCTTGAGAAGACATTGATCTGCGGCTCTTCTGCAGGTCAGCGCTCAATAATGGACTTAATTGCTCCTCAATCGACTCCTCAAGAAGCCACTGACTCTGACAGACGCTGAACCGGACCTGACTCCATCCCAGGCCCCGAGCAGAAACCAGACAGAACCGTCGAGCGGCTGAACGATGAAGGCGGCAGCGATCCCACAGTGACTGTGCACGTTCAAGGCCTCGCCACGCCGTCCCTGCAGCACGGTCGATTCCACGCCGCTGTGCTTTAAAGGCCGGCCTGCGGATCCGGACCTGCGGATCCGGGCCTGCTGGTGAACATTAGCACCTGACCTCTTGTTTCATGCTGAAAGGAGGAAAAAAAATGTTTCTGGGAAAGCCCTTCATTAACATTTATGGGAAACCTTTTGGCCCATCCCGCTATTTTTTTCCTCTTCCAAGATTAAAACACATACTCCCTTCCCTCCTTTTTCCATACCAGCCCCTCCCATACATCCAACTTCACATGGCTGTTTTGGGAAATCCCTCAAAATGGGCCGTTCGTCTGTACTTTGCCTGGCAAATTTGACTTTTTTCCCCTTTGGGATCACATCCATCGCATTCTTTGGAAAGCGTGGGCGTAGCCGTGTGGTATGATGGTGTTTTCTTTCTGCAGAACGCGCTGTGTTTCCAGGTTCCTTTTAGTATTCTGGACGGAGCGCAGAGGAACAACCGCTGGAACACCTCAACAATGAGAGGAATGCAGATATGAAAAGACATCAACGGATTTTTTTACAGTCCAGACAGTATGCGTGGCTTCAAACGGTGGTCCCACGCTGCGCCAGATTCTGCTTTGTTTTATCGCAGATACTCAGAACATCAACAGCACCAACCCAAAAAACCAGGAGGAATTCTTGAGGGAGCGGCTCACGTCAGTCACGCTCCCCTCATCCAGTCGGGTCAAAAACTCCCCTCCACCCCCTCACTTGCATGGCTTCCCTGACCTCTGAGCCGGGGGTTCCTCTTTCTCCGAGCAAGCAGGCACCATACACTAAGAGGACTCCCTGCGTGGGAGGGAGGGAGGGAGGGAGGGGGGAAGCCTCTTTTCCGCCGCCGCCTCTTCTCTGGACCGTCGCTCTGCGCTCTCTGCTCTGCACCAAAACACATCTGCCTCCTCCCCTCCTGGAAAAGGCCGCGGTAGGTCAGGCTCCGGGCCACGTAAATCCAGACGGACCTCCGCGGACGCTGTTTGGTCGGACATTCCGTTCCGTGGCACACCTTGGGCCTCACAAATGTCGACATGGCTCGAATGTGTGCGGGAGCTCTGGGTATTTTTACTCCAGCTTTCCAGGGGCCCCAACCCGCGGAACAAAAACAAACACAACGGGGATTCCAACTCAAATCATCTCAATTGAATCATCTTTTGGTGCAGGGGGCGGAGGCGGGCGCCAAGTTTTGATTCTGCGAGGGTAATAAGCGGTTAACCGCCACGCTCGGAAAGCCTGATAGGTTATGGGAAACGACTTCTGGTGACAGTTGTCGGGCGTTCCGCTTTTCCATTCAGCCTTTAGTCCTCGCCATATGAACTTCCCTGGCAGACGGAGCACAGCGCCATAACACGCCGGGTCGTCCTGTTTCCCAGTGTCACTCACTACAGTCTGGTTGAGCTGTTCAACAGCAGCCCACGCTCTCTTCCCCTGTGTGTGTGTGTGTGTGTGTGTGTGTGTGTGTGTGCACATTTTAAAGGGTCGTTCCCTTCAAACTTGGACTTAACTCCAGCAGTATTCACGACGCATATCGCTCCGGGTTTGTTCTGCCAGGGGTTGATATATCCCTGTCTGAGATTTCTGCCTCATTGCCAGTACATTGAGGGTGAATGGAACACCGTGGTGCTCGCAGTATTACAAAATGACATTTCAAAAATGCAACCGCCGCTTGTTGTTTTTTTTCCTCAAAGACAGTGTCCTCCTTTTGAGAATCTGCAGAACACTTTGTACACAGTTTTCATTGGCAGTTTGTCTTTGGTAGAAAGTGGTTCCAGTGAACTGTTGACTGTGATGTCTGTTTTGTTTTAACCACCAGAAATGTAATCCCTTCTCCCTCCAGTGTAGTGGGGGAGGGGGCGGGGGAGGGCGGGGCACCACCGAGCAATTTGGGTGAACTGACCCTTTCTCCGCTGAGCGTGCTGATTTGTGGACGTGTTTTTCCAGGCGTCCGTCAGTGTGAAAATCAATTAGGAGATTTGAAAAGGTTGAACTTCATCACCCCCGTAATGATGATGTTGTTCAAACAAAAACAAAGGCGGGTTTGACGTTTAGTGTGATGGATGACGCACGGAAACGAGACACTCAAACTCCTAAAACATCGTTTGCATAGTTAAGTTGTGATATAAGATAAAACACTATGGACCCTACGCCCAACACACCTCGGACTCCCCGCCTCATCGGCCTCGACGCCCTCGGTGCCGGTGGACGTGGGTGGTCTCGTCAGCCCAGGTAGGCCTGAGGTGACAGCGAGCGGCGGCTTCCCACTCAGGTTTCCCCTGGAGGAAAAAAGACAGAAGGGAGGAAGAGGAAAAGGACACGCAGCTTCTTCTTCTCTGAACGTCCTCGACACGGACGACACGCTCTGTCCTGTGCCTGCCATAATGTTGAAATATGACGATTCAGCTATTTGGTGTTTTATTGCTTTGGATAATAACATCGAGCTTACGCAAAAAAAAAAAAAAAAAAGAAATCTCCGGTTGTCAGAGAGGAGCTGTGGAGCTTTATAGCCCAGCTTAAAATATGTCGGAGGAGAGTGGAACGACCTTCACCCACCCCCAGCGCTCGCTGTGCTTACGTTAGGCCTCAAATCTTTGGAATATCTCACTGTTTTCCACTTGATGTCATGCAGCACAGGAAATGGTGGTTATGAAAGCAGTTTTTTGGCGCGGCTCGTCGGTGGTATAGAGCGGAGTGACCCGCAGGGCATGCGAGCCGTTCGTCTTGCGCACACACAACTGTCGCTGACGTCCGAGCTTTAAAGGTTGCCAGATTACTCGGCAGGAATCCTCGCCCCTGAATGCAATATGGAATAAATCTCCCCTCCCGTGGTTACCGCGTTTTTAGCTGGTGCAGCGATGTTTGAGATATATTTTTTCTTCTTATCAGATCAGTGCAGTCGTGCCGAGGGTGGACGGTAATTCTCCACGAGGGTATAGAGTTTATTGGCTTTTCCCCCTTGTTTGGGTACAGAGGTCCAGTCTGCGGGGGTCAAACCCAATAAACACGGAGGAGTCGGTGGAGATGTATTTACCGAAGCCCCCTTCTGTTTTTCCCCAGTGGTCGGAGGCTCACGGCGGCCCCGCGGCCCTCCTGTATTTGTGGAGCCGTCACAGTGAGAGGTGGGCAGCAGATGCATTTTTCACGGCCCCGCTGATTGGAGCGAGCGCTTTATTTGCTCTGGGACGGACTTTGGACTTGTCAAACACACTCGTATTTCTGTTTATTTTCGCAGCGCTCGGCTCCGCTCGGGTGTCTTTTCTGTGCGATCGTGCCGGCAAGGTGTTACAGTACACGGCGTCACCTCCTCCGCTGCAGAACTTTCTCAACCTTTCCTCCACCTTTCACCACACTTTACCTGCGTGTTTGACGGTTACTCCATATGTTCGCTTTCCCGCTTCGGAAATGGGCCTGACCCACTTTCCTGAGGACACATGACTTTGGAGGTTAAGCGTGTTATTAAGTGTGACTCTACAAGCCTTATTTAACAGAGTCACTCCTCTAGAGCCTCTATTAGAAAACTGATCACAGAGAAATCTTTATTCCTGTGAGCCTGTCATCCTCACGTTTCATGTGTCGTTACATGACAACAGCTTTTCTCTGCTTCTCACCAGTGCAATTATCTCCCTCACGTACCGACACCATTGGCTTTTTCAGAGCTGAAGACAGTCCTGCACTTTTACGCTCTTCTTCGCTCTAAATCCCTGCTGCTGTCTCCCCAGCCATTGCAGGCGGCTGTAAATGTGTCCGGCGCTGGGACTACGGCGTGGCATTTTCCTCCTCGGAGCCCTGATATCCTGGGAGCCCCAAGTGAAAACGGTCCGACGGCGCAGCGGGTTTGGCTGAGACAGCTCTTTCGCCGGGGCAGACTGCCAGATCCCTGTGGTGGATGTGGTGCGAGGGTCTCCAGATCTGCTACTGTTAACTCTGTGTGTGTGTGTGTGTGTGTGTGTGTGTGTGTGTGTGTGTGTGTGTGTGTGTGTGTGTGTGTGTGTGTGTGTGTGCGTGCGTTTTCACTTCGCATTGACCTACTTCTCAACATTTATGTAATCCTAAAGCTGATGGGGGAATTGCAAGGGAAAAGGGGGCGGGAAGTGGGGGGTGGGGGGTGTCATGGCTTGGTTAACCACAGGTATGTTCCAACATACACCAAGGATTTGTTTAGATAATGCAAGGACGGGCCCTGGAGGGTTTGTTTTCTCTTGGCTGCCGCTAAATGAGTTGTTGTAATTTCATCTGTTCGTTACAGGCCGTGTCGGCGCAAAGCCTCGCCGCTGGCTGCTTACAGGAACCTGCCGCTTGACCACCATGGCGGTGTAGGACCAGGGCTGATTTTGTCCATGTATGCACCCACCTTTGTGTGTGTGAGTGCTCTGTGCATCCTTTGTGTTCCCTGCGACGGGAATAAAAATCATTAAGCGCCGATTTCCGATATCAGAACTTCCCACTTTGGCAGATTCATAGCTTTTCTGAGTGCATCCTTTGTGTGTTGAGTGCAGATGCGTACGTGTGTGCAATGGAGTGTAAGATGTGTGCGAACATCACAATGGCCCTGCCTGAACCCCATTACAGCTTCTGTAGATTTCCTCGCTGGCTCGTGGCCGCAGTTCATCCGAGCCTTCGGGGACTCCTTGTGAAGAAGCACTCAGTGAAACCGCCGCCTCTGGCAAACTTTTGACAAATCTATAATTGAGCCATTTGATCGCACTCACTCTTCCCAGTAAACAAAGGGAACAATCTCTCTGTTTCCTCCGTGACGTCAGAGACTTAATACCTGAAAGGTTCAGATAGCCTTATCCGCCTCGACGTTGCACAGTCTGTGCATTTATTTCAAATTCCACTTGGTCGATTGCCTTGAAATGCAGTCATTATTCCCATTCTGTTCTCCAACGCTCTTTGAACTTTCCTCTGCATTAGGCCTCTGCTATCTGTTACGATCATCATCTGTGTCCCGGATGTCCAGCCAAAGCTTCGGCTATGACGCACGAGACTCACTGTTCAAACCTGTACCCGTGTGTCAATACCAGCAAATCTCTTTCTCTGTTTTTGTACACAGGCTGCGACGTTGTCATTGTTTATGATGTCCCTGAATACGTTGGGGTTCTCCGAGGAGCTGTGCAGCTACACCCGTCAATATTTATATACTGACGGTGGATCAGATGAGTTTGCGTCATATGGAAGGGTTCGCTCGTGTCGATGAACCCAGGTTTACAAATCTTAAAAAGTGTTTCAGCTCAATGCTTTGGATTTATAGTCCACAATTTTACCAGTTAGCTCGCACTTCAGCAGCAGTTGGCTGTTTTTTTTAAGGGAAGAAAGTCAGTGATGATCAGAAAAACATAGTTTAGCTAAACATAAAACATAAACATATAAACATAGTTTTAGAAGAGCCAGATATATCCCTCAGGAGTTGGTGGAGACCAGAACAGAGCTAAAAGGAGAGAGAACGCTGCACATGTGCCAGGTGGCCTGAAATATGACTCCTTATGAATGCTAACGTTGCTACATGTCATGTTGGGTAAGCGAACACGTGTTGCATGTCAACTCTGTGAGGTGGCTCACAGCTTGTAACTGTCTGGCATTGTGTGCCACACATACAGACTGCAGCTGATGACTGCCATTTAAAGAGGTTGACCTCCTTGCGTGTGAAGCTCCGAGGAATGCTGCATCCCCATTATGTCGGAGCGTGGGACCCTGTTGCCTGGTGCAGCGAGGCTAGGATGACCTTCAGGAATGCTATTGTTGTGTACTCCATTCCCTCTCCAAATGCACCGTGCCCTATCAGACTGATGGTCCTTTTTAGCAGAATGCGATATCCACGGGCACCGGGGGCGAGAGAAGGGAGAAGGGGTCCATAAAAAGCCCCAAATAAAAGGCCGTTCTCTCCGCTCCGTCTCCCCTGTCCTGGGCTGGAATGGCAGGAATGCGGCCGGCAGACCGACTGGCCCTCGGAGCCTTCAGCCCCTAATGAATTTTAAAAGGTCTTTTTCATTCAAAGCAGGGTGCTGGCTAACAGCGTGTTCCCCGGCCAAGCACTCGGAGGGGACGTCGGGGGGGCACAGTAGGGTTGGAGGGAGAAGAGAAGGAGGTGCTGGCAAAGGGAGCTGGCACCGGGGCAGGATGGGGTATTGGATGTCCCTCACAGCGAGAGATAATAGGGCACTCTGCATGGGAAGCTACCGCAGGAGCATTCTTGACCCCGCCACGATGGTCCGAGGAGAATACAGGGAATGTGATAGACAAAGAGGGAAAGAAAGAGAGGAGGAGGAGGAGGGGGGAAGCGGAGCAGGGAGGAGAGTCAGAAATGCTGAAGTGAGGTTAATTGGGGTTTTTGTGCAATCAGAGGTCGTCATCTGGCACTTTAAACAAATGTCAGCCCTTGTTTAAAGGAACGATTTTACTTTCTGGAAAGTTGTATGAAAATCATAGCAGTTAGCTTAGCTTTGCACAAAGACTAAAAAAAAAAGACACGAGGATGGTATCAGTCTTCTCATCTAACCCTCCACATGAAAGCCAATTTCCTCAAATGCTACAGCTGTTCCTCTAAAGCCTGCCTCTTGACGATAATTGAGTACTTGTGCAGAAAATGACCTCCGTCTTAACATTGCTTTATGCCACCTGTTGAGATAATTGCCACTTCCACAAACCAGCGACGTACAGAACAAAGATATCCCTGATGATCGACTGACGGACCTGGATGGATTTGTTTTTGGGCCAGCAGATTCGTCTGCAGAGCATCACCTCTGCAGGCGAATCAGCTCTAATTAGCAGCACATCTGTGGGGAGCTGTTTAGCACTTGCACCGGCATGCTAATTGTTTTCCCTTTGATTCGCAGTTGTCGGTCTTGATTACTGCACTTCATGCTCTGCAGCAAACAACAGCGAATCTCATTGACAATGATCAACACCTGCCACTGAGGGTTCTCTTATTTTTCTGGTGCTGTGACTGCAATACTGTACATATGGCAATAAGACAGGGTTAAGAGGTTCACTCGTTCACTAATGCAGTGTCACAACATGCAACATGATCTAGATCTCAGAGACTTTATCCGTCGTATTCACTCGTGCTAGTTTTGACGTCTCATAAATCTCGTCCTCTCGGGGACGTTCCCACTCCGTAGAGAGTTTATTAAGAAATGTGTGATCCGACCAGTCAGCCGGAGTCGTCTGGGCAAAAAAATGTGCTGATGACAGGGGGAGTTTTGAAAATAAACCCTTGGGATATCAGTGATTGCAGAGAGGTATGTCAGAACAACAGCCTCATTGGACCTCAAGAGTTGGATGTGTGGCAGCAGGAAAAACGTGCGCTCCCGCCCAGCTGTGCGCAGATATATAGGTTATCTGCTCCAGTGAATCACTGTTTCTGTTACTACCTGCCGACGGCAGCGTCGAAACGAGCCATAAACAAGGTGAAGAATGTGGACAGGTTGAGGGGCAACGGTGTCAGGACGGGTTTCCTTGACTCACGTGAGGCCTTTTGCTGCCAACTGAGAATTGCTCGAACGCCACGGCTTGTAGGAGCGTAGTAGCCGAACAGGTGCTTCCCTTTAAGGCCGCTGTCATCGTTCCGTTCAAACGAACACTTCCAGCATCGTGAACTTTTGCTCCAGTGACTCCTGCGCAACCCCAGAGCCTCTATCCAACTCGGATTTGGAAGGAGATGCTGCAAGATGTTTGCAGTGTTGGTTTTTTGGCCTGTGCAGGGCCTGAGTGATGCTACTCATCTTTTTGGATTATTTTGGGACTCTGAGTGCACGCTTTGGAATTCAGGATGTTTTGAGGTCAAAATGGAACAACTCGTTCTCCATAAATTTCCTTTTTTGCTGATTTCTCTTTGCTTGCTACTCCCTAGAACTTGCCCAGAAGTGGCTTAAACCCAGAGCAGTTCATGCTAACCTGTCCTGGTTTTGAGACCCAAAGGGGTGGAGATGATTCTAAGCAACCGTGCTGCAGCACCCACAAAAGTTGGCCAGGTCTTGCAGCCACATATTGGGCAGAACCTGCTCACACTTGTTTGGAGTGTGTCGCTCTCAACTCCACATCTCATTTTTCCATGTCGACCGAGTCTGTCGTTCAAACAGATGAGCTGCAGAGACAGCAGTAACCGAAGCTCTGCAACATGGAGACACAGGAGAGAGAGCAGATACCCACACTGCTGTCTGTCTATAAGGGCCATTCGCTTCACATGGTGCTGGGGGGGATAAACACCCTTTGGGTCACATCACCTCCAGTGAAGTCAGAGGAAATGCCAGAGAGCTGAGGTAAAGGGCTGCCTCACGCAGTCCAGCAGATTCCTGGGCAGACGACCACAGTGATAGTAGAACCTCCAGAGTGTTGATGACAAGTTAAAAATGGAACGAGGAGTCACGCTGATTATCACAGCAATAAATATAAACAGTGGCTAAGGACAACGGTCCAACAGAACCAGTTCTCGTGCTTTGTCACATGAAGGCGCTGCTCTTCAGCTTTGTGTTGCAGCACTGGACCTCTCGGGCCCATGAGCACGGACATGCACGCAGGATTTCCCTGAAACTGCGTTGACTCATCTGAAGTTTCCCAACATGTGATGAATCAGCGATGGTGCAGCAATAAGTTTGTTGGCACGGGCCGAGACTCAACGTTGTGTAAAGACAACACAACACTTGACTTTGAACAAGCGTCAAGCCGAATAGGTTCTCATCACTCATCTGGGTTGTTTTACTTCCTCCAATCCCAACTCAATCTATTTGCCGCTCAACATTTTGACAAACCAAACAAAATGAGAAGCAGAGAGTCCCTCGGCGATGCCTCGGCTTGCCTTTGCTCAAACAACAGAAAAGAAAAAATGAGAGGGATTAACTGTCACCTATACTTAATTTGCTGCACGTTGTTTGCTGTCAGAGCTTTTATGAACCCACTGATGAATTTGTGAACCCAGCCACTTGGAAGGACGCTGTGTTCCTGGTTAAGTGAAGCAGAAAGATGAGCAGAGCGCCTGCAGTGAGGATGAAACATGGAGGAGGAAAGTTTGATTATTCTGCGGGATTCCACCGTCTTACTTCTGGAAATGGAATAGCTTGGAGAGATGCCACGGCGGTGGTGCGGAGGCCGTTTAAAGAAACAGTCATTCGGGTTAAAACAAAGGCTGTAAAATCAAATAGATGCCGTTGGTGCGAGAAAAGGACATTTGTGCACGTGTGGGCCTCGGTTGTGTTATCGTGGAAGCACCTGGATGACCTCATGGCTGGGCCCTCCACAGATGAGGAGAAGCAGAAGCGTTGTGTTTGGCCAAAAAGCACAGCGAGCAGGCAGTGAGGTCATCGTGAGATAGGGCTTGTGGAAACACTGATGCTCGCATGCTAACACGACTGGCCTTTGGAAACTAATCCCGCTGGAACCCCAAAAACAGGACAGTAAAAAAAAAAAAAAAAAATCTCACTGGGCGGGCAGACAGGAGAGCAGACCGAACCGAAGTTCAGCCAAAATGCCAAAAAAACCCCGACCCGAGCGAGAAAGGACACGCAGGTGAAATGAAGATTATTTTTTCCATCCAGCGATAGTTTTCATAACACACGCTAATGTTCCCCGGGTGGCAGCCATCCTTCCACTTCCTTCCTATAAATATATGAAAGACAGATTACCCAGAACACGAGGACAGGAAGAGTTTTGTAGAGTTTGTGTTGGTCCTTCAGCGCACCTATTTTCCGCAGCCACTGCCTCGTAAAGATGACATCATTTCACGGCTCATTGAAATGATGTCATCGCAACCTGTTGGAGAGGAACGGGCACTGCCGAACACCGTGCATGATTTTTCTCTTGTGTACAGACGTGTGATTAGAAGTGGACTGTGTGGTGATATACCTGAAATGCCGGTTTAGCTTGCACGTGCGAATCATTACATCCCTGTCTCGTGTTTAATATCAGCAGATGTTTTGAAAGGAATTCTCTTTTGTTCCGGTGTGTTTGTTCCAGACGGAGGCCATGAAGGAAGCTCTGAAGAAACTGGACCTGAACATCGTGGAAATGGCCGACGAGAACGCCACGCTGGACGGAGGAGACGTGCTTTTCACAGGCAGGTGACGCCATACGTTACTGATAACTGCCACCGTCGGGCCGTCATGTGGGCTTAATGGGATAGATCCTCACCTCAGTCCCATTGGTTTACTATGTGAAGTTTTACTTCTGGTTCTGACAGTAAAGATAACACAAAAAGATGCACGCACAAAGACAAAGCTTTGTTGCTTTGACAGCAAAAATCATCCGATAGTTTTGCATCTCGGGGCTCCTTGTTACATAATGCACCGACCAACCACAAGTGCACTTGAGTTGTACTGTAATCCATTAAATGCCTTTAAGAAGTGCATGTGTACTGGTTGAGTTTAATGTAATTGTAAACAGAGGAACATTTGAGGGCGGCGAGCCACAGACAGTTTACCAAGTGAGCAAACGATTGCGTCTTTTGGGATCTTCAGCGCAAACATTCCTCTCGGCGACCTCCACGACCTGGTGCCTCAGCGCACCAAACCCCCCCCCGGAAATAATCGCAGCGCACGGTCAGAGCACCTCCTCACCACGGGCCTCTCGTTACCCGGCCATCAGGTTGTAAAACGAATCGAGAGCACGGTGGTCTTTATTAGATTTTCTGTACATTCGGTTGCCGTCCTGCGGTGAGTGAAAATGTGGGTCAGTGTCTTCTGCGCCGCGCAGGCCAGGAGGAAAACGCATAGTACACCTAATTGGGTTCCTAGACACTGGCTCTGCGCTCTCGTTCCTTCCAGCTGAAATGGGTTTCACATGGCAGGGATAGAAACATTTCCTGTTGGCAGGGCACGCCGGCGAACGGCTCATTTTCGTTGAAGGCTCGGCGGCCACGTTAGGAGCCCGTTCCTGAGCTCGGCGCGCTGCAGCCGTTTTCGGCGCTCAGGCTATTTGTGCACCGACCGCAGCTGGCCCTCCTCGCAGGCGTGCATGAAGTACACGCTCCACACACCAGCGTTTTTTCAGTTTCACCGCTGCAGATCTCACAGACATCTCCCCGCCACATGTACCTTCACAGATAAACTAACATCATCTGGTTCTTTCTGCAGGTCGAGAGTTCTTTGTGGGCCTCTCCAAACGGACCAATCAGAGAGGAGCAGAGATCCTTGCAGATGCCTTTAAGGTGAGCTGAACCGGTGCCCTGATGTGAAAATGAGCTAAATTGCGATTCGTGCTCAACATAAAAGGAACAATAGCTCGCTGGCATACGAGTCAAGTAAAGTGTTCGCAGCCCATTACATAACATAAACACATGTTTAGATCCTAAAGCGTCTGAATTGAAATCTACTTAAACCTGCACTAATTGATTTTCTTGGCTATAGATACAACAACTGCTGACAATGATGAATGTGTTGTGCATTGATTAGAGCAGCTTTAAGTATCCAAAATGAAAGTAAGTTGTGCTAACTTTGTTAATGGTTCTGAACATATTGCATGAGGCTGCGTTGAGTGTTGCTGTTCTCAACACTGTGCGGTAAACTTGAACAGAAACGGAATCACCGATCTGTCTCCTTCTGCTACGAGCGATCAGACATCACAGAAAAAAAAGGAAGGGAGAGATAAATACGTTATCAGTCATAAAAGCTTTATGGCAGGCGGATAAAAGCCTCATCGTTCCATTCATCCTGCTTTTATTTCTCCTTTTCTTCCACCTCCATTTCTCTCTAATTCCATTTCTGCCTCCCTCCACCCTCCTCTTTTCTGTCCATTATGTCCGCTCTTCATCCTCCATCTCTTCCTTTGCTCTGCTGGATGTCTGAGCTCATAGATCTCTTTTGACGTTTTTGTGGGTGAGCTAGTTAGCAGAAAGCTGTAAACAGAACCTTGTATATCACCCAATCCTTTCTGCATATTGTCTGGTGTCAGTGTCGATGTGAAACATGAGAAGATGAAACATAAATACTTGTGCTAGGTGCAGTGAAAAAAAAAAGGATTTCCACTTCATTATTTAGCACCAGTGGAGTGGAGAAGAGTCCCAGTAAGCCCAGTTAGTCCAGGTCCAGGCCTCAGCTGGACCTCTGAGGTGTCGATGCAGACCTCCACCACCACCTCCTTGTGCGGTGATTCAATGAGTCCATCGCCGCCGCTGATTAAAAGGCGATTTGGGAGAAGGAACACCTCTCTCATTAATTATTTTATGGACAGTCTCTCCCCCGTGCTGTTCTGAATTCATTTTAATCAGGCCCGTCCTCTCATCACCGCTGAACTGACAGATTTGTTCCCACTTACGGGACAAATTCTCATCCATCTCCGATGAGTCATTTTTATCATTTAATCTTTAACGATTGAAAAACGATGATCGGTTAATATCCATCCACCCCAGAAATTGCCTTCAATTATTCATTTGTTCTTCAGCGATAATCCGTATATTTCTTTTTGTCAATAACTCCCATGAAAAGAGGAAAAAACCAGCAATGAAGCGATCGTCTGTCACCGCAGCCTCGTCCATCTCCATTGTTGTCCAAAAAATGGGATGAAGTTGCACCGCGGCCAGAGCAGTTCATTTTAAGTGGATCCCAAGCGCGCCGTCCTCCCCCGCTGGTGCACCGAGGTCTGCGGCTCCGGGCCCAGCTACTGTCGGAAATTCTGCAAATGTATGAGTGACCCATTTTTAAAGATTTCTGTCTTCAGCTGAAGAGTGTGGACAGGGTCGTGAAGTTTTTGATTTGTTGAGTAAGATAAATATTGATCTCTTGCCGTATCCTTCCAGGAGAAGGCAACAGCAACACGTGTATACGTCAGCTCGATGTTTTTTTCAGCGTGTTAAAGTTGTTCATCTTGTATTTCTTATTCACCGTTCGCCGGCGCCGAGCTCAGCAGCATCCACTCCCACGTGACGCATGCATCCAAAGGAAGTATTCAGAAAAGACAGGGCTGAAACTGGGAGGATTTTAACCCTTTTCGATCGTGTCGGGTGTCAGACTGTCGGGTTTGCTCTCAGAAGTTCAGAAGTGGGTCGTGGCACCAGGAGTTCAACACGTTACCGTAAACCCGAGCGCAGCGCTTCCGCCTTCCCATCTGCATCCGATTGGAATTCCTCTCTGCGGATTTCTCTGTTTTGTGTTATCTTTGATAAGGCGGGACTTAATGATGCGTCTCCGCCAAACGACACGGGGGAAAAATCACTTGAGCGTCCATTATTGTTTTTTCCGTTTTGTATCAGATGGATCCCTCCTTTATCGCTGTTGTTTTTTCCTTTCATTATCACATTAGGGATCGCGTCGTTGCCAGGTCTGTTTAGCGCTCGCTGACTCTGCGTGCAGATGTTGCTGCCCCTTTTCCTTCACGGCCCCTGCAGAGGTCGCAGTAATCGGCGCCGATGGGGTCGCTTTGGTTTGGGAAAGTGATCTCGAGGTTGACCCGCTTCTTTTGTGTTACAGCTAAGAGGTGTTGATTCCCCATTTATTTACCAACAAGACGCTGACATGGGACACACAGGGCGGCCGCACTCGCAGGTCTTTTTGCCTTGTTGGAGGATTTATCTTGATGGGGAGAAAAGCTTGAATTTCTAATTTTACCCTGCAACTTCCTGTTCCTGGATAAGGAATGAAGAAAGTTGAGATTACATAATTCCCAGTTGTCCTCCGGTATCTTCTGAACATGTGCCAAGGAGAAAATTCAGGAAAACAGGATGTTTTTCTCCAGACAAGTGGCCGAGTGCTTCTCGGTTTTTCAGTCACAATAACCGTTTGAGTGAATCTCAGCACTTTAATGGAGCCGGCGATGCCGCGAATACTGACATGAAAATCGTTAACGTACTGTACCGTACTGAAAAAGTACACCTATACTTCACAGTGTTTTACGAGCCATAAAAACCCATTCAAAACACATTATGTGATTAGGAAAACACATGGGTGTCGGTTGCAGTTGTTTTTTTAGGCGCGGGGCAGAATTTACACAGTCACATAAATGCGTTCGCGTGGATTCGGGAAGGAAAGGGCTTGGAAAATCGTCGTCTTCTAAGTCTACGGTATCACCTCAAGGTTTATGAATCTCAGCAGGACCCGACTCTGGCTTTAGCAATTCTCACGTGTGAATCAAAACCTTAATCCATCAGCTCGAGAAGTGTGGAAACTCCTCCGGTGCGGAGAATCGATATCCAAATAAAGCCGGCGGTAAAATGATGCTGCTTCGATAGGGCATGCTGTCATCCTTCAAATATGGACTCCTGGCTTTAATTCATGCAACAATGACGACTTCAACTGGCGTTTTCATTGAAAGGGCTGGTCCAACACCGACTACTGAAAGTGAAAGATCTAGAAATCCCAATAGGAACCCATGCAGCACTGTGGATATTATCCTGTCCTGCACAAAAATGGACCATGGACAGTAACAGTCAACATGGATGCTGCTCTCATCCGCAGCTTCGCAGCTTTAAATGCCCAGTGAGCCTGTTCATGTTCTAGCAGGGTTGAAGTGGGGAAAAATGGGACATGGTCTAACTCCACGTGGGGACCGTTGTGTTGTTGACCCAGTCCCAATGCAGCAGAGTAGCTGAGGTTTTGATCATAGCTAAAGATCTTTCATCTTGGACTGTTGGGATTATTGTGCAATTACGGAGAAATACTTACCGTCCAAACCTTTCATATCCATAGACGCCTTAATCCCTAAACTACATGAAACCAGCGCACTTCTGATCACAGCGTTTTGTTTGCAGCCTCTCCAATCAAGACGCCTCCGAGTTGCTCTGTAATTTCCCCTGGAGCCCCGGCTCAGTGAAATCCTCCTGCAGACGCTCCCGCTGCTTCTGCCCCCGAGCTGCCCCGCTGCTTTGCTTTAAAGGCCACTGGAGACCCGCCTAATGATGCCGCACACGCTCGCACACGCTAACAGCGGCCGACACTGACGGCGTTTCACTCACACCGAGAGGAGCCGCGGGGCTTTGTTGTGGGTTTCACTGCACAGGTCGTTGTAGATGTTATCGCTGCTGTACTGAAGGTTGTCTGTCCCGTCTTCATGAAGCTCATCGTGTTAACTCTTTGTCTACACCTGACTGAACTGTGTGTTGCAGGACTACGCCGTGTCGACGGTGCCCGTGCTGGAGGGCCTGCACCTCAAGAGCTTCTGCAGCATGGGCGGACCGGGCCTCATCGTGATCGGCTCCAGCGAACCGGCGCAGAAAGCCCTCAAAGTACGTGTTGTTGTCGCTCGCTCTGCAAAGAAGCAGCATCACCCCGCCGCTTCGCTTTCCCCCAGCTGTCGTCATGGAAACCGCCGAATGGATGTCGCGTTGTTGTTTTAACGGCGGTGATGCACAGTGACACAGCAGATCCGTGGCCGGCCACTCTGCTGAATGCCGTATCTCAGGAAATCTATTTCAAATTTGGCACAAACGTTCGCTCTGACTCAAGGATGAACTGATTACAGTTTGGTGGTCTAAGGTCAGAGGTCAAACAAAGAATGTTTTTCATAATTCATTTGCTAATTATGACAAATCATAACTCAAAGGTCAAGTCCTGATAAAAATGAGTCTAAACTGCTGTACTACTGTGCTGCTAAACTACTGTGCTAATTCTATATTTTTTTTCCTTTGTTGACTCTTGCTGCGTTCCACTTGGTTCCAACCTCCATTTTTTTTGTTCTCAGCTAGAACAACAAACAAGACGGGACACACACGCGTGTGTTGATTCAGCGCAGACTGTACGCACGCTGAAAACCACCCGTCACCGTAATCCTTCCTCATTAATTCATATTCTGAGCCGACCTGCGGGGTTTGCGGCCTCAGTGACGAACGTGCGGCGGCTCATTACTGTGTAAACTGAATCCATCGAGCTTCGCTGCAACAGAGGAATCCCAGCGGACGTTCACACCCCGACAGAGACAGATCAGAGACTCGGGTCTCAGGTCTCGGCCAGTCCCTCCGACCAAATCATCCCTTAAAAATCTTTCTTTTGATCGCACTCATGCCGTTCAACTCATTACGTAAGTGTGAAGACGCACGAGCACGTGCACCTTTAACCTCGACACATCCTCTCTGGCAGGGCTTCTCGCTCGCCGCTCGGTGTGATACCCCCCCCTGCTGGACCAAGTAAAAGTCACCCACTGCATATGGGGGGGGCAATTAAAACCAGACCGCTGGACGGCACGTCCTAATGAGGCCGAGCGCTTGAGCGAAGGTGAGACTCGCCGGCGTTTGCCAAAGAGCGCGCCACAGCTCAAGAAGCTCTGCACAAACAGGCGCTAATTAATTTCATACCCCGGCGTCGGCTCATTAAGATTCACGCCTGTTTGATCGGCCCGGTAATTAGCCGCCGCAGCGAGGAGCGGCCCGTCAGCGAGACTTAATGACAGGCCGCTCGCTTCCTAATGACGGCTGACGTCAGCCTCTCTCTCTCGCAGCAATTAGCGCCTGCTTTAAAAGGACTTCTTTAACAACCCTGGATTTGTAATTAGGTAATGCAGTTGGTGTTTTGGATGCGGATGCAGCTCTTATGGCAGCGCTCGTGTCTGTGCCCTTGGACGGAGACGCTTTTCCGTAAATTACCGTTTCAGTTTATCTTCGGGGAGCAGCTGAGTTTTGCTCCTGTCGTTTGGCCTGTTTCTGGGATTAGATAACTCCTGATTCATTTGACTTTATGAAAACAGCAGCAGCAGCAGTTTATCTCCCCGGCCTCGGCTTAACGGGGCTGTTAATTTTCGCTCTGCTTTCCACTTTGGCTGCGTCTCGGGATGAGAACACGCGCTCGCCCCGACGGATTTCGTCATCCATCCGCTCGGCGACGCTACTGCCAAACTGGCCGCGTGAAGTCACCGTCCCGAAATATCTCCTCTCGTCAGGGGGGTGCAGCCCCGCTTCCCCCTCACTCAGCCCTGAGTGATTCATGAGGTCATCCCTCTCCGCCGGTCGGGATTCGATCTTCTCCTCAAGGATGTTTGAAACACCGGAGTCTTGTAGGTAATGAGCTGACAGCACGTTGAAGGCCGCGCTCATGTGATGACCGAATCCTGATCACGAGCAAAGTGAGATGAGCATATTCCATATTTACGGTGATCAAACCGAGGAGTTATCTCGTTCTGGCCGCTGGTCGGTGTTTCCTTGGCTGTGCCGTTCACTGGGTCTCTGAGTCAGCTGCAGCAGCTGACACAGCGTTCACGTCTCTGCAACGTGGCCTTGTTTCTTACTGAGGCAATAATCAAACAAAACCGCGTCCCAAATCCTCACAGGAAACGATTATGCGAGGATTGAATGATCCGTTTCACTTCCACAGTGTGTTTTATTTTTTAAGTGCTAACATAAGCATGCTAACAGGCTCATAATGACAATGCTGACTTTCAGTAGATTTACCGCGCTCGCCGTCTTATTGTCACGACGAGGAGCAGCCGTCAAGCAAAGCAGGGGGAGTCAGAGTTGTTGATATTCCACTAAAAAGCCAAAGGTCGTCCCACTTTTGGCACAAGAGGAAACCTCAGGGGATCGTCACGCTTTATTCCTCATCCCCTGAGGATCCATCACATGGAGCTGTGGCTGTGGCCTCACTGAGCCCGACAGCAGCTTCATCAGCCATGAGTCTTGTTTAAGAAAACAAGTCCCCACCCCGATAAGCGCTCCCTGCCGACCAATCATGTTTCTAACCAGTGTCAACACGCAGTTACTGTAAATCAACCACAAGCAATTTCATTCTCGCCCCCCCCCCCTCCCCCCGCCCAGACTTGGACGCAGCCTGGAGTGGGATTTGAAGAAGTATTGTTAAATCTTAAAGCATAAAGCATTTTCTACAATGACCGTCGTAAATATTCATACCAGGAACCATAATCCAGAATATACAGATGGCCGCAGCGGACCGCATCAGGTCCGGTAAGTTGTCTGAGTTTTTGTTAACGGAGCGGGATTGTCATTGCCCAGGGGGAGGTGGGGGGTGGATTTTATTACCTTCCAGTAAATATTTTGTTTTAGCAGCTCTGACGAAACGTGTTCTGCTGCCCAGTCACCACTCTCTGTATTAACTGGACAGGCCACCGTCCAGAACTGAGTCACTGGCCCAGGAACACGAGTTTCCCCCATTGTTTTGGTTTTTTGTGGGGGGGTTGCTGTCAAATGCTTGAGGGAAGATGCTCGACCCTCAGCGAACACATAACCAACTGTATACTTTAGTCATTAAGAAAATGAGACGTATGAGAGACGGAGGGCAAAGCGGCGGGAACGTGACGGTGATCTTTGGCGGAGACGTCGCCGCTCATAATCCTGTGTGTTGCTGTCATGCACACGCGGTTTTTTTTTTCATTTAGTGCCGCTGCAATCATGTAACACGCCACACAAGTGACCCGAGAGGTTGTTAACGCACACACACTGCGTGTGCCCCACCCTGCAGCCGGCAGAAATGGCAGCGTTAGCTCCTGCAAAGCTGATTTGATAGATTTTTGCGTTGTCGCCTGTTAATTCACCAGAGAATGAGTTATGGTTATTAATAATAAATATAAATAATAAAAAGTAGAAAATGTCCGTCTACCGTCGCGGTTGCTGCTTTCCTTCCCAGAGATCCCTGCCAGTCCAGCTCTGTGACGGCTTTTTCTTTTTTATTAAACGATGGGACTTGCCGCTCATGCTCGCCGCACAATTGTCCTTCTGTTTACTGCGACCGGGCGCTGGCGCTGCCGCCAGCAACATGAAATGTGTCACTTCCTGTGCGCTGCACAGATTTTCCCAGGAAAGCACTTTTGCTGAACAGCACATTCGCTGTTGGGGTGGATGAGTTGTTTAATAGGCTGTTATTTACACGACCATGACTCAAGGTACAAGAGTGTACTCACCTCACTGAGCTATTTATTAAGTTATTAGGTGAGTAATATAAAGCAAAGTAATCCATATTAATGTGGAACTCACACAGCAATCAGCTTTTTTATTCCCTTAAACGTTTCTGGAATTAAAAAAAATACAGATGTTGTCGGGGGTGAAAAGATGATGAGAGAAAGTGGAGCATTAAAAAAAAAAAAAAAACAGAGGAGGAGTGTATCTGGTGAAAGACTCACTCCTCAAAATATCTTTTCTGAATGTCGACGCGTTGGACTCGGCGCTCCACCCCCCCGCCCCACCCCCCGTCTCTGAGGTATCCGTCTGCAGATGTTCGCCTCATAAACATTAACAGGCACCTGCCTCTCCTCTGGTCATAACATCCTCAGCGCCACCCCCTACTTCCACTTGGCAACACAGGCGTCCTCTCAGAGCCCCCACCCACCGCCTGTCCTACCTTCGGCTCTTTCAGATTACATAAATATCATGACATCTGCTGAGAAAGAATGTCTGTCTGCTCCTGCATTCTCCATTAACCCCCCCCCCAGGCCCACAGAGTGGTTTGGCCTGCAGAAAGACGTGGTCCTGCTGCCTGCTGGGACTGTGGCCTTGTGTCTGATGGTCTGAGGAACTGTTTTTCATCTGCACCTCACTGTCTGTCTGTATGTGTGTGTGTGTGTGTGTGTGTGTGTGTGTCATCTTTGCGCAGATCATGCAGCAGATGAGCGACCACCGCTACGACAAACTGACGGTGCCCGACGACCTCGCCGCCAACTGCATCTACATGAACCTGCCGGGGAAAGGCCACGTGCTGCTGCACTGCACGGCCGAGGAGTATCCAGAGAGCGCGAAGGTGCACACACACACACACACACACACACACACACACACACACACACACACACACACACAGTTGGGTTTAGTGGCTGAGATTTAAAGAGCACGGCCCTTTGTTGCTCTTCATCCCGCTCAGACCTCGGAGAAAAACAACTGGCTGCGGAGGGAAACCCTGCAGGAGCTGCGTGGTTGTTTGACAGACCGCTGCAGGTTAACCACAGTCAGGGCTGTGTGTTGGTGCTTTTGTGTTTTTGACAAAGGAACCTGCAGCTTGATGTGAAGTGACCTTCTGAGGACAGACTGCAGACTAGTTGCAAGTCTTTGTTGGAAAAATCAAAAAACGTACATGCTTTTGCCTCACAACTTTATTTATTCATCAAGGTTGATTGTCAAAATACTGACTCAGCTTCTTTTAACTCGTTTTATCAATACATAATAAAAATAATAGGTGCACTGGACCCACCCAGCACCAAGCAGGGTTACAGTACAGAGTGGAGCATTTAGCAGCTAAAGAGTCAGATCTTTCCCTCAGGAGATGTTTGGAGAGCGGGGCTGCAGGAAGCAGCTGGCTTTAAGCCACTGTTTGTGAACATGTTTGCCAAATCAACTTAAAAATAGTATTCAGAGAAGTGATTCCAGCATCTGGTGGTTCCCCCAAACATTAATGCAGCTTTAATTAACATGAATGATCATTTAAAGCAGCAAACGCTTATTGCATCTCATTTCTTTTTCTATACTCTGAACCTGTTTGTTTGGCCTCCGGGGCCTCGAGGTTTAAGGTGTGCTGTGCCAAAAATGTGTCTTCAAAAGAAAAAGCTGACAAACTGAGAATCCAGATGAAGTTAAAACAGATTCCTGTCGGATGTAAAAATGTGTTTTTGCACTGTGGCAAACCGGCGCTGTTTCAGGAGCTGCTGAGGGAAACCCCAGAGGAAATGATCTGTGAGGGTCGAGCTCCTCTCAGAGTTGCCCCTCGCATGAGAACGTTCCTCGCGGTTCTTTGTGAAACTGGTCCGGTGCTGCGTGTCGGGCTGGACCGTGCGTCACATCGTGCGCTGCCGCTGCAGCAGCGCATGTTAACCATAAGCTACGCTGACCTACATCCAAACCTCTCTGCTGATGACACTTAAATATACAGCGTGATACAGGGAATGACATGTTATTGTCCGCTTGGTTTCGGAGACGCTGAGCAGCAGCCGTGTCATTTAGATGCTCCGGGGGGGTTTCGCTTCATGCACGGATTCTCAGCCTCCTGCGTTCTGCAGAACCGGGGCCCAGACCTCAAAATGTACTCTGTGGTTCAAACCCCAACCTCCGCCAGCTATTTTTAGAAGGAAGAATTCACCAAATTATGCGTCTTTGGACGAACATCTACTTTTTGATTTTTTTTCCAGGGAGATCAACTGAAGGAATTCAAGTTGAGCACAGTAAAATGTGTTTGTGTATCTCGTGCCTCCCCTGCTTTCATAGCGCCTTCTTTAACGGACCATTTGAAGCAATATTTGAGAAATGTACAGTATGTTGGTTCCCTGATCCAGTTTCCATTCTGATGCTCAAACCCAGCAGAAACTGGCCTGGAACCCCAACCTGTGTTTAAGAAATTGTAGCTTAAAGAAAGTTGGGGGGAAAAAAAAATATTAATAGCACAAGACAAAACAGAAGCAGTGGACCAGCAGCTGACTTGTTGTACAGTAGCTCTGATGTTTCCCAGGGGAACTCGTTGCTTTTTCCTGAGATGGGACGTTTCTCAGCACAGTCGCAGAGACTCTAAACACCGTCTGCCCCCATCTCCGCTCTATTTTTAGCTCCAATCGTGAAGTTACATAAGAGTTCCACATTAACAAAGGCAGGGGGTCATGAGAGAGGATCGTGGAGGCGGGGGGGCATCTTTAACGGCTGGCAGAGGCGACGGCTCCGGAGGGCCTCGGCTCCTGCAGATAAAGTAGGCGAGCGGACAAAAGGCCCCCAGTGAAATACGGCAGCCCCGACGTATAAATCTCCACCGCAGTAATAAGAACTCGGCTGGAAATGATAAAAAAAACAAAACCCTTTAGAGGTGTTGGTGCTATAAACAGCTGGGGATTTACTGGTGGTGTTTTTGGAAGAAAAGCGGAGCCTCACCTGAGTTGACCCGGCGACGGCGGGGTCAAAGTGGAGGGTTTTTGGACGGGGGCGTCCCTGACGGTCCACTGCTGCCACACACTGATTCCTGGCACCCAGAGGATGAAGTCCTGCAACTCTGGAGATCCTCTGACTTTTCATCCAGCGCCACCGGGAGGCTGATGTTTGTGAGATGCCTCCTGAGGTGAACTCGTCACATCAGCCTCGCAGCGCGGCTGCTAACTCTTTTTCCCTCTAAATGGATGATAATGTACAACATGAACATCATTTTATGTTGAAGAGGAGTTGAAACTACAGAGTGAGACATAAACTCAGTATGATTATGATTACTGCCGTCATAAATCAGTTTTCTCATAGACGTCCATACAAACCAACCCCCTGGTGGTCATTCAGTAGAAGACAGTTTTATGGCACTTTACCATTTACCATAATTTTTCACACCTGGAAGTTACGCTCATTCCTTTTTTACAGTCGTACATTCATTTTCACAGCTGTTTCAAACCAGTAAATTATGTAATAGGTTATCTGGAAACATGCTGTGACACCACGTTAAGTTGTATAATTGTGTTACATGTGAGGATAATGATGCAGGGTCCTGACCTCTACTCCAACCCACACTGCACATAACGGGAGAGGAAAAAAAAAAGCAGAATCAGAAGTCATAAAGTAAGCGGTCGAAATGACTTTTGAACATGACATCTGGTCGGCCGGAGGCCTCGTCATCCGCCGCCGCGTTGCATCATGAGATAAGAATGTGTTTAGCTGGCCCCTGCGGCTGCGCCGCCAGGCCTCAGTATCACGGCAGGGTTGAAAGGAGAAAAAAATATCCTGGTTTGGAAGTCTGGTCGGAAAACACTGGTTTTCTTCTGGAACTTGTCCACGGGGTGACACACCGCTTTACGAGGGTCTTTAGAGGATGTCGTAATAGTTCTCACTCCCATCTCTTTTGTTTAGTTTTTTTTAATTTTTGGCGCTGAGGGCTCGTTCTCCTCTTCTCCTGCATTTCGTGTGTGTCCCTGCCGCGGGGCTTTTGTTAGGCCGCGCAACTTTACAAGTCGACAAACAAACAAACACAGCGCTGAGCTGCACTTCAGCCTCTTCTGTCGGGGTGGCTTGTTTGCAGATCTGGTACCCGGGGGGCAGGAGGCAGCGCAGGCACCGCTGTCGCCATGGAGACACCATCTTTTGTTTTCTTCAATGAAAAGAGACAGACCCTTAATTCCAAAATACAACCGCTTAATTTCAGCCGATGTGGTTTCATACGAACATTATTTTTTAAACATAACAGGCTGTCAGTTGGGTTTTTTGTTGTTGTTGTTTATTTGTTGTTGTCCGATGACAGCTGTGTGTGTGCGTCCGTCCCCGCAGGTGTTCGAGAAGTTGAAGGACCACATGCTGATCCCCGTGTCCAACATGGAGAAGGTCAAAGTGGACGGAGCTCTCACATGCTGCTCCGTGCTCATCAACAAGAGGGGCAGCAACTGAGCCCCCTCTTCACCACTGGGGGTGGGGGGGGGTGGGGGTCTCATCCTCCTCCTCCTCCTCCTCCTCCTCCTCCTCCTCAGTGCATGGTAACCTGTATCCAGTCACCGAGGACCCTGAGATTTGATTAAACTGATTTAGAGGTAGGTAGAGGGAAGGATAGGCGAATGTGTTGATGCTGAGGGAAAATACCCCCCCACCCCCCTCCAAAAAAGATTTCAGTAAAATGTCTTAAAAACTGTGTGAATAGTTCAGTCGGCTCAAACTGGTTTAGTTACAGGTTAAATTAAATTAGTTTTATTTAGCTCTTGATTTGAATATATTCTAACATTTTGTAGTAACCCTCCCCCAGCGGGACCAAGAAAACCAGTTGGATCTGCTCTGGCAGTCTGACCAACGATGCCCTGCACATTTCTAAATTACATAAGGAACAGTCTGTGAGCTATGTATGGTTTCTACTGTTTACATGCACCATTTTAACTGTGATTTCATTTTTCTGTGTGTTTGGTTATATAATGCAAATGGGACTCGGCACGCGCTCCTGGGTTTTTTCAAGTACTGTATTTTGGATCGAGGAGGAGGAGGAGGAGGAGGAAGGAAACAAATCCTGCTGCAGCTGTAATATGGAAACCTCAGTGTCACTGCTGCTGTCGTGCAGTTGTTTTTGAAAGTTGTGTGTTACATTCCTGCTGTTTCAGAGCCTCTGCCTGTGAGTTATGTTTAAAAGATGAAGCTCAGGATGTTGTGATTTCTCCTCCTGCAAATTCAGTTCTTGAAAATCCCACGAGCGTTTACCTCCTGTTGATCTTGTGTACTGCCACTGAGACCTGAGGTGTTTGCACCTTTCATGACCATCGCTCACTCATCACGGCCGCTGATCGCCGAGCACTGGAGACAGTCAGTTGTGACGCTCGCTCATTGGTTGTGTTGCAGCCTGTTGCATCCTCCCAGTTCCCCTCCCAGATTTGTTGGGATGCATCATCAGTACCAACATCACAGAGGACCGATAAAAGCTGCTTTTTTTCCCTTCTTAGATAAACTTAACTTTATTTACTGTAACGTGTAACACCTCTGTTCAGTTTAATGTGAATTTTCCGTATGGAAAAATCGCTGACCTGATGATTCTCACCACACTGGCTCTGCCTGTGCAGTTGAATACACTGGTTCTGGGTATTTTCCCCGTCTGTCAGTTGTTACTCAGAAACTGACTTAAATCAAGCTGTGAAACCGGTGTCGGTTCCTCTGAACCCAGTAGCGCAGCAGGAGCTGGACCGGCTCTGTTCTCGGGGTCTTATTTCCGCTGCCGTTGCCGTTCGAGTCCCGCGGACGCGACACACACTGTACGTTAAGGCCCGTCACATCTGAGGCCCGTGCTGTTTCTCATTGTGATTGCAAGTGAAAGTTGAGGAAATGACATCAGGAGGTGATTCAACCTCCCTCTGTAGACGTTTGCGTATGGGCAAGTGGGCAGTGATGAAACATGGAAAGAATTCCTGTTGGGAGGAGAGGCTTGTTCGCCAGTAAACACTGACTCCCTCCGTCTCCGCTCCGTCTCCCTCCTCGGCCTCGCTCTCGACATATATACGCTCACAGTAGATGTGATGACCTGCAGCTGAAGTTTGGCACCAGTTGTGTATTTTACAGGAGGCCTGGCTGATAACACAGCTGCGACAGGCGCACACTTGTCTGGTCACTGCTGGGTTTTAGGCAGGTTTCACCTCCAATGTGTCACCACCTCTCTGTTGCACAGCTCTGGGACACTGTTCAAAACAACTTTTTTTGTTTTGGCTCTCTGCTGGTAAGGCTGTGTGTGAGTAACTGCTGATTTGTCCTCGCACTGATCCCCTCACTCATCCCTGCAGTCATGATGCTCCAGCTCAGGTCTCTTGGTTTTCACACAAGTTGTGAGTAATAATGATTTTAGTCACTTTGAATTGATCCTTTTGTCGACTTTGTGTAATAAATTAACACCTAGCATTCAGCCGTGTCGTACTGTGTCATGTGTGGAGCTTCACTTAACACCTCAACACATTCATATTTTGTTGAAGAAGGTTCAAGGATCCATGAAGTTCTGTCAGGCGGGACGAAATAAAAACCTGAACCCGGGCAAAACCACTTTTTCAGTGGTGTTGTGAATCCTAACAGTTGTCGTCCCATTTTGGGACTCGTGAGACAACGCAGACGTGTCTCATCTGTCTGTTGATGCCTGCTGCCACCTAGTGGCTCCAACATGCACAACAGACTGTTGTCCAGGAAGTCTGTCTGAACCCAAGACAGTCCCAGTGAAAATGCAATGAGAAGAAAAAAGTAAGTTTTTTAACGTTTATTGCCAAAAATACAAACCATCAAGTTATAATGTCACATATCGTGAAAAAAACTTCTTCCAGCTTTTATTTGAAAGCAGATTAATATTGAGGAGAGCGTTTCGGCGACATTGTGGCGCCCACTTCAGTCTCATTACAAAAAATAAAATACACAAAAATACACACGACTTAATCAATGACCTGAAAAACTTCATTCCTGTGCGTTTTTAAAGATGTGATTCACTTAGAATCATATTAATAATATACAAAAATGAATTGATGTGGAAGTGATGATGAAGCTGCAACTTATTCTTCACCTCGTTTTTCTTCTACTGTTCAGTACAACAAAAGTGAAGATGCAGGACAGCAGGTGATTGTCTTTCTTTCTTCCTCCATACTCAGTGGACATGGCTACATATGTTTTTAAGTATTAAGGCTACTGTAGTTCTTGTAAGTGGTCATATACAGATACAAACAGCTCTATGTACAAGTAGAAACATAAGAAAACACGTAATGCAGGTATTTTCTAAATATGTTAAACAGCATTTGATGTGTATGGATTTACAGTTCGTCAGTGTGAAAGTGCTTCATGTACTGTACATTAACTCTGCAACAGTGAAAACAAAGTGCGCTCGTTTTGCTGCACCTTCAGATGCAGGGCAGGTTGGTATAGAGGTTGCCGGGTCCCCTCGCACCATCAGCCAAAGCCAGGTAGGAGCAGTTGTTGAAGTCGTTGCATGTGCGGGGGGGGGCACAGACGTTGGAACAGGAGCACTGATACGGGTTGAGAAACTCACCCCCCGCCCCTGGGACTCTTTTCTCTCCCACCGCCTCGTACAGGTACTTGTTTCCCTCTGGGCAAAGGATGGTGCTGTCTTTGTTCAGAGTCACGTAGTCTGGAAAGCCTTTGGTCCCAGGGCCCCCGTCCCCCTGCTCCCCGCCGGGGGGGGCTCCCGCTGGTGACAGGAGCTGTGTGGACTCCTCCTCCTTCCCCTCCCCTCCAGAAAGCTCGTTGTCATGAGACATGATCTCCACCACGGATGCGGTGGTTTCCTCGGGGCACTGCTTGGAGGTGATTGGAGGGTCCTGTCGAGAGAGCAGAGGTTTGTTTGTTTTTTCCACCTGGGGGCACCGACACATGTGAAACATCCTGTTTCTGCTGAACTCTGTGGCTCAGTGGTTTACCCATCTCTGCCCTTTGAACTCGGTCAGGAAGCTTTGCAGGACTTTGTCCAGGTTGGGCACCGGCGGCCAAAAATACTGCTTGAGCTTACTATCAAAAAATACACAAAAAACATGTTTGTAGTTTAATTGTACAAATTGATATGAATTTGAAAAGGAGGTGGGGATGTCTTACTTTCATAGTAGTCTCGATTGGAATCAGATCCTACCTGAGGTACGTGGAAATGAGGAGGATGGCGGTTATCAGGATTGAGACGGGGATGCACAGCATGAGCCACAGGCCTGAAAAGTTACACATAGGAGTTTGAATGGTACATGTGATATTTTTATTGCATAAACTACTTGCTGAAGTTCTTAGAAAATAACAGCAGTATAGATTGCTCATAGTATGATCCCATTACATTGTGTTGTGATTTTTTTTTTTTAAATTAAAGGCCACTAATGTTTCTTACACTGATGTTTCTCACCTGTGTCGGTGGTGGCGTGACCAGTGAGCACCTCTGACCAGTCACTCCAGAAGCCCGAGTACATGGACCCGTTCGGTTTGGCTCTGACCTTAACGTCGAACAAGCTCCCTCTTAAAACCTCGAGACACGTGTGAGTCTCTGGTCCCTCCACTGACACTGTCTGGGGGACAGAAAGAACGATTTGACATTCAGTGTCAACACAATGAAATAGCAGTGTAAGTGATGATGTGCAACGGCTTTTGCATCCCCCTCCAGTGATCTTTCTGATCCAAATATTCTTTACACGCCTTCATGTTTTTGCACATTTTTTAAACTCCCTCCTTTGGTTCCATCTAGTGGTTATATTGAGAATGACACTGTGGCATTAAACCAGCCACAACCCATCATTATTCTACAAAATGCCACCAAAATAATTGTAAAGATGGTATGATAACATAAAAGTATACACACAGCCCTTTAAATATACAAATACAAAAATATGTCAGATGACTGGGATAAGTATTTCAGAAACGAGACATGGCTCCAGGATAAAAAGAAATAAACAATGAAGCGTGTATGATGTAAATAACAGGTTACCATCCACGCTTCACGCTCTGTGGTCCGGTAGCCGACTTCATACTGCAGGTGAGCCCACAGAGACGGAAGAGGAGCCTCCCATTTCAAGCACAGCTTGTCTTTCTCAGTCAGCACTCCTGTCAGATTGCCTGGTGGGGACGTTTTGACTAAATCCAGACAGCGAGACAGAGACGGGTCAAGACAGGAGAGACTCTGATTCACCTACCTGGACTCTTACTCCTGCAGTAACTGAGAAATCCTGTTTATCACAAGTAACAAGAGGTAAGTAAGATCTACTACTCGTCTACTTTTAATCCCAACCTCAGACTTGCCTTAATATCTTCTAGCTGTATAGAAAAGCTGCACTCAAAGTGAGCCACTCAAAAGAGCATGTTCAATTTTACAAATTATTTTTGAGCAAATCTGAGAACATTTCATTCAGGTTTTGAGACATGCACATGTATGTATCACTCACTGGTCTTGTTGAGAAAGAACCCTGCAGCATAGAAGGTTCTGTTGAGTGGAGGGGGAGCGCTGCTGAGTTTGACCCTGACTTTCCTGGACTCATCTCCCTGGAAACGACACAGGTCAGTGAACGCCCCATCCGCCGGGCACTCGGTCCATTCTTCACTGCAAAGGGTCGTATCAATAATATGTTGATTCACAGCCAAGACAGTGTCAGCCCAGAAGAAGTGAACGCAGTGTGGTAACACTTGCAGTTTCACCACCACTCAACATTTGTTCCTGTTTCTATTGAAAAATATAAGATCTGAATTTACTCTCAAACTAATTCACAGGACAAGTTTAAAAAATGAGATTCGATAAATTGCAGTGTAATATTGTCCTACTATTGCTTAAGAGTGTGTAGTAACAGTCTGTTAAAACAGAGAATTATAAAAGTAAAAGTTCAGACACTTTATTTTACTTCCATTGCTGCAGAAAAGCTGGAACTGATGATTTGATCCCTGACAAAGGCCTTTTAAAAAAAAAATAGGACATTTGTACAATGTTTTTGACTTGACCTACTTAAACTTTGACAAAAACTGGAGGAAAAAAAATGGGGTGTTCTCAAACTTTTGACAGGAAGTTATAATCATCTCCATCTTGTTGTCAACGTGCACATGACATGAAACATGTTATAGTTGTGCCTTTGTTGTCGGTGCTTGTATTCCAATAGAACCCAGTGAAAACATGCTGCTGTATGTGGGAGGAATTCAACTAATCGGTGATGTCATGTTGTGTAGCGTGAGCTTTGTGCTACCTGAGACCAAACTTGTAGAAAAGTTTGCACCCGTATCTGCTCCCATCCCACTGACAGGTGACGTTTTGCAGATCAGAGGTGTAGCACATCAGTGACACATCATCTGAAAGGAAAAGATATTTAGGTATTGCATGGTCACACACACACACACACACACACACACACACACACACACACACTCACTGACACTCATAATCGTTTCTTATGCAGACACACCTGCACTCTGTGGAACCACGGCCCGCTCGGGACGGGACCAGCTGCTCCAGTGTCCTGCACTTGAATCAGGACCAGCTTTGACAGACAGCTGCACCTCAGTCTCCTCCCCTGGCACCAGAGAGCCAAGTATGTCTCCTTTACGTTTATCATCATTTATCTGTACAGATCACAAACACCACTGATTAACCTGTTGTAAATTCCTACGGAGCAATAGGTAAAGATTAGCAAAATGCAAATGTGGTTAATGGGCAAATGTTTCCTGTAAGAAAAACTAATGTTTTTTATTTAAACTCTGATATATAATCGATACCATAGCTGCAAAAACAAAAAAAGTGTGTGGCCTTTTGAAGCAGAAATATTTATTTTAGCTGTTTAACTCCATCCAGGTAAAGGTGAGGTGCAGCGGTTATAAACAGGAAGTTGATGGGTGCGCCTGCATCAGATAGCGTCTGTGCTAACCAACACCTCAATACTTACACGTAATATGCTTTGACCTAATTTAGAAGATTTTTTTAAACCGAACCTAATGGCTGTACTGAAGACCTGTATGTACCTCTTTCGTCTTTTCTCCCAGCCCCCTGGAGGAGTATCGAATCCTGTACATCCCACTGACGGCATAACTTGGGATATTTGGGTGCCATGAAACCAACAGCTGGCCAACCTGGCCAGTTTCGAGCAAAGACACACTGGAGGGGGGGTCCAGGAGAACTGGAAGCAAAAAGGTAAAACTAATAAGAGAAGCTGCAGCTGTGTGGGACAGATATCTGGGCCCCGTTCCCTTTTCTTGAATGATGCACTTGGAAAATAAAAAAAAGAAAGTCTTTAAAAAGACTTTTGAGGAGGGTTGTAAATAGAAATGTCTTACAGTGGTCCTCCACAGAGACGGTGCGCTCGCAGACGCTGGTGTTGCTGTCGTGCTCCATGACCTCGACGTGCATATCCACAAACAGAAAAACATCCGAGGAGGGAATCGAGTAGACGTGCAGGAACGTTCCCTCCTCCAGCCTCTGGACAGACATTTCACACCTTTTCTTTCTCTGCAGGCTGGATCAGAATAAATGATAAACACAAAACACGTTGCAAGGCATATTAATCAGGCGGTGAAACATTTACATGTACTTAAATATATACTCAAGAAGAATAGATGCAGTTAAAGGTGGTCACACCAAATACTCATCAACAATGCATCCTCACTGTAGTTTTTCGTGCCTTAAACTTCTGCATATACAGTATTGCATATAAGATCAGTGTGGATGAGCCGGTACCTGCTGATGCTGTAGAACAAGTCATAAGTCCGGTTGTCTGCAGTCTTGAAGAAGCAGGTGAAATCCCTCGCTTTCCGGGTGAAACATTTAGGATCCGGCTCGTCCTTTAACAGCAGAACATCTGCTCCAGGAAGGACAAACACAATCACACAGGTCCACCCAAGTCCAGCCAGATAGTGTGGACTGATATGCCAAACATGGACGGTCTGCTAAAGAAGACCTGAGCAGGTGGACTCTGTTGCAGGATTCAGGCACTGAAATAGTTAAAATGATCACGCTGCTGTTTTTTTTTTTTTCAAACCAGTGAATATTCCAAATAAGAAATTAGATTTTGAGATTCTTGAAAGAAACCAAGCGTTTGATCAAAGACCCTCCAGCTTCCAATGGGCTGAAGTGGGATCTGGCACTTCCACCTCCACCACCCCCACCCAAAAACTTATTAGAGGGCAGCTGGGATTAAACCCTTGGTAGATATATGCTGATTCAGCAGTATGGGAGCTGATTGAGCGCTAGAACTCAGTCAAGGTTCCTCTGTTGGAAGCATCTTCAGTTTGGAGCCGTGGTTAAACCTTTCTCTCCAAACCTGGTTGGAAGTGGCTGAGCCCTCTCCACCGCTCCGCTGGTCGACCAACGAGCCAGGTTTTATTCCACTCAGGCTGGAGACAAACTTCAAAACATGGCAGGGAGCGATCTGAATATTGAATATCTGAATATTTATTTGGATTCCTTGAAGAAATCCTCAGTTAAAAACCTTCCAAGAGTGGTGGGAGCAATATGGCTCAGACAGCTGAGATGTTTTTTTGTTATTTAGATTCTTACAGCTGAGACATCGCATTGATAAAACTATTTATTAAAGAAGAAGAATCTGGTCATTTTTTTCCCCTTAATTTCAGCATTCAGAACCGACACTGGTCTGAAAGCTGTGAGTGGGGTGAACACATCAAACATAAAAGAAAAGTAAGAAAGCTAGGGAGACTTTGAGGGAAAACTTCAACAAATAGCAAAGGCTCCCGACTCCCCGCCTAGGAGAGCGTTTAATTTGAAAAATATGGTCCGATATGGTAACGCAGTCCAAGGTGAGGTAGTCAGAGCGCTGGAGAGGCTGCAGGACCGTCAGAACAAATCATTACCATGTGTGTTGGGGAATGCTCCGGGATTTAAAGCTACTGGAAGACCATCAGAGGTGGCTCAGAGAAAAAAGTTGAAAAAAATCAAACAGACTTTTGTTTTCACGTCTTGCACTTGGGTAAGATGCCACCGCGGCCTCTTGGCTTTGCATGTCGAGAATGATGCTGGACACCAGTAAAAAAACAAACAGGAAAAAAAACCCTCTTGACAAAATGATTATTATTTGTTGAAACAAATTAATATCTTGTTCTCAGCTTCAGGGGTGCTGTGTTGCAAAGTGAGCATTCAACGTCTTCAGCCCAAAGGAACTAATCCAGCCGTAGGAAGTGACCTACCTTCTCTTGACGGATGACGGACAGCTCCGCGCTCGCAGCGTGTCCCGGACACGAAGCCCGCGGGCATCCACAAGCTGACGAGGAGCATCGCCGCCCACCTGCGGAGCAAACTCACGCTCCGCCGAGGTATCATGAGGGCTCTATGCATCCTCCAACACCATGACACTAATGCAGGTCATGCCTGTGTGTGTGTGCATTGTGTTGTATGTGGCTTTGAGCTGGCACCGGTGGGCAGGGTCAGGCAGAGCTGAAGCAATACAGCCCAGTGTGACGTGCAGAGCAGGAAGCTCGCTTAGCATACAGTGGAAGGCAGTGCCAACGCAAGACAGTTAGAGAGGAGTGACTGAGAGCGAGAGCAAGTGGCGTGTTCCCATGTTTTCAGTTCAACGCTGGGACAGTGACAAACGGGAAATCTCATCCATGTTTCAGTCCGTTATCTGGCTGCGTTTCCCTCCTGACTCGAGAGAAAGTTGTTTTTAAATTTAAAAGAGAAGCTAAAAAAAAAGGCCTCATGAGCTCATGGTGGACGTGGACATGGTAACAAGCTTCACGCTGCTTAGTGTCCACGTACGCCCAAACCTCTCTCAGATTCTCAGTGCCTCTGTGATGAACAGTGCTCGTTGCCACCCAAGGAAACTGTAAAAAACAAAGTACATGCCCCATCAGCTTCTGCTGATTAACCGCATCCTGCCCCGCTGCAGAAAACTTTGGGTTTTACCAGGTACAACTTCACCAAAAACAGATCTTAACTAATCCCAGATTTCACTGTGAGCGGAACCGGAAACTCTGATTAGCATCTGCATGACTGCGCTGATCACCTGGATGTGTTCAGGTGCTTGGACATTAAAGTCGATTGGGACCCAACATCAAGCTGTTGCAGTCGTGCCACAGTGAAACTGACCTTTGACCCTTGACCGTCAAATTCTAACCAGTTCACCAAGTTTGTGCCAAATCTGAAGAAACACCACCAAGGCCAGGGCTGTCATTCTGTCAGCTGCCCCCCCCCCCGACACACACACACACACACACACACACACACATCCACACACAGTGATTATCATGGTGCTGCTGCAGCGGTCTCATGTGCAGACAGGCGATGAGGACAGAATCTGCCACAGTAAAAGTGCTGCATCATTTTCACTCGTGTTCTCCCGCTTGAAACAGTGAAGCTCGACCGCAGCGGACCACAGTCTGATGAGACTTGCTGAGGACACCGAGGACGGTTCTGAATGAGGACCGTGTGTCGTGAACGTGTGAGCGATGAACCTGCAGAGTCAAACACTTTGTGTTGCTGCTGAGCTGTGCAGGTGATGCACAGGCACGGCGACCACGACCGGAACCTCTTCAGATCACCTGAAAATAAAAAAAAACAAGCACGGGAGGGAAAATGTTGTTTTGGCATGTTGTCGTTCCCACATGACAAACGTGTGTTAACAGCCGGTGTGTGTCTGTGTGTTGCAGGAGTCACCAGGAAGTCGGTCCACGTTTGACGGACAGTTCTGAGCCTGCGGTTGGTTTGTGGAGGAAACTCAGTGACAGATCAGCTCAGTGCAGCTGGGGAGGGTTACGTTTTTCCTGAACTCTCAAGGAACCCCCCCCACACACACACACACACACATACACTCACACACACACACACACACACACACACACTCACACACACAGTTTTCAACCATGCTCACAAGTAAGCAACAACAACAACAACACAACGATCGTCGCCAAAAGTCGATGGAACGACTCGATGCGATGATGAGTCCAGTCACCACGCAAAAAGATTTATTCAGGGAACCAGTTAGTGAGAACACACTGTACATTCTTATGTGCTGGATACATGCCATACATTGCGTTAGGTTTGCGTAGGGTTACACAATAATGGTGGCAGCCAGTAGACTGGCTGTGCGTCGGCCCGTTAGTAGTAGCACTGTCCACGCTGTGGTGGCGTGTGGAGCTTTGCATTTCTATCAGTCTGTAAGTCTGACTACATTCAGATAGGAGGCTTCGATACGTGTTCTTAAAAAAAACAAAATGCATACAGTAGTAGTTACATTCACATGGCAGTGATCGGCAAATACTGGAAGAAGGCGAATGAGGCCGGTATGAAGTGCTACATTGGTCGTCTGAGAACTCGAATGTTTGTGGTCCAGCACTGCGCCTTTGATTCGGTGAGAAAGGATTTGCTTCTCCCTGCAGAGAGAAAGTACAGTCCAGCGTCGACACCCCACAGACCCTGTGGTGTTTCAGCAAGTCACATAGCTCCTCGTCCGTCCCCTCCACGCCCAGAGAGAAAAGCCTGCAGCATTGTCGCCTTTGTTACGGCCAAGAGGCACAATGTTGTGTCTTTTATCTGGGGAGGGGGGGTCCGCGTTTCCCGAAAGGTTAGAGTAGCAGTCGCTCCGATCCGAGGCCCGGCGATGCTCCACACCTCTGATATCTCCACACAGTGTCCTTTCACAGTTCTCTGTCTATAGCTGGGTGGTTTTGGTGGAGCGCAGGGTCCTCCTGTCTCGGCGTTCGGCGCCGGGGACGTGGCAGTAACGCGGGGACCATCCTCGGGACTTCCTCCTGGAGCTACGTGGCGCGCTAGGGTCTGGGGGGGCTGGTAGTCAGGCCTCCTCGGCGGTGGCGTCGATCCCAGCGTAGGTGAAGTTCTCGAACAGAGCCATGTTCACGTAAGCCTGGAAGACGGGACGAGAGGGGACGCTCGTGAGTTTAAGGAAAACTTACTGATGTAGTCTCGCGGTAACCATCTTGGAATAATGTTTCCCCAAACGCCAGTCGCAGGACGTTTTCCCCGTTGTTCCCGGCGTGAACGCGGCCTTACCTTCCTGGCCTCCTGCATCCTGTTGAGCTGGACCGAGATTTGGGAGAAGGGGGGTCTCTCGTACGGCCGGTCCCTCCAGCACTGCCTCATCAGCTCATAGCTGGAGAGAGAGGCAGAGAAACGTGGATGAACACGGGCAAACAAAAAAACAGATGAAGCTAATCGTTAGCGACAAAAGTCCGGACACTTACACCTCGTCGTCACAGTTTTTGGGTTTCTCCATCCTGTATCCTTGCGGCAGTTTCTCGTAGAGTTCGGCACACGTCATCCCGCAGTACGGTGTGCCACCTGAGGCGTGCGCAGAGGAGGAGTTTAGGATCATATCGGCGAAGGTGATCATGTTTTAACATAACGATAAGGACCGTCTGCTCGCTCACCTAAGCTTACGATCTCCCAGAGAAGAACGCCGAACGACCAGCTGGGAGAGAGGACGCAAAGATGAGACAGAAAGGTCAGTAAATGAAAGAAAATAAAGTTAAAACCAGCATCAGACACAGATACAGTAACTGATGCCATATCTTCAGTTCAGCATCCAGGCACCCAAGGACCAACACATCATGAGGCTGCTGTAGAAATACAGCGGTGGCATTTAAACAATGGAATAAATACACAGCAATACTTCATATTGAAGGTGCACATGCACAGCTTCGCCAGGTAGCCGTGTCTCAGCACCAAAAAAACAAACAAACAAGAAACAGCAGTCAGTTCTGCAACTGAATTCAAAAGAACTACAGACTTTTCAGACAGTTTCATGTCACAGTACTGTGCGGTAGATTGCACTAGCAGACAACTGCTGTTTCTTATCTCTTCTTGTGTGTTTTGCACACTTATTAATCTTTACAAATCTTTTTTTTTTCTCAGAGCCTGCACAGCCTTCACCCTCTTTCCGTTAGCTGTCCCACGCTCATCTGGCTCCTTCGCTGCTGTGTATAAATAGGAACGCCGTTGACAGACCGACGTCACGGCCCGCCTGCTGAGTTGTACCCAGGACTTCCTGGTTGTGCTTATCAGTTACACAGCACGCGACTGTTGCCGTGCCACTGACAGAGGGATGATTTGTTTTCTTCTTCGGCTGCACATAATCGATGCTTCTTCCTCTAAAGAAGAACTGCGGAGCGAGTTTCTGGATTACCAGAGATTCTCTGAATAGAGATTGCTGATGATCAGATTAGAGAACCTGCCTTTTACAGGAAGTCGTCATTAACCACTGATGCTTTCGAGATCTGCCCTGCCACCTGCCTTGTTCTTGCAAACACTTTAGCAGATGGCTGCAGCAGTTCGACACACAGACGCGACAGGAGACACTGTGTTACTCACACGTCGCTCTTGGTCGTGTACACGCTGTAGTTCAGGGACTCGATGGCCATCCAGCGCACGGGCAGCCTCCCCTGAAAGCCGAACAACACGTCAGAACCTACCGCCTCACGTGAGGTGACAAGACAAAATGTTAAGGTGAAGAGATGGAGAATAAAACATGCTTCAATCTGATATTAAAGCAATATGATGAATGTCACTGCATACTGTGGTTACACACGCCCTCTACTGGTGTGTTGCAAATTCACATTATGTGTATCTGTTACTGATTTGATGTCATATGTGCATTAAAACAACAAAGATCCCTGTCTCCCAAACAGCCACGACCCTCCTCGACACTCACCATCGTCTTCTTGACGTAAACCTCGTCGCCGCGGGACAGGCCGAAGTCGGCGATCTTCGCCACGAGGCTGTCCCCTACCAGAACGTTCCGGGCCGCCAAATCCCTGTGGATGAACTGAGGCCGGGAGAGGAGAGACGTTACTGCAAGTAATCATCATTCTGAGGCCGGAGACATGGAAACATCCATTTTTTCCTAAAAGGTTTACTGTAATTGATGAAAGTTAAGTTTCAACAGGTTGCCCTGTCTCCTCCCACCTGTTTGTCGCTCAGGTAGTGCATCCCTGTGGCCACGTCCACGGTGAACTGCAGCAGCTGCTGGGAGGTGAGGGTGGAGGCGGTGCCGTGCTCCTTGGCGAAGGCGGGGTCGGTCTCCAGCACTCGACTCTTCCTCAGAAAGT
Source organism: Psettodes erumei (assembly GCA_016785225.1). Lineage (NCBI taxonomy): Eukaryota > Metazoa > Chordata > Actinopteri > Pleuronectiformes > Psettodidae > Psettodes > Psettodes erumei. The sequence goes on from JAFBJZ010000227.1 coordinate 833,986, forward strand.
CCAGGAGGTTGCCATAGGGAGCGTATTCAATGGCGATGTACAGGTAACCTGGAGGAGGAGGTTCAGAGGTGGCAGTTTAGACTGTGTGGACGTCCCACCGATCAGTCGCTCTCCGTATGAGCCTCTTTTCGTCCCTGGTGAGTCCTTAAAAAGCTCCTGCTCGTAAACTTTTTTCCTTCTGTCTGTACAAGCTGTTAGCAGCTCCGCCAGACTATTACAACGTTGACTTCTTCTTCTTCTTCCAGGCCTTAGCTGACCTGCCCTGCACCGACCCGGGAAGTGACCCAGCTCCACCTGTGAAGGGGTCTTGGCCTCCAGCAGGTCTGTCTCGAGGTAGGCCAGACCTTTCACGAAATCCTCTCAGAGCTCCGCCACATGGCCACAGCCAGAAGCTGGAGCTCCTTCCAGGTCATGAGGCGGCTCTGAAGCCCGTTGGAACGGGTTTTCATGTTGATTTCACCAGAGCCGGGGAGAGTCCCAGCACGTTTAGTTAGAACCGTATGTGGAGGGAAAATAAACAGAGGGGTCAGAGAACTGGAACTTAATACAATTAAAGTTCCTTTTGAGCTACGAGAAGTTTTCTGTTAATCAGGACGCGCTGTGTTTTCCTGCACTAACACATTTTTCCAGGCATATCCTCATTTTCAGCTCAGTGCTGTGTGATGGGTTTTCTCCTCCTACAAATTAGAAACTACTGGGTTTTAGACTTTTTGTTTTTGCAGTGAGGAAAGTGTTTGTCATGCAGATGCCAATGTCAAGAGACAAGTCTATGCTCCAGCGGATGCTGCTCAATTTGTTTTTCAGTCTTAACCATTGACATTTGATCATCTATCAAATATCTGCTGCGTTTATCGCCCCCCTCCCCACCGTCCTTCTTCCACAGTGAGCAGTGGATTTGTTCCAGATCTCTGTAAGACGAGATGATGATGAACGAGCACGGGCAGAGCAAACGCATATTGTTTGACAGTGACGGACAGCTGCTCAGCGGATTGAATTAACGACAACCTGAAACCGGTGGGGGATGAAGCAGAAAACTTTCTAATGCCAAAAACATCAGTTGAGTAAGAGCTTGTGTTACAGCTGTAAAGCACCGGGGATTTCTCTGTTGCAATCAAGCACATGTTAACAGCTGGGGAGGGGCAGCACATGCAAATCTGACTATAAAGAAGATATTACTTCCTTAAAGTATTCTCCTGCTGATTACTTTCCTTCCTCCCTCCATACTTCCCCTTACCCCCCCCCCTCCACGCACACACACACACACACACAAACCAGTCTCAATACTGTATATCTATGTATGTTCAACACTGTGTCAGTCACGGCCCTTAGGTCAGGTGATAACAACTGATGTAAACTTGGTCAAATTAAGCTGAATTAGTCCGATGCTCGTTTTCCCAGACTGATTTGGTTTTGTAATGTCCACGCTGATCCATACTGGACTTCCTCCCTCACGTGGTCTCAATCTTTGATCTAACGGAGGCAGGAAACCTGAGACTTCACGGTAAGAGCCGGGGCCCGAGGAAACCTCATACAGCTACATAAATACACGCCGCGGCCGTTTGGTTACGAGGCAAACGGACAAATCAAACAAATGTGATAGTGGAAAATGCTTCTGGCAGAAAGGGGCTGTTTAGGTTGGACAAGTTCGGGGGTTTTCCAGGTGCAGACGACAGAGGCTCAGATGGGCTGGGAGGATCTGTTTGGATAAGAGGAATTTAACCTGTTCATGCACAGCACCACACACTGAGGCCAGTCAGCCGAGTAACGATAAATCTGCCACAGGACGTCACACAGTGTTTCTCAAAGTTTTGCAGATTTTTGTACGACTGTGAAACGCGTGAAAGCCACCAGGTGTCGCCCACTCACCTCTGTTCTCGCAGGCTCCGATGAGGTTGATGATGTTGGGGTGCTGCCCCAGTTTACACAGCACCTCCAGCTCCCCCGCGAAGTCTCTGTGGTCGTTCTCCGAGGCGAACTCTGCAGGAAGATCAGCAAACACAGCTTCAGCCGGCCTCTTTGAAGAGACATTTTCCCACCAGTCAGCGGCCAAGAATTACCTTTCAGCATCTTGATGGCCGCGCTCATCTTGTTACCGTCCTTCTTGATCATGGCTTTGATCACCTGGTTTAAAAGAAACACCATTAGCTGAAATGTTTGAGGCTTGGCGGCCACAGGAGAAACATTCTCAGAAAGTGCATTAAGAGTGTAAACACCTGGCCGAAGTTGCCCTCTCCGATGACGTCTTCGAACTTGATGTCCTCCCATTCGAGGATTGGATAGGTGAGGGGCTCCGGGGTGGGCTTGGGCCTCCTCGTCAGGGTCAGAGTTCCCGAGTTGAACTGCAGAATTGTCTCCTCGCCCTGGGGATTCAAACAGCTTCAAGCAGAGTCGCACTTTGTCAAACCGGAGCCCTGAGACGTAACGCCGGTGCGTCCTTACCGATCCCGACTGGTAGGTGAAGGTGCGGCGCCGGTTGAGCAGCGTCTTGCGGACGAAGAAGAAAGCAAGCAGCGCCAGCAGGATGGTCACGCAGGTGACGGTCACCGAGCCCACCACCGCCACCAGCAGCTGGTGACCGTCCCCCACGGGCCTCCCGGCCACACCCTGGGTGGTCGGGGTTAAACTCTGAAGGCCTTTTTTAGAAGAGTTGGAAAGGGGGGAGGGGGCAGAGCAGAGAGACAAACCAAGTAAGGAGATGATGGAGATGATTTTTCTGACAGTGAAGATAAATTGGCTGTTGGATGTTATTATGTCCCTGTCCCCTCTGTGGGTGGTCCTGTTCGGCACCACCTGGGAAAAACCCAGTTTTGACCTCAGGGGCAGTCGAGTAGAGATTTTCCACTGGGAGCTGTTTTAAGCTTGAGGGGAAAATAAATTTGCATTGAAGAAACCAAAAAAAGCCCCCAATTTCCGTCAGTATGCCAAACTATTTATTCATTCCTTTTGAAAAGCCTTTACAAACTTCTACCATGCTGCTGCTGCCTCAGTATGTCGACCCAAACATGAAAGGTTCCCTCAAACGGTTCTGGTCTGAAATCACCACATTTAGTTTCCAAATATCTTGTAATTAGAAAGTTCGGATATAAGTTTGGACGTCCTTTCATTTTCGAGCCCCAGATAAATGGTAAAGAAATGACAATCCTATTTTTTAATTTAAAGTGAAAGCAACAATATCAACATGTCAGTCTTGGATCCAAGTTGGATCCTGCTGCCTCATTGCCGGACAAATGCAGGTGAGCAACCAACAAACTCCTACTCACCGTCCCCCTGCGTCATGGCCTGAACAAACTTGCTCCACTCCCCGGGCACTTTGGAGAGAGCCCTCACTCTGAACTGGTAGGTGGTGCTGCTGTTCAGCGCCGTCACATCCTTGGTGGTCTTGTTCCCGTCGTCCGTATCCACCCACAGTTGGGGGCTGGCCTGGCCCACCGGCTGGTACTCGATGGTGTACCTGCTGATGCCTCCGTTGGGATCTTCGGGGGGCTGCCACCTCACCTGGATGGCCGACACGGACAGGGGCAGGGCCTGGACGTCGCGTGGGGACGAGGGGCCTGAGACACACGCACAGATTGTTGTCGTCAACAGTGGTTTCGTACCTCCGTGCTCCGATGTACAATACCCATCTAATCGAAGGCTTGCAGGCTCTGGGAAAGCTTTAGTATCAAAGCTGGGGTTTAAGAGCATTAATTATCAATCTGTCGGACGGATCTGTTGATCACTGATTGCAAACTAGATGTGATTATGCCCCGACAGACACCTCAACCTTTCCCCAATTCACACAAGGTTTGTGGGCAGATAGAGAGAGTCAGCAAACGAGAACCAATCGTTCTATAAGGAGCTCGTTTTGTATTGATCGCTGCAAACATGTCACCCGAGCCTACAACATGAGGCCTCATGCTTTGCCACAAATCGGTCCTACGGGATGAAAAAAGGAACATCCATTGTTCCAAACCAGCTGCAGAGCGCTCAGTTACCCTGGCTGTTGATGCGGAAGTAGTAGGGCTTGGACGGCGGGCCCTGGCTGCCGCAGTTGACGAGGCGCACCACGGCCGTGTAGTCTTTCTGGTACTCCAGGTTGTGGAACTTGGTGGAGAGCACATTGAGCAGGGTGGTCTCCTCCCGCAGCTTCTCGCTGTAGGGCGGGGGCCCGAACAGCTGCACTAAAAAGCCACTGGCCGTGCTGGCGTTAACGCCGCTGTTGGCGGGCAGTTGCCAGCGTACGGTGGCATTGCGGCCCTTCACCGAGCTGATGTCAATCTCAGGTTGAACTGTGGGCTCTGCGGCGACAGAGAACACATGATGAGCTGGAGGGGTGGGGCGCTAACAGCTCCTTGTTTATTTCAATTCCCTCGACCTGACGATACTTCAAACTGAACTGGATTTGTTTAACTTATTTCACTGGTGAGCGGTGACGGTCAGCTCCCAATGAGAAGCCACCGGCTTCAAATCTTCCCCCCTGGGTCTCTCGCTTTTTTCCACCCTATCTTAACAGGGGTACACTTAGGGTGACTGACCCTTGACCTGTCCAAGGTGTTTTCTTGTCCAAATGCACTTGCTTCAGCCCCCTACATGGAAATTAAACAAATAAAAGTATTTGCAGAATTTAAATCATGAACGAACTTGCACACCGCAGGACCACAACATCCTCGGTTTGATTCCAGCCCGGCGACCTTTGTTGCATGTCATACACCCCCCACCCCCCTGCCTGTTTCCCCATGATCACAAATAGTTTTTGCTTGTGCAAGAGAACAATGTTTCCCTTGTAACAAATCTAATTTGTTCCATTTCACACATGGACCGAACCACATGTTGCCAAAGAGTCAAACAGGACCAGGCACTTTTCTGTTTCAGCTTTTTGCTCAAACATGCTCTCTCCCTCTGCACCACAAACAGTGAGGGATAACATCCCACCCCACGTACAGGTGGTTCCTGAGGGTCTTCATTTTATCTGAGCAAAGATGGAGCATCTTTCTTAATTAGCACCGACCTTGAGCCATCGGGACACAAATCTTCACTGGGGAACACATGCTACGACCAGACAGGAGATAATTACGCTACCTGTCAAGACTATCGGAAGATCGTTCCCAGGCCAGTGTGTTCCCTATCTGAACTAGACAGCCCAGCTCTATGTGGGTCTTACCGGGACAGTCGGTCTCCATGATGGCCTCTGGACCTGGGACTCCCTCCCCTCCTTCTCCGGGGCGACTCAGCTGGACGTGGACGCGGTAGCGAGTTGAAGGCTCCAGGTTCATGAGCGTTATGGGCTCTTTGTCGCTGTAGACTGAAAGAGAGTGGAGGGTTATTGTTTAAAACATCCATCGCAGAAGTATAAATAGATTTGTAGAAAATGCATATAGATTATACGTGATGCAGAGGTAATACATGTATTTGTTTGACTTTTATGTGATGAGTTGTTTTGGGGAGGTGGGCACGCTCTGAGAGCTTTTTGTTTTTTTACGTTGTGGCAGAACGGGGAAGAAGAAAATCTGCAGATCAGCCCTTTTTTTTCACCCGGACAGGAAGGAAAGGGGGAGGAGACATGATAAATCAGACACACCTGTGAGCTGAGAGGGAGGAGGGAAAACTGGGAGGAAGATCGGACAGAGAAGTGAGGAGGAGGAGGAGAAATTCTGAAGGAAAGAAAACCAAAGTGAGGGTAGTTGATCTTTTGGGGATGAGGGGGTGGGCTCAGTGGCCTCTCCGACCAACTGGATCTGGCGGTGGATCACCACGTCTTTGTTGCACCCACGAGACTTCAGGTAAATCTCCTTTTCACTAAAGCTCTCCAGGCTTCTCTTATCCCTTGGCTTCAAGTCAAACATCGACTTTATCGAGTTAAACTGTATTTATTTCCCAATCCCAAACGCACGCCCAGCCCTCTGGACTGAACTTGAACTCGACCCGTTTCACACACACAAGCACCTGAAACTGACAGATTCTTTAAGATTGATTTGATTGGTCATTTGGTTTGACTATATTGACACTGGACTGATGAAACTGAATTGATGGGTTGTGTTTTCTTATTATCTCCTGATTTTTTTTTTGTAGCGAGGGAGGTGAGCTAACCTGGATATCACTGAAAAATATTTATATTATTATAATTCAGATGACAGATTTACAATTGGGATTATTCTCCTGTCTGGCCCTCAGCCTTATTTGATATTAGAGACACTCTAAAACATGACCTGCAGTTCCTTACGGGTTTCTTTTAAGTTTGATTTATTCATTGTCTCTGGCAGCTTCTTGCATTTACTTCTACCAGCAGTGACTTGTTGCACTTTGCGTCTGTGCTTGATGGATTATTATAACCATGGCTGATCTTACGATCAATGAAATCACGGCAAACATAAGCCCTGTTGTTGGATAAAGGCCGTCCCCGCCCGCTCACCTATGATGGCGGACCACAAGTCCCCGTTATCTTTGGGCTTGTAGAGGAGCCGGGTGGAGACGATGGGGCCATCTCCGTGGTGGTACTCCACCGGCATCACCAGCAGCTGCTTGCTCCTCTTCTCCAGCAGTTTGGGGGCGGTGGCGGGTACGGGGGGCTCTGAGCGGACACAGGCAAAATTACTTCACATGCAAATCTCTTTTTTTCATCTATCTGCTTTTTTTAAAAAAAAATATTCTCCGGCAAACCTTTAACGGTGAGGTTGAACTTGCGGGAGTCCTGCCCCCCGTTGGTGGACACCCTGCACTCCCACAGCCCCCCCTGCTGAGCGCTCAGGCGAGGGATCTTGAACATGGCCGTGCTCTTATTTGAGTCCATGACGGTGTGAGAGGCCTGAGATGTAAGAGTGCAGTACGCACAGGGTGAGGACCACATTTCCATTTCCTGTGCCTGTTTTTTTTGTTGTTTTTTTTTTTTACTGGCGAACAGATTTGTGTAAAAGAAACTCTCTCTCTGTGTTCCTGTGGGAAACGCTCTTAACCAGTGTTTATCAGATTGTTTCTTATTATCAAGGAAACGGCTCAAAAAAAGAATAACACACAGAGCGACCATGTTACTCGTAGGCAACACGTGGTCAGAGCTGCTCCGCGGAGTGATCCAGCCTTATCTGCTCAGGCCATTGTGCTGTTGACTTCCTCAGAGCTCGACTCAAGCTTGTATTTGTCTGCTCAGACTTAAAGACACAGAACCACCAAGTCAATGTGTGTATTTTAAGATTGTTTCTTACCCTTCACACATTTTAAGGAATAGTTTTGACATTCCCTTTTCTTTCCGAGTGTTTGGTACGGTGCCTGACATGATTAGCCTAGCTTAGCATATCATCTGGAAACGGGGGAAACAGCCAGGTTACGTTCAGGAACCAGCAAAGATCACAATTAACACATTTGTCATTAATTTGCAGGAGTTTGTCTTTGCTCTGAGGCTGAAGTTGATCACCAAGGAAACACTCTCCATAAAACCACAATTTGATGATTCTTTTTCTGTGGGCTTAAAGAGATGTGTGTTGGTAAAACTTAGACAGAGCCGGGTGTGCTGCTTCCAGTCTTTATGCTAAGCTAAGCTAAACCAACCTGCTCCCCCTCGAGTACTTCTTTTACTGGTATTTTTAAAAACTGTATTGGGTTCTACAGGAGCAGCTGGGAGCGGGGCGTCCTACCTTGAGCACGGTGCTGTCCAACTTGCGCAGCTCGATGCTGTTGTGGCTGGGCAGGGGGTTTCCCGTGGCCGAGCAGTAGATCTTTGGGCTGGAGTTGAGGTTCCACTCGATATTGCTGTCCAGGTCCAAGATCTGGGGAGCCCGGTCTGAACCAGGAGAGAGACACAGGGAACAGACGGTAAGAAAAGATGAGGTGGATACTGACAGAGGAAGATGTTGGCAAAAATTTATTCATTGCAGCAGTTTTCTTTGTTCATCTGCTGAGTTTCCAACGCAAGACTTGTGAGATTTGCACATGAAGAAACAGGAAATGCAGACACAGGGACATTTTAGCAGACAAACTGTGGAGAAGAAAGTGGTGGTTTGTGATCAGGAGGAGGAGGATGATGATGGAAATGTGCTGTCAAAGAGGAAGCAGAGCTAAAGGTCGATTAACTTTGATGGTACCCACCCGACTTCTCACAGTTCTGTCCCCTCCACCCTGTGGGACACTGGCATCCGGTGAAACGGTTGCAAACTCCTCCGTTCTGGCATTTGCAGCTCAGCCTGCAGTCCGGTCCGTACATGTCCACGTGACAGGCTGACAGGAGAAAGAAAAGATTAAACCCATATGGAGATAACTTCAATTTTTTTGAAAACACGGGGAGGAATTTGAACCGATTCAAGGCCTCACCCTTCTCGCAGCGGCTGCCAAACCAGCCGCTGGCACAGGAGCAGCCGTACGGGTCGGACAGGCAGAACCGAAGCCCCTTGCAGCTCAGCTCCGAGCCGCAGGACTCCTGGCAGTTTTGCCCAAACATTCCTTCTCTGCAGGCTGCAAAGCCGTCAGAGAAAGATAAATTCACAAATGTGTTTATTTAAATTCCCTGTTTTGTTTTTTTTTTCATTCCTTGCAAAACACCGCAGAGGACAGTGTGTGACTACTGTGGTCTGCCAGCGCTCTAATCTGCCACCTCTTTAGATTTAGATTTCAGCGCTGCGTCTGTTGTTGGCGTACAGTTTGGAGAGTAAGCACAGGCGCTTGCTAATGTTTGCTAGTGACAGTATGAGGACGTTGGACCGAGATCTGGAGAAACCTGGCAGATCACCGCAAGAATGGTCCAGTAATTACATAAATACAGTCAAATTTGTACTTACATTGCTCCAGTGCACCTCAAGTCCTCACTATAATTCACTAACAGCTGACCATAGTGGTAAAACCAATGGATCAGAATAATCCAGTGGGTTTCTATCCATGGGTCGTGGGTAGTTGTTTTTCAAACATGTGCATGAGACATTTTGAGTGAGGAGAAACTCAGAATATCACAGCTCTAAGTAAGTGGTTACCATTTACCATTTACATTTACTGTTTGTTTGGTCTGTATAACTCACAGTCTCGAGCGCGGCACCGACCTGTCTCGCAGCGCGTTCCCATGAATCCCGGCGGGCAGACGCAGTCTCCGTCGGCGTCGTGACACACTCCGCCGTTGAGACACTCCGGACAGTCCCTGTCGCAGTAAGGACCCCACTTCTTAGCAGGACAGTCTGCGGAGAAACTTCGGTTAGAGTGGCGTTCAACGTGCATCAAGTGTTTCTTCCTTTCCTTCCTTTGTCTTGTAGGAAAGAGCTCACTTGCTAACAAGGCCCGAAGTTAGAAGTTAGAAGAGGAGATCCCACTGTACTCCCCTCATGTCTGTCTGTGCTACAGCTACTAGTTTTTATTCATTTATATATCATGAGTGGCTCTTCAGATATTTCTGTGCTGTCACTGAGATCTCTGATTTCACCACAGGCTTTCTTTTTTCCTGCACCTGTGCTGTTTGTGAGGCGAAAAATCACATGGCTGACTTTTTTGCTTTGCTTTTTGTGAGATCACCCTTCAGTCTGTCATCCAAATGTTGCGTATTTTTATCTGCACTCGGATCAGCCTTGGCCCAGAGACCGGGTGTTAGGACTGGACAAACCTCTGACAATGAGCCTCATCCAGGCCCCCTGGAGCGGGCTGTCCCCCACGTAGCTGGCGCTGTAGATGCCTTGATTAGCAAAAGCAGCGTTCTCCACCGTCAGCACGGCGGTGCGGTTGGCCATGTCGTTCCAGTGAGTCATGTAGTAGTAGTTTCCTGCGCAAAACCCCCAACAGAACGTCAATTAGCAGCGGCGTCTCCACCCTGTCTCTTGATGGCATATTAAGCGAGTCACGTGAGCCCAGTTTACCGTTGTACTTCCAGGTCACGTCCCTCTTCTCGGAGCTGAGCAGCTCCATGCTGAGATGGACAGTTTCTCCTTTGTTGGCCGTCAGAGTGAGGTGAGTGGGCATAAAATTAGCTGTAAGAAGCACAAAGTTAATGAACACCGGGGTTATAATTGGTCACAGGGTGTAAAACCTGGTGGTATGGAGTTTGAACCCACCCCTGAAGTTGTTGATCATGGTGACCTTCTCAAGCGGAGACACCTCCTGCGTGGATTCGCAGTAGAAGATGCCAATGTGGTCCAGCTCGCGGAAGTCGCTGGCCACCGCCGCCTTGCTCCTGAGCTTCTGCACTTTGAAGTTGGGCTTCTTGGGGAAAATGAGGATCTTGTTGTCTTTCTTTATGTCCAGCTCGACCGGGGCTTGGCTGCGCTCTCCGTTGATGCAGGAGATGGTGAACTGGTTGACATGGGCGACCTCCGCCGTGGAGATCATGGTCAGGTCGATCACAGCGTCTGGAAGACAGGTGAGCAGTCTCTCAGTGGTCTCTAAATAACCCGGGTCTGATTTGTTTTTAAACCTGCAGACAGGGTCCATTAGATCATATTTGTTTTCACTTATTTAGTAATGGAAATGGACAAGTCCCCTAATTCAGGAGAAGACCTGTATCTAAGAGGTGTTTCTATAAATCAGTGTATGAATCAAAAACACCTCTCACACAAAGCTGAATCTGCACTTTCCTAAAAACCAAACACTGTAACCTTCACTGGTGTCATTAGGCCACGTTCATCCTAACTGGGTGTGCCTAATAAACTGCCAGCTGAGTGTCTGCTGCTCGCTGGGCTTGAAATCACGGCCACATGTGTCTGAGCATCTGCGATGTGTTCCAGTTACACCCAGCCCCGGCGTTGTTTCAACAGAAACCTTCATTTTCTCACACGCGTCCAAATGAACCCTGTGTCCAGCCTCGCGCCCGGCTCACGCGCGCAGTGTGCACGCGCCAGTCTAAACGTATGTGACGGGTTTGATTTCCGGATGAAATCACAGCTCAGGTCAAAGCCTCTTCATTCGCGTGTCCACCTGAGAAGGTGAGTGACTTTCTTCATGGTGTAAACAATCAAACCAACAAAGCGACCCCCTGAGGAATGACCCCGTGCTGTCGGTGTGCGCTGCATTCCTTCACCCCGGTATTTCAGCTCCACGGCCGCACAACAATGACAGGAAACACGGATGAGCCGGGGGTTTTCCTCCCAGGGTTCACAGATTACTCTCCACTCTTGAGAACTTAACAGTCACAACCACCACACGCCTTTTTAAACTGAATGGATAAAGACTAAGGAACCGCCGAGGGGGTGTCGAGTACGCGACAAACTGATCTTTCTCCACGTTCGGCGCGTTTCTCGACTATCCGTCAAATTTGGCTCCGATTCAAACCTGCTCCCGCTTACCTGAGAAACCGATGAGGCACAATACAAACACCCACAAAGTCCCCATGATGTGTGTATACAATCCTCACAGAGGGGGGGTGAAGTTGTGTTACAGTCAAATCAACGGCCGGGTCGGGTTCGCAGGGTGCGCTCTACATCCAGGACCGTGGCGCTGCGCGTCTTTACGCATAACTTCCGATAATCCAAAAACTCCGGTTCAGGTTGGCGGGAGGGCAGGAGGGGGGGAGAAAAGGAAAAAAAAAGAAACCTCCTCGGTAACGACCGGACCGGAGCGGCACCGCGTATCTTCACCGTCCGCACTGAACGTCCACTTGGACTCGCTCCGCTTTCTCTGTGTGGGAAAGGAAGGAAGAGCGTCAGCAGACAGCAGAGGAGCGCTGGCGCTCCAGAACACCCCCCCCCCTTACACACACACACACACACACACACACACACACACACACCAACACACACACACGGTCCCAGCCATGTGTTTATGAGTTTCAACTTTGTCACTTTTTGTCCCGACGAAACGCCAGTCATCCCGATTGTCTTTACATACAACTCATTGTGTAACAGTGAAATACAGTTGTACAATTCAATCCGGGGGCTGTATTGATTTTTAATCCAGAATAGTATGGATTATAACGGGAACATTTGACTTCTAAACGACCCACACACACACACACACACACACACACACACACACACACACACACACACACACACACATTTTTAAGGCAGCAAACCATTAGGCATACTTTAGAATAGCATTGTTGGAGAAGGGAGTACTCAGATATATTTGTACTGCATTGGGATCAGCGTGTACTCCATCCTGATGCTGTCCTGCCCAGGCTGACACTGCATTTATCTCTTATAGCAGAGATAGCGACAAATGCAGCAGCTGTTGTCGAGTTTTGCCAAACGCAACAGCTTTGTTCTCTCACTTCAATGAGTAGCTTACAATCCCTGCAGCTTTTTTTTTTATGGTCCCCCCCCACCCCCCCAATCAATCAGCCTCAGGAAATGATGAACAATATGCTTGTTGTGTGTCCTGTCATTTACTGCCCCTGTCTATTAAAAAGTGCTGCACTGAGCGACTGCACGTGCCCTTTTCTGATTTTCTCCACAAAAACCGAGCTTGTGTTTTCTCGACGTTTTCCCGCCGCTTCAGACAATCGGCTCGACGTTGACTCAACTTCTTATTGTTTGAGATTTCCTGTTTTCAGTCTCAGGAGCTCGTGTTGTTTTCTTCAGCCTGAGAGGAGTATTGGGGTTGTGTGCTGGAATCTGAATACACAAACAATAAAATAATTTGTCTTAACAACCTGCTGATACTGTAACGCCCGGGCTGCAGAAGTCAATAATGACACATCCTCCCCAAGTCAGTGCTGACGGTTCACACCATCACCCTGCTCCTTCCATTAGCTGAGGGTTCAAACAAAAGAAAATAAATCCAATCACAACTGAGATGGGTGCACCCAGGTTGGAAATGTTTGGTCTACAAATCACAGTGTTTCCATTTGGACGCTTGTTGAACAAAGGGTGTTGGCGCCCTGTTAGCGCGGCCTTTCGTAGCGCAGGAGCCAGAGCTTCTTTTTAAAAAGGCTCGTCTCACTTCCTGTTCACAGAAATGAAGCCGACTGCAGCGCTACACAGTTACAGCATGAACACAATCACGACAAACATGAGCAATCTGCACCCTGCTGCTCACAAACCAGCTCTGCGTTTTCTGATCATCACTGCAGGTTCTGCAGGATTTTGCAGGTTGTATTTTCACCGCAGGGAAATAAAAAGGAAGTGTGTGAGGAATGTGAAGTGTTGTGCGCTGCAGACGCAGCTTGGTGGAGCCGCTGTAGGAAGCTGAAAGGAAAACGCACAAAGGCTGGGTCAACACTGCTGCTGCAGCCTCTGGCTGCGTCAAGGCTGTGATGAGCCAGAGACCAGGGTGTGTGTGTCTGTGTGTGTGTGTGTGTGCGCGCACATAGTGGTTATAGGGAGGCTGAGAACAGATTGTGTGCATTAAGCATACTGTAACTGCAGGCTACACGTGTACATAGACAACTGCAAGTGCCTGTGTGTAAGTTTGTGTATTTTTTGAAGGAAATGATTGTGGTGGGGCGGAGGACAGTCTGTGCTCCTCAGACATGAACCATTGTGTCCAACAGTCTTTGTTGTCCTGCAGTAATTACTATGAGGTGTTTGTGGCTCGGTGCGTCTGCGGGCCAAGTCGGCCGATATCAAGGTAACTGAACTACACAGAGAGGACGTGTGTCTCAGGTCGGGATTATCTCTGAATTACAAATTACTTAATCTGAAGCCCATTATCTAACTCTTGTTGGCAGTGGGTTGTGTAAGCGTCTGTCGGTGTGAGGCATCGACACAACATTCTGCCGCTGCAGAACTTCTCTCTCCACAAACTCCATTCAGAAACGTTTCTGTGGTCGCCTCGAGGGTTTTGAGGAAATTGTGTTACGCGGTTAATTTACAGCCGCACGCTGCCGGGCATGTTCCAGTGGTTTCTGACATGTTGTTGTGGTGGGTGATGGCGAGGCTTGAGGGGGGTTGGGGCTGGAAGGCGGGAGGTCTCTGAGACTTTGTGAGAAAGTTTGTATTAAATTCCCATTTCCCCTCATTGTGTGGCGAGCTGGCCCGGCTCCACACGCACTGATCCTGCTGGGCCCTGGGAGCCGGAGCGAGGGTGTCACTCACACCTCTCAGGCACACTACAACAACCCCCCCAAAAAACACACACACACACACACACACACACACACACACACATACATACACAACCCCAAATCCTCCCCCAACTCCAGCTCCAAACCCCTGACCTCCATCCCAGCTCACCCCACGCTGTTTGATAAAGTGATGGTGAAGACTCACACAAACACAGATTTGGAGACAGAGCATGGACGTGCCATTTATTAGACAGATTTAAAGACCCCGTCTCACAAAGTCGGATTTCCCCAAAGATTAAAAAAAAAAAAAAAAAAACACTGATACCGTTCCAGCACCACTTCCACATAAGTGCCGAGCGTGTTTACACTCTGTCAGTCAGTTGCGTTTCAAAGCGAGGACGCTTTAAACGCAGCACGATGACAGCCTGACAGGTCTGCGGACTCTTATTCTCGGCCAGGTTTCCCGCCGAACCGAGGCGCTCGGCCCGGTCACCTTCCGGCAGAGCTGAGTGGCCTTCAAGCTCTAAAACAATAAACTTCTACCGTCTGCAAATATCCACGCTCCCACGTCGCCAGCTCCTCCAAACATCAGTGCACGCACATTATAACGGTGTTGAACCTGGGTCCGTGCACGAATCACTACGTGTGCTGCTGCACATATCAGTGTTAGTCTGAGGCCCTGGTAGATTGTGTATTTATTGACCAACAAATCCAAGCCAAAATCAACGTTTTGGTTGAAGCTAAAAGAGAGAAGAAACTTTCTCCAGGCGTGGACGGTAACGTCAGACTGAAATATCCCAGCAAACACTGGATGGATTGTTTAAAAGATGAGCAAACTGCACTGACTCTCTGTGTGTGGCTTTCACAAGTCACAGCTGAGGCGAGTACCTGCTCCTCCCCTCACGTGTCTCACCTGTGTCCAGTTAGCTCCGCCCCTTTCATTAAATAAGCCCGTTGTTCCTGTGCACAACTTCTTTCTGGTTTTTGGACTTTGCCTTCTTCATTTCTCAAAGAGCTAGAAACAATACACATTGTTCTACCAGTTGTCAATTTCAGATTTGTGCTGTCAGCATCATTTTGTTCAGCAATTACACAATCAGCAGCGGATCCAAAACATCGGTCAGCGTGTTATGGCTCGACGTTAAGTTTAATGTCTGCGGGGCGTAAATCTGGACTCACCCGTTGTCGTGGGGGTGTGAGTCTGCTGAGGAAACGGGAGGGAGGGAAGGGAAGAGCTCCCATGACGACCTGAAACCTGTCAGCAACTCATTTTGAGTCGCCCTCCCAAAACTTTGGGTGTGTTTAAAAGGGGGGGGGGTATGAGTCTGTACACATGTCTGCAAGCCTCACTTCATATTAATATCATCTTACAGATAGACATACAGGACGTGTTTTTTGGTGCCCATGCAGTAGCTTCCAGTGCAGCACATCAAAATTATTTATAAATAAATGATCATCTGTAAAGATTGAACACATTGAGATTAAAGGTCTCGTTTATCCCTTCACTTGGCGTGTCAGTCCGACTGCCGGGGGCATTTTGCCCTCAAGGTTACTCTGACGGCAGCTCTTCTTGTGAGAAAGTACACAGTGGAAAGTGCCAGGAAACGTGGGAGAGAAAGGGAAGTGGCGTGCGACAGAGGTAGGAAACCAGCGTCGAGGTCTGAAAACATTCCTTTGGTCAAGGAGTCGGCCTCGTGTCCCAAATCATTCCTTTACTCCTGCCTCGTATTGATGTTAAGCCTGTGATCGTGCCATCGTGCATCCTGATGGTTCTGAAGCAGCGGTTCTGTTCTGATCCTCTCTGCACGGCGACCACATGCCCCGACTGTTCCATTATTTTGTCAGCTGGAGAAAATAAGCCTGATAATGTTTCATCCCGAGCGGTCAGCGTCACATCCAGCGTGCAGGAGTGAGCGGTGGGGCTGAAGTTGACCTACCTGTCCTGGCGCTCAGAAGGCCCGTGGATCATCCTGTGACGTTTATGTGTTTACTTCGCAGCGCGGCGCCGGACAAATTTAAACCCTTCAGTTTTGAACTTTGGCCTCAAAAATGTGCAAAAACAGTCGCTACCGTCCGAGGCTGGTGAAACTGAAACGCGTGAGTCCTGAAGCTTGACTTTAGATTTGAAACAGCACAAGAAACTGTTACTGCATCCAGACCCCATCTGGGTCACAGGCCCGGTTCTGGTCGATTTCCACATGGGAACAAACAGTTTTTTAATAAATCTGTCTCCCAGTGAAATAGTGCCTATAATAACTGGGTCTGTGGGTAGAGATTGGCAGGCCATTGGTTATTTAGTCAACAACAGAGAAGCAGTGAATCACTTTCACTGTATCACTCCAGCAGGAGTCTGTTTCCTCTGTGCAGTGCAGACAGTCAGACAAACGTATGCACTGAAACAAATAGGATGAAACCACTTGTTCCTAACATTTCTCTTCCTGTCTGTTCACTTCATCACCCCCCCCACTGGAAAAAAAAACACAGGCCAGGACTGAGGTGGAGTGACCCAGCAGCAGCCCCCGTCTCCTGACCTGCCACCTGAAGCGTGGGCTGGGGGCAGCAGGCGGCGTGGACTGGGAGCACGCTGACCCCCCCCCCACCCGGACACCCAGTGAACCCTGCGTGTTGCCGGGATGCTGGCGGATGTCGGTGTTGCGGCCCCCGCCGACCCCGCACAGGTAGACATGTACAGCACAGACGCACACCTCATTAACGGTGTTGTGGAAAGTGTGATCTGACTGAGGAAGCCCAGATCGTAACAGCATGTAGCCGACCTCTGGTGCCCCCACCACCACCACCATACGGGAATTATGTAGGATAACATGATTTCAGAGAGTCAGCAAGATGAGAAAAATGAGAGCAGTTGGGGGGGGTAATATTTTCCAGAAGAGGAGAAATGGTTTTGCAATTATTGCCTTGTTTGTTTCTCGAGGAGAATATCGTGTTAATCTGAGATCCAGAATCTTTTCCGTTGGTTTTGCATATTAATACACCCCCCTCCCACAAGGCTTTGTCCTCGGAGCTGGGTTTTTTTCATCACCAATGTTCGGCACTTTGGGGCCGCCGATCCTGATTACAGAAATAGAATATCTGTCCCGCCGCAACATGCGTGTCAAGGAAATTGTGGAAAGGGAGTGGTGCTGGATCCAGCCAGCGCGTCTCTGGAATATTACAGGCGTTTGTAAGGAACACCCTCGGAGCGCTGAAAGGCAGGAAAAAAATGCAAGGGACTCTTATCGCCGCTGAGCACGACTCAGCAGCGTGTTGCCTGGTGGAAATGATGTGAGGATGTTGAAACTTAAAGGTCCCATCATTTGTTCCTCTTTGGTGTGTAAATTGAAGTTTGAAATCCATGAGAAGATTCATCTGTGGCTCTAAAAACTGGAGCTCTGGCAGGACCGGGCCGTGGAGCATGCCCTTCTTTTTTTTTTGGGATGGATTTCATCCCTTAACTATGACAAAGCAAGTTTGTCCAAAGCCATAATCATAGCTAATGGCTGGTTTTCCAGTCCAAGTGTAGCTCATGAAAGAACACGACGAGAAACCATGGGGTGAAATTAAACCAGCGATTGGTAGAAGATCAAAAACCGGAGAGGCCTAACTGAACGCTATTAGAACCTAGAAGTAGTAGAGAAGTCAACACGCTCAGAGAAACCAAAACCTGCAGCCAGGTGGGCACAGACACCTCAGGACCAGGTAGTTGTGACATCACCAAGTCCAGGAAGTCCTGTCAGGTTGCTTTAAGGTAGTGTCCCCACACACTTCTCCATGTCGGGTGTTTTGGTGCTTTCACGGCCATTTAGACCTGCTTATAATCCAAAAATAAGATGGAGGGAGGGAGGGAGAGAGAGAGAGACAAGCTGTTGTCGCTCATCCGCAGCGTCCAGAGAACTTGAGCCCGGTTCAGGAAGAGGCGCTGCTGCTGGAGGCTGATATGTGTCCGAAGGAAGTGGCAGGAGCACAGGGGCAGGAATCACCCTGCAGGCAGGAAAGGCCAGGAGGAAGTCAGTGCAAAAACTTTATGCATACAACGTGAAAGCTCTGCTAAACGCTCGTCTGCTTCCCTCACACAAACTGGATTTTAGTCTCAGAGAAGCTATAAATACAGATTTACCTGCTTCTTCACCGGGTTCTTGTGTGTAGATGTTCCTTTAAAGAAAGTTTGGCTTTGAGTGTGTGTGATTGTGTGATTGTTTGTGAGTGATTCTTGCGGGTTTATGCACAAATCACTGATGAAAACACGGCACTCACAGATGTGTCTGCACGCCTTCTTTATGGGCAGTTGTCTCCACAGAAAAAGACTTTCCCTTTTTAAACAAATCTATTGTCCTGGCAGTGGAACGTTCCTGTCCGGCTCTGCAGTGCAGAATGAGACGAGGTTCTGTAGAAACAGCTTGTTCACTTTTTAAAGCTTTTTTGTGGTTTTCCATCCAGTAACCCGTGAAAATTTGTCTAAAGCAGAATATGGTGCACCCCTGTATAGTTTCTCTGCTGTATCCACAGACTGGACACCTGCAGAAAGGAGTTGCAGAACTTGGTGCTGAACGTGGAAAAAAAAAAAAGTAATGGCGGTGGGTCTCCCACACTGCAACACCACATGAGACGCGTCAAACGCACATTCCTCCCCCAGCCGTTACCGAGTCCTGCAGCGCGCTCACTTTTCGCATAAATATCCTGGCGGCGTTCGCCGAGGGGATTAGAAAAATGCACAGTCGGACATTATTAAGAATGCGTTGACTTTTACATGAATCTCTCGCTGACATTTTTTAACGCAGCTCCGTCCCCGAGCCTCTGCAGACGGCGTGTCTCTGTGTTGGTGGGCTGTCAGTCAGCGTGTTCGCACACATCCAACACAAACAGAAACATTTGGATTAATCATTTTCCTCACAGAGGAAACTCATGCGCTCAGCTCATTAACCGTGCACCTGAGCGCATTTAAAGAATGCATAAGGATCCAGCCTTATGTTTTATACAGTAGGAGATTTAATAGGTCATCCGCCCTGAAGAGTGCAGAAAGAAAAGAAAAATAAATCCCCCCTGCCATCAAAGAGAGGAGTGATGCTAATATACTCCGTTTCTCCTCTTTCTATACTGTATGTGTATAGTGTTACACCTGCAGCGAGGTGGCAGCAGCTCAAGTCAAACAAACAGACGCTCTCCTCCTTCCTGCTGCGTGTTGTAGCACCACGGAGGGATGTAACGTTACACCGCTGAGCGCCTATCACCAGGAAACACTTCTATTAGATTAAGTGAGGTGAAACCTGAACGCGCGTCGCTGCACCGAGGCCTGTTTTACACCTCCGTCGCATCGGAGCATCACGGCTGATAGAAAAGCTGGGCTCAGAGAGGCATGCAGCATATTGTCAGACGGAGGCCACGTACGGTGTGCAGACACCACCCCGCGGACGGTCGCTCCACCCCGCCGTCTCTCCCCGACGCTCAGCGGCCAGTTGTTTGTCACGAAGCTCTTCCTCCTCCATTGTTATGTACAGTACGACACGTGTTGTTATTTCCCCTCCTCTTAAAAGACTGAGCGAGCCCCCGCAGAGGCCGTGACCCGACACCCCCGCCACTTCACTGGGAGGACAAACAGTAAACATCCCACGGCAGCAAAAAAAAAAAAAGCTGGGGAGGGGGGGAAACCCCCGTGTCTGCTCTGGGACTCCAGAACCAGAGCAGCGCTGCCTCTAATGACTTTGACCTCGCTCACTGTAAAAAGACTTAACCAGCAAAACACCTCACATCAAATATGAATCCGTACAGTCACAATGGGAATTTTTCAGTTCAGTAGAAAAAGGTTAGAAAGGTTATTTTTTATTTTTCCTGCAATCAGGATGGCAAAAATACTGACACAGTAGACTAAATATCACTGATATCACTGTATATGCAGGTTTTTACAGTGTGCTCTCTTAAAGCTGCTGTAATATGTTTACATTAACAGAGACACATGTGACTGTGTCCTGTAAAGGAGGGACAAGCACAGATCGGCCATACCTGCAGCTCTTTTTTAGCTCCTTTCAGCTCATTGTTTTGGTTTTACGGCCTGCAACTTTGCTTTTTGGGTTCACTTTAACTGTTCTCGTGTAAGGCGGCTGTTTTAATAAGAAACTGACCTCTTCACTCCTCTCCTGCTGGATGTGTAAATAAACAAGCGACTGTATGTGCCATCTAGTTAAAAAGTGACAGTGTCAGTTTGTTCCTGCTGCGTTCAGCAAAACAAATCTCTACATGTCGCTTTAAAACAACACTTTTTACTTCAGGTCACCTCCACACTGCTGCTGCAGTGACCCGGTTCCCCCACGGTGGCCATTTTCATTTTGACATCATCAATAATCACATACTGGTAAAACATATTGAATAGAAAGCCTAACCAGTCGACCGGCTGCACACAGCCCCTGGTATCTACAGTGGGAAACCCCTCCTGCTTCTTTCATCTGATGCTGAGTTATCATTTTACCAACCCCGGCCCATCCTAATCCCTGCCATCTGCCCCAAGACGTGCAGCTGAGGCATCCTGGAACATATGGGGGGTGTTAAGGATGTAAAGATGCAGAGTGCGCTGCCAAGTGGCCAGGAAGTGGCCCCCATTGTTCCCAGGGTCCCCTCGCTTTTCCTCTCAGAGCCGCCACAGGTCATGTCTCCCCCCTCAGGCCACACATCTTAAACAAACACGACTGCTCGTCGCCGCCCGACTCTATCTTGTCCAATTTTCCTCCCTCTGGTCTGAACAGGACAGAGAGAAAAGGTGTGGCACCTGACAAACACACACACACACACACGAGGGAAAAGCTGATATCAAACAAGAGTTTGCATCTACTTGCAAAACAGCAGGTTCGACTGGTCGCTGACAGGTTCAGCAGTGACGATACAAAATATGACAGACTGCTCATATTTACCTCTGCCTGGCTTTGCACCGCTGAGCGGCCAGGTCTGCCATGTGATTGGACGGGGAGGGGAGCGGAGTGGGCGGAGGGGAGCGCACCTTAGTTAGCCATTAACTCGTCCAACCTTTGCACACCGACGTTTGTCCATTATTCACAGGAGAGAGGAGAAGGAGAAACATGCAGGCGAGGTGGACGTGAAGCACGAGGGCGGAAACACAACTGGTGACCAGGTGAGACTCAAAGACGGAGCTTTCACACATACACCATGAAGGGATCATGTGGCTGTTTGCACTTTTTGAGCTGTAGCTTATCCTGCCAACTGATACTGTAATAATTACCAAGTAGTGGAACAAGACGTGTCTTTAACCAGGCTGAAGAATCGTGTTAATGTCATAAATTTGAGGTTCTTCTTACCAAAAACCCAAAGCCCCTCTTCCAGTAAAATCCACTTGCCCGATTTGATTCTCCTGGTTGTTTACATTTCAGTGTCATGGCCGCCAAATCACTTCCTGCACCTGCTGATGGCTAAAAAAGCACTTTCTTATCAAGTCGGGACACACGACAACTCTACATATGTGATTTATTATATTTATATATGTAGTATTGGAAATGACAGTTGATCATATCCTTGCGACACCACTCTGCTGAGGAGAAATACTGGCCCACATGTTGATGCTGGCCACCTGCTGTTTTCACCCAAAACACAACTCACCTTCATTACATTACGCTGTGTGATTGTCTCACAGCACCGTCCGACACCACCCGTTAACGTTTACAGGAGGGAAGCAGGTGCTGAAGCTGCCGCGGCGTCGGTTGTGTCGTGATGTGAGCTCGCTTTTCACTCATTGTGTGCCTGTGGTTTTCTGTTGACTTTGCCATTGTTCCTGCACAAATCAAACACGAGGGCCACTATGACCTTCATTTCATTTAACTTAAAGGGGTGGGGGTAGGGGGGCACAGTGCATTTATTCAAAGGTGTAGCTTTCATATGTAAATACTCGGTTTTACCTCAAAGCCACAGCTTGATTTTCAGAGTTAAATAACCATGCTCATGATTTTTTTTTTTTTGAACTCGCTGCTCTGTCAGTCCATCGGCCTTCTCCCTGACAAACAATGGCGCAGAACGACTCTCACACATTTTCAGAGTGGGACAAAAACACAGTACTTGGCAGTGGGAGGAGAAGGAAAGAGGGAGGCTCGCATGCTGCTCGCGGGTCATCTGAAGGACGCCTCTCGTATTATCTGTGGAGAGAGAGAGATGCTTGCACGGTCAACTGTGATTTATATGGAATTCATCGCGGACTTTGTGGGAAGTAAAAATGCACTTTGATGCAACTTCCCTCTCGGTGGACTCGAGCTCTTTGTTTACAGAAGTCGGCATCGACTGCTTTGTGGCACAATCCAATTCCAAACCATCAAACAGCTTACGGTTAATTTGTCTGCTCAAAGGAGGGCGATCCAACTCCAGGAGCCGAGCATCATTTTGATGTTTAATTCAGTTTGATGACAGAGTGAATGTTTCCCGCCCTCTGGCCGTCATTAGCGCCTGTAAACTGACGCCGCGCTCGAGATTTGGGGCGACGAAACAAAGAAGCTCTTCTGTACGAAACCCAAATGAACGTACAGTAGCGGCGAGCAGCGTTGCATCTGACACACATGCGGCGCAACGTCTCGCTCCCAGGCCTCTCGACGTCTACAGAGTGCGAGGACAGAACAGGAAGAGATAAAGGGAGCCCCGCTGCTGTTGTTTACAGCTAACGCTCCTGAAGAGAATAGCTGGAGGAGACGAAGGGGAAGAGGCCTAATGGCCGGCGCCCCCACCCACCCACCCCTTGCTGTGAAAAATCACCCCAGACCTGACAAAGAGGGAGCAACACAAATCTTAATCCAGACTGAGAAAACGTGGATGAGACTCAAAAACACTTCGTATCGCCAAGACGCGGGGGCCATGACTGCAGAAGTGTGGGGACCAAACGTCATTGGCTCTTTTATTCTGTTTAGCAGCCAGCGTCGCCTCGTTAACAGTTTTATTTGCCTCATTACCGTACTGCAAGGGTCAAGATAATGAGAAACATTAAACGCGTGCTCCTCTGCCACATCAAGCAAATGTGCAGACGTTCATCTTTACAGTAAATGCTTTATACATTATAGTTACAGCACAATACTGAAGTATCTGCTGGATACAAAACAACCAGATGGGAAGCGACCACACCCTTTTAAGTGGAAATGATCTTGTTTTTTTAAGGATACCACACTTTCATTTAGATTTAAGTGCATCAGTGATAGCAATCCAATAATGTCCAGTAATGTCCAATAATAGCTGCTTAATGAGTACTGTAAGTTTTGTTGCTTTAAGTACTTCTTGCTGATGACACTTTCATACATGTCTTCAGCACGTTATTCCACCATTGTTAGATGAAACTCATTGGGACTCAGCAAAACAAGCAGCATGTGCAAAATGTCCTAACCCTCTAAATGCACTAGATTGTGATCAGTGAACAGGGGAGGCAGGAACTGAGAAGAGAAATAATCTAATTTGTCCTTAAAAACTTGGACCCGGAGCATTTGGAGATAAAGGTTTAGGTCAAACATACAGGCGTCAGTGGATGTGGACGGGAACTTGTCTGACGTCTTGGCAGAGCCGCTCTGTAAATACAGACAGACTCATGCATGCAAATATCTGGCAGACGTGCAAATCGCTTCACAGAGGTCCTCGCTCTTTCAGACACAGGCCCGTATGGATGGTGGCTTTGTATTTGCATTGACTGGATCACTGATGGTTTCATGTTGTGAAAATAACAAGAAAACAAGTCTATGATGGGGGATCGTGAAAATAGAGTCAGTGGAGGTTTATAAAACATGTAATTATTTGACCTTTTGTGGTGTCCAGTGGCCAGACAAGCATCAGCATCTCTGGTAACAACACTGGTTTTTATATGGATCAAACAAATAATGTGTTAACTAGTGATGGTTAGAGGTGCTGGTAGAGAGTTATCTTTCAACAGAGCCAATCAAGGTCACTGTTTGTCCCCTGTTTGCAGGTTTTTGTGCTAAGCTAAGCTAAGCTAATGCCAGCTTTATTATACAAAAGGGAAACTGGCTTGTTTCCCGAAATGTGGAACTTTTCCTTTAAAAACCTAATGTTGGTCACATCTGATGACGTTTTCCAGCGGCATTGCCTTTATACGTTAGCTTTCTGTATTAGCTTGGTATGTTAACTTCATGTATTAGCTGCGTCATGGCAACATGAGCTTTGGTACAGTAGGAAGCTGTGAAACAGTCAGATTCAACACACAGACACACACACACACACACAGATGTGTGATTCTGCCGGTGCAATATGTCGGCCAGACCCGCGGAGGAAGGTCCTTCAGTGTGTGGGACTTCCTTCTTTCCTTTTTCCTGTTGTGGATGAAACGCTCACACTCATCTGTGGCTGCAGGAGATCCGGGCAGCGTCGCCTTCTTGTGACGACGCTCTTCTTCGTAGACACCAAGTGAAATATTTAGGTCGTTTGATTCTTCTTTTGTGTGCTTCCCTTTATGAAATATGCATTCACACGAGCCAAAAAGAATTCAAAGCTACAATGCACGTGGGACGGGGGGGGGGACTTTTCTTTTTCTTTTTCCAAGAAGCCTCTGTAGTAAAGGGAATAAAATGAAGGAGCTGATTTAATCTCCTATTTCTGTTCCCCACTTTCTCCACAGCCTGGTTCCTCTGCAGCAGGAGGACTCGTTTTTCCCCTCATGCATGGGACGATCATGCTGCGGCCGCCATTCACTTACTGTTACTGAACACATCACTCAACCTTGCCACCTAGTGGAGCCGCAAAGGTTAACCCCCTCGCTGGTCAGCAGAAATCCTGCACACAGCTACCTCCCTCATCTGGGGAGATGCCTGCTCTGCAACATTTGCCTCGGATCACCTTTATTTTTCACCTGCTTTAACAGGCGTCGGCTGGTGAAGGCATTAAACGCCCCTCCAGCTTAGCAGGAAACTGTGTGACATACTCACATGACCCATGGTAGTTAATGGTGCCCCAAAATAAGAGACGGGTCTGAAAGTGAGTCACTCTGCGAAGGCCAAAACAAGAGGGAGGCCAGATGGAGGCATCCCAGAATGCCACGCTGTCGACAGCTACAACAACAGCCGCGCTCAATGGTGAGAATTCATCTGCAAACGGACACAACTCATTTATCGTCAGAAAGGAAAACGCCTGGAATCTGCGCCGAATCACATAAAGATCATTCCCCCCGACAGACGATGTGTTGATGACATATTTGATCCACCTGCTCTCAGTTGGTGTTGCTGTCCCTCAACCACAACACTCGTTTTTTTTTCTTCTCTCTCTCTCTCTCACAGACACTTTGACAAACCCGACGGTCAAACACGGCAGCGAGAACTGGGAGTTCCTGGTGGGCGTCCTGGCCACGGCCATCTTCATCTCCATCCTCATCGCCCTGCTGGCTAAATGCCAGGTGGTGCGGCGCTACCTGTCCAGCTACCGCCACACGCGGCTGAGGGAGAGCGACACCATCAGCCAGAGCGACCCCACCTCAGGTTTGTGTTTTTTACACTGTGGAGACAAAAAGAAGAACAACCGGTGTGTACAGTGTGTGTGCATGGAGCATTAAAACCAGAGGTGTTTCACTGATGATCACCGTGCACATTTAGGAATAAGCTAAAACATACAACTCAGCGACGTCCTTGTTCATAAAAAACTGAAACGTCGTGCAGCATTTAGTAAACAAAATACTAGATGTTAACCTCAGGGGTGTGTGGAGACCAAAACAGAGCTAAAACTCACTGAATACTGGACAAAGTGTAATGTTGCTACGTGTTAAGAGATGACGTCAGGCGTGTTTACACCTTGTTCTGTGGCTCCCAGATGAAAATGAATGAAAGCACTTTTAACACCGAGCAGTATCAGCAAAGGTGTCGCCAATGTCAGGAACAGCAAATCACCGTGCTCATTGTTCACGCAACGTCTGGTTCACACGTTTACACAACAGCCTAAACTGAGACGCGACCAGTCAGCACAGGTGCACGTTATTTTTAAAAACGCAGATTTCAGAAACATAGAAGTTGTGACAACATGCATCACTTCTTTCAGACGCGCTTCTCTTGCATATGAGCTGATGAAACAATTATCATTAAAAGCTCATTTGGAGGCAAAATTATTTCTGTCGTCACACAAATCCAGGACATTAGTCGCTGTTGATGGAGCAGCTCAAGGCAGGTGCATCAATGTGATCCCCCCCTTCACCTGTGTAAATAATAAGTTCACTGGTTATTACTGATGATGCAGTGGTGTGTTTCTGTCACCGCTGCAGAGGTGGAGTTTGCCATGCACGCCGGACGTGGCGTGAACCCTCACTGCGGCCCCCCCGCCAGCGAGGAAGAAGACGACGACGGCTTCATCGAGGACAACTACATCCCCGCCAGCGAGAGAGCGAGGGCCGAGAGAGCTGCGGAGAACATGGAGGACACGGAGGAGGAGCTGGAAGAGATCGAGTTCACCATCGCTTGAGCGGGGAGCGTCCCTCTGCTGAGACGGTCCTGAAACAGAAAGGAAAAAGTAAAAAGAGTGAGAAGAGATCAGGATCTTTATGTAAATATGAACAGGAAGCAGTCACCTCTGCATCTGTTGACAGTTCTTGGCTTGTGTTGATCGGTTGATTGGCTTTGCAGAAGAGGTCGTACAAAAATCTACATATCTGTGTTTGATTTGGACCGATGAGCCACACGGCTGCTTTCACTTTTGCAGTCACGTTTTGTCGGTGACGTGTAGTGAAGCAGATGTGGCGGGTGACAGCAGTTGAATTCTCATATTTAAAAAAAAAATCAGTTTGACTGCTCAAAATGTTTTAAAGGGTTTCGTGATGAATCAAATCAGCTGCTTTGCAAGACAAAAAAATGTGAATTAAGATTTTCAAAATGTGCTGTTACAACATCGCTTAAAAAAACAACCTGAGCAACATGTAGGACTACGTTACTATTACTACTGTGAAAATGTAATGTAATATAATTAGTTACTCTCCACTCTTGGGTGCTATTTATTCGGTTTGTGCATGAACCAGTGTTACCAGTGTGACCTGCACTGAGGCAGAGCCCAAACAGTGAATGGGAACTTCAGAGGAGCGCTCGGTTTCGACACCGCTTGGCCCTGTTTGTCGCACGGGTCGCAAAACCTAACCGCCGCCGTCGCCTTTTCTTCTCTTTTTAAACTTTCCAACAACGTCAACAGCCGTGATTAAGTCTGACACCGCGGCTCGGGAAGAGGCCTGGAGCGGGTCCTGATCCTCGGAGACCACCCGGCTGACGAGAGCGGTGTGACAGGTCTGTGCGAGGATGTCAGGCGAGAGGGAGCCCCGACCCGGAAACACGGAGCGTCAAGTTCACCCACGAGAGCCGGAAGTGTGACGACGCAGCCTTCAAAATAAAACTCCAGGAGTTTAACACAAGTCGCTGCTGCAGGTTTGCTAGTTGATCCACACTAAAAACAAACACACTTCAGCTTGGTTTCATTAATGCCAGTCCAACACTTATATATCAAAAGGGTTTTTATTGAACATGGATTTCTTAACAAAGAGGTAACCTACTATTCTCATAAATAGTCTAAACGTAACTTGAATGTATTAGTTCAAGTACACATAAAATAAAATTTTGGAAAATACATCTAAACTTTTATAAGTAGAGGTACTTGGCCCCTTTGAGAGGGGTATATTAGACTATTATATAATGTAAAGTACTTCAGTATGATGTGACATAAGATTGTTACTCAAATAGAAGTATGTTAACGGAGTAAACTATCATATTTTCAATATAGTTGAATATATGGAAGGTAGAATACAGTCAGGGGTATGAGAATTTACTTGAGTACATGTACCCATACAATCCCATATTAAAGATTTACTTAAGTAAAAGCATTAAAAACAAAATGGAAAAGCACAAATTAACACGATTGGATGGTTGTAATTTAAACCAAACTGTATTTATTTGTTTATTATAATTTTGTATTATTAATCTGAATCTCCAGTGAGTATTAAAGTACATACTCAGGTGAAGTATAAGTACAGCTCTTCAATAAATGGCTGCGGCTGACAGACGGAAGTCGTGCGCGTTTCATCACATGCAGCTTGACACTCCGGTCCGGGGAAGCGGCGAGTCGCAGTGAAACGCGGCGTGCGAAGAGGAGGAAACGGAGGATGGGAGCCGACGTTACGGCGTACGAGTGACCCATATCTGACAGCAGCCCCGCACCTCATCCCCCGGACTCCTTCCTCTGCTCGCACCCTCGTCCCTGCTCCTTCCACCGTCATGTCGGCGTCGGCGATTTTCATCCTCGACCTGAAGGGGAAGGTGAGTTTGTGGCGACTTGTTGTTCGGCGGGGAAGTTGACAGGAAGGCAATCAGCGAGGCACCTGCTGCAGGAGGACAGTCGTTCCTAATTTAAACACCAGAAGAAGAAAAAAAACAAGTAACCCAACAGAACCACACGGATATGTTCAGCTCGTCTCGTGGACCAGGTGGACTTGTATTTCCTGACTGTCCCCCGGTCCTTCACGTGAGACAGTCAGGAAGAGGCGCAACTCGTCCAACTCGTTTCCCCGCTGTGCGCGCAGAGGGTTTGTCCGCGTGCAGCGATGCAGCTCTTATTGTGTGTCTCCCTCAGGTGTCCTCTGACAAAGTTTAAAAAAACAACAACAAAACTTTAGTGTGTCCAGCCCCGCACATGAAACGCACACGGTCTGGAAAGAGTTCAGAAATCTGGCTGAAAACGAAGAGGACATCCATTATCTCCAGCTCAAATTAACACTGGAGTCTGTGATTTGCGGTTTAAATTAGTCATCATTCTCATTTTGGATTAATCTGCCCATTATTTCCTCGATTAATTGAGCAAATTGTTGAGCAAACCCGTTAGAGATGTATTTAAACTTCTCCTTTTATTTGACTAACAAACCAGAACCCACAGATATTCATTTTATGACAAAAAACATCAAATCCTCACGGTTTAGAAGCTGAAACGAGCAAATGTTCCTTTTTTAAAACTGAGACACGTTCATCCATTTTCAGAATAGTTGCCAATTAATTTCCTGACGTTTGGATTAATGCAGTAATTGTTTCAGCTCATGAAATTTAGAATATTTTTGGATTTGGTGCCTGGTTCAGGCGGTTTGAGGATGTCACCCTGAGCTCTGCACTGATTTTGATGGGACCAATAGTGATCGGCGGATCAATCAATAATGACAGGCTGCCTCCCTGTAGAAAGTGTATTTATATGTGTCCCAAACCCAGGAGGTCATGTAGTAAAGGCTCGTGAAGTGGATGAAGAAGAGAAGAGGTTTATTGAGGAGAGCTGAAGAAGCTTTACATGCTACACGGGAGGGATCAGCCCCTCGTCGCCTGGACGTCTGATTGTGCAGATTAAAGGTCTTTTTTTTTTTTTTTCCTTTCTCCCTCTCCCCATCTGTCTGTCTCTGCCCCGGGGCGAGTCAGTCACCTCCAGCCGGCTCCGTCCCGACCAGGTGAGGTTCTCTCTGAGGGATTAAAAATGCAGGAGAGGCTGAACATATTCAGATTTGCACCAAAGATAGAGGACGTCAAACCCCCCCTGGTTGGTCTCCTGCTGGGACCTGCACTGACATCACCGTGTCATCATTTGTTCCACGTTTCAGGCGTCGTTGTGTATTTAGTGACCACTTATTTGTTCATTTGTTGTGTGCCGGTGCTCGATCATCAGCGTCAGATTTCACGGCTGTCGGCCTCTTTGGGTCCAGACTGACACGCTTCAACAACCACACAGTCTCAGTGTTGTGTAGCCTGGACACACAACTGAAGGAGCTGCTGTTTGATTAAAAAAAAAGGAGGCAGTGTGAGCGCGCTGTCGTCCTCACTGCGCCATTATTTCATCCACAGCTGAGTTAGTGTTAACGTCTCACAGCCCCGTCGCTCTGTGTGATGTGTGTGTGTCTGTGCGTGATGGAGTTACGCTTTAAGACGTGATGTCATGTGGTCGTCTGCCGCGCCGCTGACCGTGACACCAGCTGGCCTTTACCCTGCAGTTATTGGCTGCGCTCAGGGTCGCGGGTTTAGTGTCAGAGGTCGGCAGCGATTGGTTTTCACGGGTAACGTTTTGTTGTCGCTGTTGTTGTTGTTGTTGTTGTGCAACTCAGCTGCTCTTCACACGGCCTTTCATACTGTTAGGCTTTGCAGCTAAAACATATCACAGTGTTGATTATTCCCATTATCTTTCCTGTATATCACGTGCGACCCGCTCTGAGGGCCGCGTCACATGTGTATGATCAGGTTTCAGGACCACAGCTGTTTGAACATTCACAGCAGACCTGGATCAGGGAGTCTCTCCGCTCTGGGCCGGGTGAATACGCTAACGTGTTTGTGCTGTGTTTGATGTGCGTTAACTGACATTTCCCTGCTCAGCCCGGGCTCAGCTGACACGCATTCGGGCCGACGCGACTCGACAGCGACGTGCTGAATATTAAGGCGAAGCGCTGGGTTATCAACCGGAGGGTTGTCTTGACTGAAGAGACTCGGCGTTTGACGCTGAGGGCGGAGGATTAGCGAGGAGATTCGGGGACACGGCGGTCAGAAAGAAACTTCCTGTGACCGGTCATCGGGGGATGTGTTTGGTTTCATCCCAGGGAACGACTGGAAGACGGCGAGATCTTCCTAGTTCGCCCACGCAGAAGTTTTGCCAACACACGTGATGAGCAACATCGGCGTCACATCAGACATTTGTGATTGCGTGAGTGTGAGTGTGAGTCTGAGTGTGTGTGGACACTGTGACAGGTTGTGTGAGCTCTGCCTTTAAACCGCATGAACATTTTAGATCCTTCAGTATTTGTTATGTACATAAATCATCACATGCTGTCGATCCGGTTGTGTGTTGTGAAGACAGGCCTTCAGTATTGCGTCTCTGTTGGATACAAAGACTTGTCTATATGTGGCTCTCAGGCGCCGGTGACCTCTGACCCCTCCATCTCCTCTCACAGAGGCTGAGCAGTGGCCTGTTCGTGTCCTTTTCTTTTCATTTCTTCTCCGCCAGATTACTTTACGTTCCTGGAATTTCCTCCTTTTTATTTCTTATTTCCTCCTGCCTTTGTTGTATGTGCTCCTGTGTGACCCCTCCACAGTGCAGTGTGTGTGTCAGTGTGTGTGTGTGTGTGTGTGTGTGTGTGTGTGTGTGAGAGAGATCTTGAGCCCTCAAGCGTGGAAGCTTTGATCTCTTTCTTCACTTCACTCTGTGTCCGGAATCGAGCAAGACTGCTGATTCATCATGTTGTGTGTCTGTGTGTGTGTGTGTGTGTGTGTGTGTGTGCGTGTGTGCATTCCAATGAAAATAAGGCAGTGTGGTTATTTCTCAGAGCTAAACGAAGCTAATCTTGTCATTTCTGTGTGCAGATTTAAAAAATGCTCTCACACTTATAACTCTTTCCCCTCAGTCACACTGGTTCCTCATACTAAGCAGACCAAATATATATAGCACAGAGGGCGTTTCCATTGTTTGCTTGGAGCAAATGAAGTTTTGTCTTCGTGACAGTTTTAATATATGTAAAGATGCTTTTTTTCTTGGCGTCTGTGGACGTTGTGAGTACGTGTGGTCGACCGTATGGTTCAGAGCCACCAACCGTCTCCTAACTCCCACCCTGGTGTTTATAAAGTCTGCACGCCTTTTGTTCGCTTTGATTTCAAGCCTGAGGAGCTTGTGAGCCTGCACACTCCTCTGCATAAGCTCAGGCTCACGCTGCGATGCCGGTCATTCATCATTCATTAGCAGATATTTGAGTTGGAAACACAGTTTGCACATTTCCTGAGAGGGTGAACTTGGAAAAGGGGCGTTCCCGTCCATCCAGGAGGTCGAGGTTCGGAGCCTCTTTAAGGTTGAGTGCTCGTGTTTGGGATCTCAACTATAAATATTTCACGCCTGTGTGTTGCCTCTGTATTAGTGTCCTCTGCCTCTTATATTGCCTTCTTCCTGCTGCGCTCTCCAGGTGCTGATCTGCCGCAACTACATGGGGAACATGGACATGAACGAGATCGACCACTTCATGCCCATCCTGATGAAGAGGGAGGAAGAGGCCGAGATGACGCCGCTGGTCAGCCACGGCTCTGCGCACTTCATGTGGATCAAGCACAGCAACCTTTACCGTATCCGTTAGTGCTCACGTCTGCTGCACGAGGATCCTGTACTTTAGCTAACAGAGGTTGAGTCTGGAGATCCGTGTGAATTCACACGTTTCCCCCGAGCGTCTATAAATATTCAGCGTTGCAGAGATTTACAGCGGCCACCGCATGTACCTGCACGGCCTGTTTCCTGAGCTGTGTGCAGATCCGCTCCCGAGCTCCAGGTCTCTGCAGCGATCAGCGCCTGAGCTTTATCACGTCATGCATCGCCGCCAGCTGAAAAAGTGATATTCACCGTAAAGCGCGATGAAGTGCATGTGCAGGGACCGGCCAGTCTAACTCCCTCACCCATTATTAATTCAGCACGATATTGCAGTTGTGAGTAAGTGGTATTCCCAGTGCACAGCATTAGACAACCGAGCCCTTTTTTTTTTTTCTGTTACCTCCCTGTGGTCATGCTCTCAATTGCTTGCGAGCGTGATGCACTTCAGTAACTTTGTCTTCGGTTGCGTTCAGCCTCTCACCACCCACTGCGTCTTCCAGACATCCAGCACTGTGCAGTGTGTTTGAGCCCAGCTCAGACGCTGTTGTTTCTTAACTGCCTCCTCTTCAGTGGTGGCGATGACCAAGAAGAACGCCAACGCCGCTCTCGTGTACGCCTTTCTTTACAAAATCATCCAGGTTTGTTTTTCAGACATTCTTCTCTTTGACTTTCACTCGTGGGAAAGTTTGTAACTCTGCCCTCTGGTGTTTATGTTAGTGTGTTAACAACTGAGCCAGCCTGATTCGATTTTCCGTGCTGAGGATGTGTATGAACGGGGGTCCCCTGGTCATGGAAAAGTTATGCAATTTGAAAATCTGTTTTCCAGGCCTGGAAACTTACTGGCTTTTTTAAAAATAATTGCTTTGGCAAAATTTCCAGAACCCTTATGTCCTTTTTCACACGTCCAAACAGTCACCACCCGGGTCAGAATAATTCTTTTAGTGTGAAATACTGTGGGACGTTTCCTTAGATCACCCGCACGCAAGGTACCGCTAGTTTAGTTGTTCATGCAACCATTAGATATTGCAGAACAAAACACGTGACACATGTTTCATCACAGCATTGAACATCATGTCACTGTCCTGAGCACAGCTAAACATCACACTGCAGCGTTCCGCCTGGCTCTCAGAAAGCAAAACATCGGCTCATTTCTTTCTTCACCTCCATCCAGTCTGTCTGGTGGACTTGGCCGCAGGTTCTGGTTTACATCATTCTGGATGTTCTCATTTGCCAAACATGTTGGAAGAGCCTTCAGACTGTGGCTGTCGCTCACTTAGACTCAAGGTGAAGGACTCGGTTCATCTTGTTGTCCTGAAACTTTCATGGGCTGTTGTTCCATGTTGTTTCATTATTTCAGTGACTCCGTGCTTTACGAGTAACGCAACAATTACTCATCAGTGTGAGCAGCTGTATCCGCTGGTGCTCGCATCACTGAAAACCCCGTATGTCGGCCAGCACTGGACGCGCCGAGTGTCGGCTTTACTTCGGTCTGACCTGGAACGTGCACACACACTCTATGTCAAAAACCATTTGTGTGTGTGTGCAGGTGTTTAAGGAGTACTTTAAAGAGCTGGAGGAGGAGAGCATCCGCGACAACTTCGTGACGGTGTACGAGCTGATGGACGAGGTGATGGACTTCGGCTTCCCTCAGACGACCGACAGCAAGATCCTGCAAGAGTAAGGAAACTACTACGTCTGTGTAGAAATATCTCAGGACAGGTGGAGTCACGGCTGCCGTCCAGATGATTTTCCTGGAGGACATTTTACGGGCGGCTCACGTGAAGCCGTCGATGTTTTAGTAACTGCTGCAGTCCAGCTTGAGCGCGTTAACTCAGATGGGGCCAGTGTTTTGCAGTGGAAGTGACCATTATGATCCTGTTTGCTGTTTTATTCTTCCATTCAGCCCGTGACTACGCCCATATTGAACGGCGGAGCGTCATTCAGCGAGTGTAATGGCCTGTGACAACAACTACTGTTCTCAGGCTGCACCATGTTTTGTGTTTTCTCCTCGGTCCCTCCTCCCAGCTCCTCTGAGAGGTGTTGGTTTCCAGGAAGAGGTTCAGCGTTCTCTCTGTAGCGAGCCCTCAGTACCACGGTAACGCGGGTCCAGTGTGAACGTATGTGTGCAAGCGTGTGTGTGTGTGAGTGCGTGTGTGTGTGTGAGTATGTGCGTTTGGGATCTGAATGGGGCTGATAATTACCAGGCTCTTATTGGCACTCCAGCACAATGACACCATCAGCTGTACACACTCTCAGACAGAGACGCCCTGCTCAGCTCTTCTCCAAGAAGACACACAAAAGTGTCTTTTCCTCTGTCACACACACACACACACACACACACACACACACACTCAGTGTCTCTCCGTCTGCAGGCTATTCCAGTCCTCTGACCTTTTCATTCCCTGACCACCACAGATACACTCCCTTACTCAAGCATTGGTGTGAGACTGCGGTGATGCATATGCATGCGAGTGTTTGTGTGTGTGTGTGTGTGTGTTATGATTGCTATTGTTATGTTAATCTGTCAGTTTGCTGCCAACGCCAGCTTCCTGATCCTGTCATTAGCATTTCTTCAAAACACAACAAACAGCGAAGCAACAAAAACAAACGCGGCGTCGACCTCGAGCCCGCTCGACTCGCCTTTCATCTCTCGCCGGCACTTTGCCGTGTGTCGACGCGCGTTCAGCGGCCTTGAGGTGGGAGGAACGGGGACAGAAAAAAACAGGGCAGAACGTGTTCCTCAATCTGTCAGTCAATCGAAATCTTCAGTCAGAATTTCCAAACAGACACAGCCACGAAATGAAGAGGAATTGTTTGCTGCTGCACCTTTTTCCTCCCGTATTTACTGCAAAAGAGAAGCATGAGACAGGACGTGCATGTGGAGGGTCGGGGTCAGGGTCAGGGTGGCACAGACTCCTGGGCAGCAGAGGAAAAGGTGAGGGGCACTTGAAAGCGTGCAGGGAGCAGGTCAGGGGAGTGGAGATGAGTGTGTGTGTGTGTGAATCTGTCTCTCCTCACACTCGTGTTAGAAGTTTATAGTTTCGGTCGTGCACACGGCTGCTCAACATCTGC
Source organism: Psettodes erumei (assembly GCA_016785225.1). Classification (NCBI taxonomy): domain Eukaryota; kingdom Metazoa; phylum Chordata; class Actinopteri; order Pleuronectiformes; family Psettodidae; genus Psettodes; species Psettodes erumei. The sequence goes on from JAFBJZ010000227.1 coordinate 869,009, forward strand.
ATCCTGTCCTCGTGTGATTATTGGCCTCCTCTCCACGGCTGGTTCAAGTGCAGGTCAACAGCGCCGCTTCAGCGTGTTTATAACAAAGAGTCCAAAGCAGCGTCGGTTGTTTGGAAACGCCAGTCCAGCTTGTCAGTAATTTGCAGGGAATTGGCTTTCGGCTGTTTTTTTTTGTTACTGAGTGCTAAATAAGAAATCCATTAAATGCATTTTATTGTTTGTGTTACACAGTCGCGGCGCCAAAAACATCAGTTCACTTGCCAAATGAAGCTCCAAATGAAACCTGGATAAATAAATACTGTATGTGGAACAGACACATTTGATTAATGTGACACTGGAGTTACTGTTTCAGAAAACTGAGATCTGCAGAAGCTCTGCAGCAGAAACGAGGCCATTGAGAAATAAACAGCTGTGTGTGTGTGTGTGTGTGTGTGTGTGTGTGTGTGTGTCGGGGCAGGTGTTTGGGTAAAAACAGGCCCGGTCACATGATGTTTATCTCAGTGCAGCTCCCCCTCTATTCTCAAGTCATTATGTTTCGCTGGACACAGTCGGACACGAGCGGTGAAACAAAGCAGGAGGACGGGACACATCCAGTCAGTCACAGTTATTGATCGATGCGCGGATCAACACGGGTCAACAGATCCACAAGGAATATTCTCTCTAATAACAATAAAGTGTAAATACAGGACATTCACAGTCAGGGCTACAGTTCATTAAGTGGAGCGCAGGGTACTTAAATTCATTAGCAATGAATCTGATGATCCATTTTTTTTGAAGCTGCACCGGTCGATATTTTTTCTATTAACACTGGATCAAATGACTGTGTGTAATGTGGCCCCCCATCCCCTGTGACGACACTCGATGTTGGGGTTTCGCTTACAGAAGCTGTGATAGCTAATCGTGTGTTAACATGGAAAACCAAATCCACAGGAGTCGCATCATCATCGTCTGTGACTCGCTTCACAGTGGATTTATGAGAATTTCCATTTTTCCAATTATGTTCATGGATAATCTTCACTCAACACAAGCTCCTTTAATTCACTCACTCCAGAGGAGCTCGTTTATTTTAAGTGTTGAGGTGTGATTAATGTGAAAAGTATAAAATACAACAAAACACATGTTCACTGCAGCTCTTTCTGCTGCCACAGGTGGAGGTGAAACCCCGTTAAACTCCCATCTCTCTCTCTCTCTCTCTCTGGCTTCGCCTCTTTCAGGTACATCACCCAGCAGGGTCATAAATTAGAGGTGGGGGCTCCTCGACCTCCCGCCACCGTCACCAACGCCGTGTCGTGGCGGTCGGAGGGCATCAAGTACAGGAAGAACGAAGTTTTCATGGACGTCATCGAGTCGGTGAACCTGCTGGTGAGTTTGCACAAAAGGGAACTAAAGAACGTCTGACTTATTTGTATTCTCACCTATAATCATCATGTCTATGCGTTTGCTGGTGAAGTTAGAGAGCCTGCACGTTGGGGACCTGTAGCGTTTTTTTGTCCTTTTATCAGAACCATTCATCCAGTGCACAGGATGGACTGGGCAGGGCGGGTTCGTCCAGTACGCCCATAAAGGGGCCAGGAATTTGGGATATTTTTACATTTGAAAAATGACTTTGCCAGTTTCCATAAAATCTCTGAATGTCCTCATATTCAGCATTATCTTTTGACACATTGAGCAGCCGTGATAAAAGCTGCACAATGAGGCAGTAAATTCACTTGCTAAGTGATGAGTTATGAGGACGTTAACAATCTGAGGAACAAAGATTTCTTCTGTTAGCTGCCACAGGCCATGCTACTCTGGTAGTTAAAACAAATCCATCCATCGTCGTCTAATAAAAGCGACGCGTTTTCCTGTTTGAAGTGGTCGAAGACAGCGAGGTGAAGCGTCGGCGCTGAAAACCCTGACCCGTTTGGACTCCTCCGAACAGTTTGTCTTGAAGTGCCAAAGGAAACGGTGTCTGGTATAAACAACAATCCTCGGCTGTGCGGCGTGTTGTGGTGTTTACGTTTCTTCCTGTGAGATGCAGCCTTTTAAACTTTTAATGTGATCTCTGGCCACTTAATGAAATGCTGTGTCTGCTTTAAATGCTTCTTAAATATGTATTCTGTCTTGATAAGCGAGCTCAGACAGAATAATAATGTTGGCTCATCGTTACTTGAGTAACGGAGGTTTTGCACCGTCATGCTCGTGAGGCGGCGCAGTGCCGCTCGGTTCAGTGACACGGTGAGATTAAGCTGCAGGAACGAGCCGCGGCTGTCGGAGCTGCAGAGAAAGAAAAGAAAGGAAATAACACGTTCACAGCGTCTTCATCAGTCTGTTGAGAAGCTGCTAAGTGGATGTCCTGGTGTCTCACTGCTCATCTGTATATTATCATTTAGATCAATTTAAAGCTGGTGAACGTTCATCTCGCTCCTCCCTCCTGCAGGTCAGCGCCAACGGCAGCGTCCTGCGCAGCGAAATCGTCGGCAGCATCAAGCTGAAGGTGGTTCTGTCCGGCATGCCCGAGCTCCGACTGGGCCTCAACGACAAAGTGCTGTTTGAAATCACAGGCAGTGAGTGACACGCAAAATAAATATCAGGAAAAATCAGCATGTTATTAAACCCAGCTGCATGTGTATGTGGCATCGAGCTGGAGGTCACGAGTTCATACCTGTTTACAGAATATTTTATAGACTTGCAGGAGATGATTAGTGAATATATTCAAAGCGGGCGGCGGAGCGTTTGTCAGTCACCGCTCTCCTCCACCTCCTCTTTCTGTCTTCACCCTTCACTCCCACAATCCCACGCTCGGCTTAGCTTTCATCCTTCCTCCTCCTCCTCCTCTTCTACTTTCCCAGTTCCTCCAACAGCGTCTCCCACTGCTGCATCTCCCCGAGCCTCCTCCTCCTCCTCCTCCTCCTCCTCCTCCTCCTCCTCTCTCTTCCTCCTCCCTCCTCCCCCCCATGGTTTCTCCTGACTGGAGGGGTAGGGCTCCATCACTGCCTCGTCTCTTTGGCTCTGACTTAATCCTCACCCCGGGCTGCGGCCCTGCAGATGAAAGGTGAGGGTCTGTGGATATCCTGTGTGTGCAGCCCACAGCTCCCCTGCTGAGCGCTGCATTCTGGGAAATAACATACCCTCAGAAATAATGATCAGGAGTAATGATCAAACACACACACACATGTTTATCCAAATATTGAAATGTGTTTTGCACTCGAAGCTTCAGCAGTTCCACTTTTCACACTGTGGTTTTCATATTTGCATCGTGTGCGTTTGTTATCGCAGCTGGATGCAGAGTATAAATCATTCAACGCTGCCCTCTGCTGGCCGACCATCAAAACTGTCCTCTGCTGAAATAAACGACAAATTCATATCATTTGCTTATTACAGTTTTAGGTCTCTGGGCATTTCAGTGTCTAAAGTGGCTCACAATGGCAAATTTATTGGATTTAGTATTTTTTATTTTTCCAGAAATGCCTTTTTAAAACGTGCGGCTGTGCTCGCTGACAGGACATCACTCATGTTGTCCATCAAACGTCGCGTTTGTTTTGTTTAACCAGCAGCTGTCGGGAATTTGTTCCCAGTCGGATGGAAGCAGCAACTCTTCACTTCTCAGAAGGTGGCACCCAGAAATCCGAGAAACAGTCGCAGATTAATATCTACAGGCTGTGTATCCTCCAAATGCTCTGAGCTGTTTATTAAATTGTCCCTCGGGCCACGCTGCACTGTAAGAGGCTGTGGACAGGAACATTTCCCAAATGTCAGTAAGAAACAACTTCCTGCGTCCTCTGGTTTCTGTGTGTGTTGGTGCACAGCGGCAGACAGATGAGCCTGTCTGCTGCTGTGCATTAAAAGCAAGGCAACGGGGGAGAAGAGCCTTAAAGACGAACCGCAGGGCACACACACACACACACACACACACACACACACACAAACACAAACATACACACACCTTTCTCTTCTGCCGGACCCTCAGGTCAGAGTGATGACAGATTGTCCTGTTTGACCTTTCTTATGGTGTCATCTTGATAACTGTGTGTGTGTGTGTGTGTGTCTGTGTATATGTATATGTATAGGTCTGTGTGTGTGCATGTGTGTATGTGTATGTATAGGTCTGTGTGTGTGTGTGTGTGTGTGTGTGTGTGTGTGTGTGTGTGTTACAGAAAGAGAAAAGAGCTTCGATGTTTGTTTGTGTAGGAGTGTTGGTCTCTCTTTAGACCTGACCTCATCTGGTTCCCCTCTCAGGCATGAGGAAGTGTCTCTCACACACACACACACACACACACACACACACACACACACACACACACACACACACAGGTTCTGTCAGACAGGTCCGTGTCTCCATCCAGAGCATGTGAAGTCATTCCCGCAGGTTTCCAGATTAGTCTTGTGAATCTTCTCTAGTCATTTTAAATGAACAATTTAATTTAATTTAATTGACGTGACAGATTAGTTACACAAATGGTTGTGTACTTTGCATCGAGTAATTTACACAAACACATGAAAGTTTGTGTTGGTTCAGCCGTGTGTTTATTTTGTTTTGTGTTGATGTTTGTGAGGCAGCTGAATGGGCTTCAGTGGGGGGGGTGATGACAGCAGGCTAGGCTGTGTGTGTGTGTGTGTGTGTGTGTGTGTGTGTGTGTGTGTGTGTGTGTGTGTGTGTGTGTGTGTGTGTGTGTGTGTGTGTGTGTGTGGCAGTGAAATAATTGTTCTGGGGTTGGGTGGGGTGAGCAGAGGGCAGATGGATTTGGTAGCACAACGCACACACTGTGTGTATGTGTGTGTGAGACTGAGCGGATGTTTGTCAGTCATGGCCACCTTGACCTTAACCCCCCCCCTTCCCGCTGAGGCTGCGTGGAGAAGCGCTCCATCTCATTTGTGCGTCGTTTGTGTGCGTCAGGGGAGAAGAGCAAGACGGTGGAGCTGGAGGACGTGAAGTTCCACCAGTGTGTCCGTCTGTCGCGCTTCGAGAACGACCGCACCATCTCCTTCATCCCGCCCGACGGCGACAGCGAGCTCATGTCGTACCGCCTCAACACCGCCGTGAGTGGGACGCACACATGCACACACACACACACACACACACACACACACGGGCCACCTGTGCACCAGCAGGAGTCTTTGACAACACACTTCTCTATCTCTCAGTGAGTCCCATCACGATCTGCGGTGTTTGTCCTCATTCATATCCTACTCACGTCATTACCACACACTTTGTGTGTTCACATGTTACTCACACATTCAGTTTGGGCTTTTCACAAATACACAATATAACCACAATACATAGTTTGTGGGACGTATCCAGATACCTGTGCTGCAGTTTCTTGCATATGCATGAACACACAAAACAACATCTTCCTAAATGTTCGTGTTTGCATCAGTTGCTCAGTCGTCTTGTAGTTGTGTAGTAACTGAGCTCACTGTTGTGTTGACAGCACAGTTAATATCTGCAGCAGTAACTGTATTGATAATAATGGCTGCAGGAGTCGGTAATAGAGGTTACTTCAGGTCAGTGGGAATAATGAGAACAGCAGTAATGTAAAAGTCACCGTGTCGCTGTGGTGATGTGTGTGTGTGTGTGTGTGTGTGTGTGTGTGTGTGTGTGTGTGTGTGTTGTGGTGATGCACTGTGCCCCTCCCCTCTGACCTTGCCCCCCCCCCAGGTGAAGCCTCTCATCTGGATCGAGAGCGTGATCGAGAAGTTCTCTCACAGCCGCGTGGAGATCAAGGTGAAGGTAATGATGAGCGACACACACTCACACACACACACACACACACACACACACACACACACACAGTACGGAGCACCATGTCCACTCACCGTTCATCACGCCCTCGGGGCGGGTTGCGTGCTCGCCATCTGTTTGACGACAGGCCCTGATTAGATTTCAGACGCGTGTTCTTTCCTCGTAAGGTCTCGGCTGATGTTTGACCTCTGGCCCTCTTGTGCCCCCCCCACCCTTAACCTCACGCAGGCTCGAAGTCAGTTCAAGAGCCGCTCCACCGCCAACAACGTCTCCATCATGGTGCCGGTGCCCAGCGACGCCGACTCCCCCAAGTTCAAGACCAGCACCGGCAGCGCCAAGTGGGTGCCGGAGAAGAACGCGGTGCAGTGGAACATCAAGTCCTTCCCCGTTAGTGCCGCACACAAACACCAGTTCATAATGTCGACGCTCACACCACGCGTCACCTCGGTTAGAGTGGAAACAGCTCCAGGGTCAGTTATAGTTGAACGTCGTCGCGCTGAGAACGTGGCAGCTCCTCTTTCACCAAACTATAAGTTCTTCTTCAGAACGTGTCAGAGCCTGTCAGAGAACCCGCCGAGCGTTACCTCGCTCCAGCTTCCCTTCATCCGTCACGTTCTGATGTCTCGCCGCTAATTCATTACACCCCCAGCCTGTCGGGGGGGATTCTCCGTTACCGGTGACAACGCTGTTCGCCGAAAATTTGGAACGCTGAGTTCACGGACGGCTCGTGATGTTTGCTCTCTCCAGGAAACAAACGTGAAGCAGCAGATAAGAGAGCGATGACGGGAAAAGAAACGAGGCAGTTTATCATTTTATAACCATGTGTATCTTTTGCAAAAATATTAATATTCTCTTATCAGCTATAAGCAAAAGAAAGAGACGATAAGGTTTTCTGCAGCAACTACATATGCAAAGTAAAAGTATTTTAACTGCAGTTAAGCAAAAGATAATTTATCTGAAAGTTATTTTGGTTCATCTTGGCTTCCTCAGTGTCACTTCTTACTGTGACAGATGAACACAATGTTCACACAACAGTTATTAACATGGACTGATGACAACTGGTGGGTGTTTATCATCAATTTTTTTTGATCAAATCGAAATTAAAATGACTTGATTAAGTGCTTAAGGTTGTTGCCCACTTGGCCGTGAATATCAAATATTATGGAGGAGAAGTGGGGAAAAAAAGTTTGATGAGCTCTAGACTCAGACTTGTATCTAATTTCCTACAAGTCAAGACGAGCGTGTTGCACAGCTGCAGGAAGGACGAATGATTAACCTGCGTTATGTTTTTATATCCTGGATGTTTAATCCATCTGATTCACCCTGATGTGACACGGGGAGTTGCCACGACTACAAAGTTTGTTTGGTTTTTGGGCGACCAGAACTCCTCATCATAAATAAACCCGTCTTATCTGAAGTTTCATGTTTTTATAGCTGTGGTAACATCGTTGTGTGTGTGTGTGTGTGTGTGTGTGTGTGTGTGTGTGTGTGTGTGTGTGTATAGGGTGGGAAGGAGTACATGATGCGTGCACACTTCGGACTCCCCAGCGTGGAGAGCGATGAACTGGAGGCCAAGAGGCCGATCACAGTGAACTTCGAGATCCCTTATTTCACGGTGTCTGGAATTCAGGTGGGAGCCGTTCATGTTCAGACCGCAGCTCGAGCAGTAAACTGGGCCGCGCCACGACGGCAAACAGCTTTAACTCGTATGAGATGAAATGGATGACTTATTAAGTCTCCTCACACAGTGTGGTGCAGCTCAGCCCGAGAGACGATCGTGACAAATAAATATAAATGAGATTAAAAACCAGGCAGCTGAAATTCACTTTTCCTCTTAATCTCACGGGTTATATTTAGTTTAAAAAGATGACGACGCCTGGTTTACGTTAATGGAGCTTAATATACAATATACACACTGGGCAGTTGATGTTGGCGCGTGAACAGACTGTGTTTCACCACAGGTGCGTTACCTGAAGATCATAGAGAAGAGCGGATACCAGGCGTTACCGTGGGTGCGCTACATCACGCAGAGCGGCGGTGAGAACACGCACACACACACACACACACACACACACACAGGGCTAACGTCGGACTGAATGCAGTGTGTGTTTTCTCTCTGGCAGTAATGACACTGACACCTCTGCTGATTCACAGCACAGATCCAATTCCAACGTTCCCTTTTTCCCCCACATTTAAAACCTGTGTGTCTATATGTGCAGACACTGATGAAGCACTGAACAATGATAACATCTGTAGGTCTTTACACTGATGGTGTCAAACCACAAACACGTTAAAACACAGTTGAATAATGGGAGAAACTCATTCTGAGGGTGAAGAGTCTGCACGCTGCAGCTTTTCTTTTCCGTTCCTTTAAAATCAGGGGCGGTTTGCAGCCAGAACCGCTCTGACGTTGGATGCGATGCTTCCTCGTGTCCGTCGGCTCCTCCTCATCGCTGCTCAGTGTGCGACCCGGAGCGAAACCAGCTGAGCAGCACCCACCACGTCCATTACCTGCATCTTAGAGTGACAGCGCTCGGGATGCCAGGGACAGAAAGTTTGTTGGGCTGCGGGACAGAATTCCCGGCCGCGGCCAAAACTGTTTGTCGTCCACATTTGCACAGTGTTAAGTCAACAGAGGGCGGTCACATGTGGTCGAGCGACGGCGACGATTAAGGTTCGATCGCCACGCTGAGAACGAACGAGCGAATCCGCTCGTGTCGACCCGTTCGTGACCTGAACTTTCATGAACCTGCCAACGGGCGAGTGTGAAACGTCCAGAAGAAGCGTGAGAGGCAGCGCGTCGCCTCAAACGCAGGTGCTTGACTTCTGGACGTCCTTGTACACTGGCACATTAAAGCCGCTGTGTATTGATGGCACTGCAGCAAAATCCTCCTCGCCACCCCGCTTGTTTCAGTGGGTGGGGGGTGCAAATGGAAATGATATGGAGGTGGAAGCCCAACACCTCCACTGAACCGCTGCCAGGTTCATACCTGCCCCAGGAATGAACCTGCTCACATCACTCCAGCGCCCGGCTTCGTCTGGGGCCGCGGACGTTGAGCGATGCCATGAAGCGGCGCCCGGTTCTCCCAGGGGGGTCGCTGAGCAAACAGCAAGGTTAGCGGCAAGAAAGCAAAAAGATACGGGGAGGGAGGTAGGAAGGACAAGAGATGAGCGAGGGAACGAGGAGGGATGGAGTTCGGGATGCGGGGCAACAGAGAGGAGGCTATCACCTTTCTCTTATTGTTACCATCAGCTCCGCGGGGGGGAGGGGGGTGATCACATTTCACCCAGCGCCACAGGCAGACACTCTGATTGGGTCCTGATACCGTAGACCAGCCGCGCCGACTCATTAATGAGCGATGAGCTGCTCCCTGACATCAGCGACATCAACTCTGCCGTCCAAGCTCGGAGCGTTGCGTAATATTATTGACGTAACATTTTAGAGCGGAGACCGGGGGTTATTCCCAACAGGAGCAAATATGCAAACGCTATTTAATGTTCATTGTTTAACTTCTGAAAAGTCCAGAGCTGCAGGGATTTGTTCCCGTCAGAGCACGAAGGAAATTACCATATCTGTCACTGGTTGCTGTCCTGTGAATAACCCGACACTCCACCAGCCTGGTGTCGGCTCAGGTTTGAGCAGGTCTCACTTCCGCTCTCTGTGGACTCGGCTTTGAGCGCACGGACCTTCCCCAAATTGAAAATTGGAAACGGGAAACGTTTTGGGGCCGCGCCGTGTTATCTTGTTATTGATCTACACGTGGAAATTGGGCACTGACAGTGATGAATGCAATATTTAGATTCTTCGGGGAATAAATGTCGGCGATAGGATTTCGAGTTGTGGAGCAGGTCGTACGTCGGCCATGATGCCACGAGTGGGAGAAGGCCAGCGTTAACGCTCCGCTCTTCCGTCTCTTGGCAGATTACCAGCTCCGGACAAACTAAAGGGCGCAGATGGGAATTTTTTCTGTCTGTCCTCCCCTGTGTCTACAGTGGACAGCAGAGGACGAGCGCTGCGGGACAATTTTTTTTTTTTTTTCTCGCTCCGAGCGGAAACGAGGCATCGTCGCTTCCCTGGACTGACTCGGCTCAGACGACCTCTGACCTGTGACTGTCTGTCTCTTTTTTTTTTTTTTTAAAGGGTTTCCTCAGGACTCAAATGGAGAAAAAAAAGTTTTAATATGTGAATAATGAAGCGATAACCCCGCGACACCGCCTGGTTCTGGTGAGATTATTAAGAGGAGACCTCTGGGGAAGGAACGTCGCGTTTTTAACGAGTCCTTCTCAGGAATGCAGCTCGAGCGTGTTTTCTCAACATCATGCAGTAACTGTGACGGCTCCTGTCTTTTGTTTGTTTTTTAATCCAAAGGGTTGCCATGCTCAGTGCAGCGTTCCAGCTTCAACAATAAGGTTTTTTATTTCTTCTAGGTTTTTGTCCACTTTATTACCCATACACGTTAGCTGTTAACCCCCCCACCCCACACCAACGACCCATATGTAGCCAGCACCTCTGTGTTATATTGTCCTTTGCCTTAAAGAGTTGCCTACACCTTTTAGCACCGTGAACACAATCCCCAGTGCGCTGAAACCAGCACCAGCATCCGGATCAATGATTAATAATGCACAATATTGTCAGAGGCAGCGGCGGCTCCACGTGATAATGCCGACACACTGCCGGGGGTCGTAACCTTGTCCCTGTGCTGCGAAATCAGCTTTAAGGAGCGCAGACTTAGTGTTATCTGTTTATCCTGCACTAGTTAGTCTGCCATGAAGGGTGAGGGTATTGATTATTGACAATATGTTGAGCTCAGCTTAGTCATTTTACTGCTGTAAGAACAAAAACCTCTCATAATCAATATAATATATTACTGCGTGGGTCATAGTTCAGACGCCAGTGAGGTTTTATTTTAATGTGTGTGCTGTCGTGTGTTTCATTAACTTATCAACTAGGAAGCAAAGGGATATATTTGGAAATAAACAAGTTTTTGTATCTTGTTTTGAAATACAACTGTTTTTTGTTTTTTTTGTTTGGAAGAGAAACACGACTCTTTCACCAAAGTTGTGAATAATACATGAACATGAATAATAATAATAATATGCCCTGACATGCAGAACATCAATAATTTGACGTAGTGGACAGATCTGCTGTGAGCTCAATAAATATTTAACCCCAGATATCATATAAACAAAAAAAAAAAAAAACTCAGAATCTTATTCTAAGTGTAAATATTTCTAGAAATATTTGGTTAAGAACCTCTGAGGCAGTTTTAATGCATCAGAGTGTAATGGTGTTAAATTATAAAGTTATATTTTTGTAACTGAAGAGAACAACTTCCACCGGATTACCGGATTATTTCCCAGGGCATATACTGTAATCCTGATTAAGTGTAAACAGTTAATCTGTTTTAAATCACGACTTCAGGAGAACATGTGAAAATGAAAACTAAACTTTTGATATAAGAAATGCCAGAATCCATCACAAATATCCTGTGATATGAACACACCTCATATATGTAAAGTGTCGGTGCTTGGACAGTTTCACCGCCACGGCCCGTCGGAGAAACCGAATCCTCCTGCGCAGCCGTCGCTCAGTTATCATCGGTCACGCACGGATGCGTGGTTAAGGTCAAAAGAGAGATCGGTGTAAGTGAAGGATTACAGGGTTTCTGTAAAAACAAAAAAAACCAACAATACAGCAGGAGCCTTGTGAGGCGCAGAGAGAGAGCGGTGCTAGTTTACACCAGCCCCCACCCTGCAGACGCCGCCTTGTGCATTGTGCCTTCAGTCGGCCGTCCGTCATCGCACCAACAATGGCCGACTGTGTGGCCCCTTTTGTCTCAAGGCAATCGTGTGTGTGTGTGTGTGTGTGTGTGTGTGTGTTGTGTGTGTGCAGGCCGATAAAGGGGCGTGACTGACACACTGATGGGACACAATGCAGGAGCTTTCCTTTTCCTTTTCTGAGTTTCCTTGGAGGGAGGAATAACTCTTAAAGCAAACATTTCACTGAGCACGCGCACACACACACACACACACACACACACACACACACACACACACAGCTCGTGTCCTAACAGTGTGTTACTGACTGGGGGCCTTGTTGTGTTCGTTGTTGCACCTCTGCAGACGATGCAGCAGCGTCAGCTCGCTGCAGATCCACTGAAAGATGATTAAGCATCTGGACAACCCAGTTCAAACTTTTGCAAGCGCATTGAAATTCTATGACTGTAATGGATATAATTCCACTGATCCCCCCCCACCACCCCCCATACAGTCATTTCTCCTTCTCTGCGTCGTGGGCAGTGATAACACTGTTGTTTTCCCAGCCAAAAATACTTAGAATAAATTCAGAAGTGCTAAGGACTACAGCCCAGTGCTTCCAATAATGTCACGTTCAGAGGAGAGCGCTGAGATTCTTCAACTTAATTCTCGCATAAAACAGACTTGTAGGAATAAAAAAATGATGTGCACCCTTCTTTCTCTCTCTTAAGTGCTTCAGGGGTTCAAATAAATTAAATTGCAGCACCAGTTTAAAGCGTGCTGCTGATTCATCCTCTCGCTCGGACCTCGTTCCCGTTTTCTCCAAACCAGCTCGTCAGAGAAAAAGCATAAAAAGCTTTAAAGCTGCGTGAGTTGACTCTTAGCCTGCGAGGGGCAGAAAACAGACTCAGCTGATACAGCAGTGGTTCATAAAGACAGTTTTGTGTCACCTTGTTTATTTAAAATCATCGTTTCACTGTGTCAGAATGACTCACAGACGTCTCTGGCATCAGGAGGACACGGGTTTGTCTTTATGGACCATGGCGTACGTACAGCGGACACAAGTTGTGTTTGATGTTTGACCAGGTTCACAGCTGGGTCAGGTGACGCGCCGACACTGATGAGAACAATGCGTTAAAAAGCTGAATGGATGCGAGGGGTCGTTGATATAAAAACTGTAGATGAAAACGAGGCGCTGCAGGAGACAGTTTGCAAAAACCACAAACTCTGCAGTTAAATGTTTAAAGTGCTGTGATATAATTCTCCAGACAATCGCGTGGTCTCTTCATGTGTACAGGCAGCCGGACGTTACAGTACGGTCTGTCACAAACATGCTTTTACCTACAGTCGTATCGTCATGCCAACCTGGAGCGGCTCCATGAATGACACAGCATTTCAAAAATAGGATTTTTTACATGTTTATGTTGTAATGTAATCCGTGCCAGTTTACAATCATAGAGCAGGTAGAGGTCATGTGTGCGGGCACTTCAACAGGATTCACGTTTGTACCAGATACACGAAAAGTTTGTGTCTGTCCCAGGTTTTCTTTATGCGTCGTCTGAGATGATTTGAGTTTTATTGAAATGAGATCATTGAGTTGAATCCGCCCGGCTGACCCCTGATCTGAATCATGCTTCTGCCTTCACACGTGTTTCAGTCAAAATTTGTGCTTTTCATCGGCCGAGTCTTGTTTTTCATGCTTTTGGCATTTAGTCTCATGTGAATTTACAGTGTTTAAAAAAAAAAAAATTGCTGCTCATTTTAACCTTCAAACCCGTCTCACGTGTAAAATGCGAGCCGCTGTGATTGGCTGATCGGGCCAGAACACGCGGCCTCATATGAGGTTGGCCAGACTGGAGGTGGTCTCCCTGCGGGCCTGGCGGTCCATTCGTCCAGAGACGGTGAAGATGTTCAAAACCCGGTCCACCAGCCGCCGCCCGGGCCTCGTCCTCTCGAGCAGGATCACCACAGCCGAGTACACCCCCACCCCCGCCACGGCGGCCCCCCCTCCCGCCAGCAGAACCACACCGGAGATGTACATGTCGTTCAGGGCTTGGCCCGGCTTCGGCATGTGGTTAGCCAGGGCCAGATGCAGTAGGACCCCCCCGCAGATCAGCAGCAACACGCCGGTGATCAGAACCACCAGGAGGTCCGACAGGCCGCCGCTCTTCAGCATGTCGATGCGCCGCCGGCTCCGCACGCAGTTCATGTCCTGCACGGCCGAGCTGAGCAGCTGCTTGAGCAGGACGCCCAGCGCCAGCAGGCAGAGGGCGGTGCCGGCGCCCAGCCGCCACTCGCTCGACACGCTGGTGGTGGTGGAGAGGAGCCCGACCCCCCCGAGCCCGCAGCCCAGGATCAGGAGGACGGCCACCGAGTAGCAGAGCAGAGACTTCCCTGGATCCCTGAACCACCACAGCTCCACCTGCTCCTCCAGGATGCTGTGCTGGATCTGGGCCGGGTCCGCCGGCCCGCTCAGGCCCAGCTCGGGACCTCGGGGGCCCCTCAGGGGGGGAAAGTTATCCAGTTCAGGCATCCCGTGGCCACTCCCAGTCTGCTGAATTGGGACGCCACCACCACGAAATCCAGGTGATAATCCTTATCTCGTCACAGACGGCTCCCACCAGGACCGGCCCAAAAACCCAGAAACTTCAGGGGAAGCTGACTGAGCTCGGCCCGCTGTGGTTTGACCCCTGGGTCAGTTCAGGGGTCACTTCAGTGCGAATAGAAAAACTTCTCTCTCACACAGACCGGACACAGACAGGGATCCAGATGGTTCCAGCATCAGCATCCGAAGAATCCACCAAATTCCCAGTTTGGATTTATTTTTTTTTTGCTGAGTGGCAGCAGTCACCTGGAAGAGAAGACGGATGAAGATCAGTGTGTGAATCCACTCACCATCTATTCAGCCGTGCAGGTTATTTGGTGGATAAAAGAAAATGCACACACAGTTTCTCCGAATTCTTCACTTGCTGTTTGGATTATATGTAAAAACCAACAAAAAAAAACTTGGTGTGCTGACACTGGCAACCTTTCCCATCTCTCATTATCACTATGCTAATGAGTCGCCTCCACCGAGGCGGCTGGATGAAATAAAACAAGAATCGGCTGTCGACGAAATAAACAAAACCCGGCTACACACAGACAGACGCGCAAAACCAGCTAATACAGAAATGCAAATTCCCTGCTTCTCATCCTCCAAACGCACACCCACAGCAGCTCGCGTGATGAACTCTGCTGCCTCCAGTCGAGTTAATCTTCATCACATTGTGTGTGTGTGTGTGTGTGTGTGCGCTGCTCTGTTGTTAACATGTTGTAGCACATGTAGACAGATAGAGGCTCATTAGACCTGGTGGATGTTGCCCAACCTCCCTTCTTTCAGTCTTTACCTTACATCAGCATATTCTGATTCTGTATCCTCATCACACACACACACACACACACACACCCTCCATAACACAATCATGTAAACATATACAACGCACAAACAAACATCGTCAAGGTTATGGCTGTGGACAGCTTGTCTTTAAAAACCTGTCAGCGGCTTTATTTCGATCAGAGTCAGCAGCTCCGACCCGAGCTGCAGCCCGTCCTCAACAACACACACACACACACACACACACACACACAATGCTCTGCAAAACAAAATCCACTGACGGAAACATTTCTATCACTTCTATCACATTACTGCCCCCCCAGCCCCAGCCCCAGCCCGTGCATGTTGGTGTAGGCAGGTACGGCCCTGTGCTAAGGCAGGGCAACATGAGGCGCATACATAAGGTGTGAAATGAAGAGTGAGGTAATTACAGTGGGGGGGCGTTATTGGCAACATGCTGTTCTGGAAGCTTGTCACACTCTGTACCTGATGGATGATTGTGTGTCTGTGTGTGTGTGTGTGTGTGTGTGTGTGTGGGCTAACTAAACTAAAAAGGAGAAGATATGGAAAGTACATGTGCGTTGGCATGTTTGTATATCTGCTTATGATGTGTGCATGTGTGTGAGTTTCACAAAGAAAGGAAGATGAAGGGGCAAGTGTGTGTGTGTGTGTGTGTGTGTGTGTGTGTGTGTTTGTTGAGTCACTAATTAATCCCAGCTGGTTTGAGCTCACTGACAGGTAGCAGCACAGAAATAGCACAGTAATTGAGGTGTGTATCCATATGTGTTTGTGTGTGTGTGTGTGTGTGTGTGTGTGTGTGTGTGTGTGTGTGCGTGGCTGAGGTGCCACAAGGTGTTAAGGTGACAGAAACATATTGTTTCCAGACCTCCCTTTCTCATGAAGGGGTTTGGAGAAAATCAGATTATGAGAGATGATTTTCTGCAGAGGGAAACGAGCGGGTGACGGAGCGAGCGGCGACGGCGCGCGACAAAGATCATGAGATGAAATCGAACCCGTAATGACTGTAGTACATCTCACTCCGTGTTGTGTTTCTGATCCCCGCAGACACACACAGAGGACTGCTGGACCGCGTCTGCCTCTCCTCCTTTATCACTTATATGACCTCTAGACTCTATATCAGCCGTGTCATACCGGCCCCATAAATATCTTCACAAAAGCACTGACTCACGGCGTCGCTCCCCACCGGCACCGCTCCAAGTCCTCCAAAACAGGTGCACAGGCACAAACAATTTACGTGAGGCCACACAACGTCACAACTCAGTTTCAGTGTGGTCTTCTTGTGAAGGGACCACAGGGCTCTGGGGATCTGGAATCAACACTTTACACTGTGCAGGTTTGGGCCGCCTGGTCAAATCTCTGCCCGTCCATCCAAAAAGGTAGAAGGCCACTTCAGAGCTTTGGCAAATAATTGTTCAGATGGGAAGATATTATTGGATTCATTTTGTGTAGCGTGACTCGTCCGGTGTTGCAGCATAATGAAACATTTCGGTTGTGTGCACTAAATCCTTCAGTGCGTCGTGTGTGACGATGAATCTTCACACCTCAGCTGTTAATTTTCGCGTCCCTCCCACAGTCCTCTCTGCATATTCATAAAATCTGGATTCTCAGCTGTACTACAGAACAGCGTTATCGATGAGCTACTTCATCCCTGCACTGGGTTCAGTTGAAAACTCCTGCGACATCAAAGAAAAGCTGAAAGTCACCAACAGGCTTCACCTTGTGCAGCGTCTCTCAGATGCTGTAAAAGCCGCTCCAGTGATCATTATTGCAATTTATTTGAAAAAGAGCTTCCTAAGTGGGTTTCTTGTAAGTGACGGGAATAATAAAAACGTGTCCCGGACGCTTGGCTCTGCGCTGAAAACTGAAGCCAGGCTGACACTCGCAGTCCAAACAGTCTCTGTTATGCTAATGTAGCCGGAGTCAAGATGAAAAATCCCCAAAAGATAATGGTAAAGACACAAGAGAATCCTCTCTCTCTCTCTCTCTCTCTCTGCCTCCTCTGAGTTTGCAGCCTGCAAGGTCACCAGAGATGCTGTGCTTTGGAGTCAAAAACACTATACTGCACTCCAATTATCTGGGAAGCTCTGGGACTCGCCGTATTCCCCCCTGTGTTAGGCCGGCCCGCTGAATTCATTTCATCGGCCATTAGCGTCTCATTTTATTGTTGATGCCCCGGTCGCTTTGGAAAGTGGTGGTCCTGGTTTTGTATGTAAATCAGAGCGCCGGTCAGAGTCCGAAAATCTGGTTTCTTGTGAAAAAGTGCATGGACCCTGGTGGTGTTGGGTTTTTGTTGCAGTCAGAGTGGATGTTTGATCAGGTGCAGTGAGGATGTTCTGACTTCCCCAGCACCTCATGCATTCCCTTTCTTTTTTACTGCTTTTCTGCTTTATTCAGGTCCAGAAAGCACAATGGGAGAAAAAAAGCAGCTCGCTGGGGAACATATATATATATAATTTTGACAGCAATTGCGGCTTTTATTAGAGTAATTCATTTAGATGACAGAGGCCAGAGGGAAAAGGAAAGTGTAGGGCGAAACTTTTTTTTGTGGTGTTCAGAAAAACTTCAGCAGTACTTGAGAGTGTAAAGCACGTTTTTCTCTCTGCATTTTTTTTAGATCCGTCCTCTGATGGTTTCCGGTTTCTTTCCTACGTTTAGACTTTTGTCGGTGTTCGCATCTTCAGTCCACAAGATATCCCTGCCGAATAATCAGAGCTGAAAAACATCAGCCACAAAAGCAGGGTCCTTCTGGTCCTGCTGCTGACTTTCCTGCTGACTGCATTTTTATTTTTTTGGCCAAAGGGGCGTCCGCGGGAGACCGGGCGATGTGTTGCCGTGGTGATGCTCTCCTCCTCTCTCTCCTTCCTGTCTGCCCCCGCTCCACGCCTCTCCTCCAGTCAGGCGTTGATTCTGTCTGCGTCCCCACAGGCAAGGAGAGGGGTCAGGGTTGGCTCCATCTGTCTGCGTGATGGGCCTTGGTGCCAAGCGCCATGGGGGCCGGAGGGAGAGGAAAGAGGGCTCGTGGGGAGCGGGAGGGTAACGGATGTTTTTGAGCTGTCATCTGGGACTGGGAAGCTGAAGCTGGGGCTGGGGGGAGGACACGGGGGGAGGGTTATGGGGAGAGGGGAGTGAGGATGGAGGGCAGGGATGGCGCTGAGACTTCCCCGCTGCCCTGAGGCTTGCAAATGTGGCTTGCAAAGACAAGTGATGCTGAATGGGCCTGGTTCTGCCTGTCTTCTCCACGGTGACAGCGGACGGGCCGAGTCGTCCAGGGAGCCTGGCTCCGCTCCGAAAGGCCGAGTCACTGTCACTGTCCTTACTCTGTCAGGGATCGCAAGGGGAACCTAAGAGCGAAGGCCAGAAAGACAGCCCCCCCCCCGACACACATCAGCTGCACATACTGCACTGTAAACTCCCCCCACCTCCCCACTCAACTCAGCCCAGTCTGTCTGTCCTCTGCTGTTCTGTTGTTCTGTCCGTCCGGCAGCACCAACTCCCGAAGCTGCTGATTTGCGGCTTCATCACAATGAGCCACGTACACATGGGGAGGGGGGGGGCGTGCTCATTTCCTGTGGTGCAGCATCACCCCGACCAGTGCAACCAGCCAAGACCTACCTACCTCCTCACCTGTCCTCCTTTCTTCTCCATGTTCACAACGTGCTGCACCTGCGTCTACGCCGTTTCCTCAGCGACCCCCACCCCCCTCGCTCCTCCTTGTATTTCCTCTCCATCACTCCCCAGTGTTAAAAAACCCATATTCATCAGCCTGAGTAATGCAACACAAACACACATTAACAATGCAAGCCCTGATAATCAACGCCTGGGCCACAAGAATGCACAGCATTTTGTGTCTGTTATCTAATATGGCGTATGGCATTTCCCTCTTTTTAAACAGCGCTTCCTCTTCTCAGCTGGTACACAAAGCTTTCAACAGAAACACAGCCCAGCCCGGTCCAGTTCAGTTTACCCATTCAGCCACTTCTCACCATCAGGAGCCAAATGAGGCTCTGAAACAGTGGGCCCAGTTCAACATGGCTCAAGTATTTCTTCTTCCATCAAATACTCTCCAAACCAAACCAAAGAGTATTCTCTTGGTTTGAAGTTGGAGGGAACTGAACTGAGCGACATGCATAATTAGTGAAATGTATGACAACACACACACACACACACACACACACACCATCCATGCACTGGAGGAGTGAGTGTTGATTAGAAAAACCTCTGGGCAGCCGCTTGCTTTCCTCCGTCGTGCACAGCTGCAATATTAAAACGCTAATCAAATCATCAATTAACATGCTGCTCCCCTTCTGCTGCGCTGCTCCTGACAATGGAAGGAGGCAACCTTCTCTTTTATGTGTTTGGGTTGTTTTTTATTTAACCCTCAGTTCCTCCTCTGGTGGGTTCAGAGGTGATGTTCAGCATATATTAATTTGACAGTGGCTGTCTGGCGATAATAACTGTAATGAATGAGATGAGCTGTCTTGTTTGTTGACATATTGCAGCAGCATCTTGTAATTTAGGCGGAGAGACTTGTGTTTTGTTATTTTTAGCCAGAACAGATTGCCATGATGCTTGTCATGTTCCCCAGAGGATGAAGCCCACAGACCTTTTTTTTCCTCAAGCATCACCAAGAGGGTGAGTTTGTGGTTTTATGTGAAACATCTTGACGACTATTGAATGGTTTGCGATTAAATTTAGAGACACCAGACATTTATGTTTCCCGCAGGATGATTTGTGATCTCGTTTTGTTGGCATTTTAGGAAATGTTCCTGGAAATAATGGATGAGTACGCTGTCAAGCGAGAAGCCAACAGCTGGGTAGCTTAGCTTAGCTTAGCACAAAGCCTGAAAACAGGGGGAAACAGCCTGCCTCGGTCTAAAGGTGACAAAATCAGGCTACAAGCTCAGTAATTGTCATGTTTTGTTAAATTGGTACAAAAATCAAGGAGTAAGTTGTTGTTCAGGCCTCGACGTGTTACTTTCTGTTGCCAAGCAACTCGTCCCGGCGGGAAGAAACAGTCCGGCCAAGTCGTCCACGAGCCAAATACCTGCAAAATTAATAACTTTCCCATCAGCCTCAGCTGCAATTTGTGTTAGCATTGTCAGGAGGAGCCTGTTAGCACGCTAAGGGAAGCATTTAGGACAGAACAGGTGCTCAAAGCGGTGATGAAAAGTCTTCACTGAGCAGCTTTAACTTATGATGAACAGTTTGAGACACGCCGGCTCACGTTGCTGTGTATTGATTATGCTGATTGGTGGGTGTGTTTCACGCCGCTGGGGGACAGAGGCGGCGGCGGCGGCGCTCGGAGCGTATCTGCTGTCGATGACACGCTACATGCCTGACTCCGTGTATCTGCTGACTGCGAAACAAAAAACGCCTCTCGGGGACATTTAAGATTCTGGCCTACTCCCCGCTCCACTCTGTGTCTGGCATCTATGTCACACACACACACACACACAACTCACCTATACTCACATCCCTCCTCCACTCCACACACTCATCCACAGATTCAATCATCGACTGGCTTTGTTTTCCTCGCCCTCCCGTTCTCTCAGCCGGCGCTGGCGTGTTGACTGGAGGTTCTGTCCTGATGAGGTTTATCACACGCTGTTCCCAGTTGTTTTTAAGCGTTTCCCCTCGACTTAGAAAGATCTACAAAGTGTTTTTTTTTTCGGGGAAAAGTGCGAGCGGCAGCATGTAACCCGCTCCAGATGCCGTGTCATGATTCATATTTGCTCTTTAGATTATGGTTGCAACAGATCTGTAAAGAGGCGCATGAAGTCGGGGGGGGTCATGCCTGCGCAGCGCATCGATCGCTTCCAATCCCCGATAACTTGAATACAGCATCAACAACTCTTTCCCTCTATGTGGTTTATGGATTTTCCACAATGCAGCAAACCAGACCTCTGTCTATATGACATCAGGCCCGTGAATTGATGATGTGCGGTGCGTGCGAGGCCGTGGGCCGTCCCACAGGTGCAAAGGTCAGGCTGCGATACACAGTCAACATGTTCTACTTCCCTGTTTGGACTGGAAATACACAGCAATTCATTGTTTTGGGGAAAGTCCCCAACACACACACAATCAGAGAATTTAGAGATACTGTAATTTTTCATTAGAGGTCACGATTAAATTAATTAAGATTAGATGTGTTAATGACTCGTGATGATTTCATATTCAATAGCAGGTGAGAACATTACACAGTGTTTGCTTGCAGCAGTCTATTAATATTTATTGTAGTGGAGCATTACTGTAGTTCCTCAACAAAACAACAACCAAAAAAAAGCTTCTTCTTACTTTGGATATAATTCACTAGATCACAAGAGGAGTGTGAGTGACTTAGAAAAAGAAATACTGAACAGATACTGAACAGCCAGACAGTCAAATCCTCTGTCTGCTGTGAAGCAAATATAATTTAAAAAACAGATAAATTAAACCTTCATTACCATAAATTAGTATTTACCTTGGTCTGCAATAGATTTGTGAGAAAGGAAATGGAGATTTATGCATAATAAGCTGCAGGTAATTCATGTATTTTCCCCCAACAACTAGTAAAAAATATGTCACAGTTATTTTCATTGTGCAAGATATAATCTATAATAAGTTCAGTATAAACTCATGAGACTTTTGTTAACCAAATATATAGGTACGTATAAGGAATTTGAATATTAATAGTAATTTTATTATGACTATTCTTAATTTTCTTTATTTGAATTGTTGGGATCATTTAGCCTCGCAATGTATTTCACAATAACAATAGTATAATAATAAAAAGTACTACTAATAAACACTTTACAGTGAAATAAATGAAAGGAAAAGCTGTTTTTAAAAAAAGTTGTAACGGGGCAGTTCCTGTCTTTCCGCCTCTCGCTTATCAGGACCCGTCCTTACCTGTGCGCCTCCTCCAGCCTCCTGTTCCGCACGGCGCGGCTCGGTTCGTCTTTCACGTAAAATCCCCAAACACCGACGGCTCCGAAGTCCGAGCGCCTCCGCTCGCCGTGCGCCCTCGGTCCTCCTCTCATACCGGAGAGTCCGGGGGTCTGGAGCGATGCGACGGCAGCCGCTGTAGGTGCTGCTCTGCTTCCGCCCGCCCCCCTCCCGCTCTGCCTCTCTCCGCCAGGACGGACTTCCCCCGCCCGGTGCAGGTGTGGCCGCGCGCGGCGGCAGGGGACGCCGGTGGGAGGGGACAGAGAGTCGGTGGATCGACCTCTGCACCCCAACCCCAACCCCAACCCCCCTGCGCGGGGAAACGCAGCACATGACACGGGATAATGACGGCTGTAAAAGCCGTACAGTGAGCAGAGGGCTGGTCCCTTTCACGGGAGGAGGAGGAGGGGAAGCAATTTGTCACGGTGCGAGCTTCATCAATACTCGCTATGGTCGTTATTGATTGACTGATATGAACGCTGTCGTAATTGATTTCCAATAAGGTCGCAGCCTCGGGTGAACTTCCTGCTTTTTACACGACTCTGAGATGGAAAGGTTATATTTTGATCACATGATCCTCTCCAGCAGGTGGAAAAATTACTCAACACTTCTCAGAAATTGTTGACAGCTTTGTTTGTGTGTTATACTGTATATCAATAAATCACAGATAATAAATTCATTTTAAGACAGCTTTATCCCTGCTATATTAAAATGTTTAAGGTCACAGAGTTCTACTTTAGTATTTTATTAGCACAACTCTTACATTAATTTCCCTATGGTAACAACAATATGACATTTTAAACTGTTTTTGTGTTGCAACGCACACTAGGTGACTGGCTCACACAGCATATTCACTGTTATTGATTAATCTGCTGATTATTTGTCATTGTTTAATCATTTGATCATTTTTATTAAGCTCCAAAGGGAATTCCATCAATTCCATTGAGACACATTTGATATTTTTGCAGGAAAATCGATTGATTATCAATGTATATGCCATTTATCTGTCTACCGACTAATTAATGAAGTATTAATGACCTCAGCTTAATGACAGTGTTGGCGTGTGCTCCCTCATCTGTTGATTCTTCAGAATCTGGCTCGTTGTTTCCCGTCTCTTCCGGCGGCCTCCCTCCTCCTCCTCCTTCAGGTTTTATATTTTCATCCTCTTCAGGGCCACAAATCCAAAATTAGATCAAGTGCTTCATTCACAGTGAGTTTGGGGCTGCGGTGCCACAGTCTGGCGTGTGCAGACAGAGACGTCTTATTAATAGACCAACGCTGCAAGAGTCAATCAGCAGCAGTTCTGTTGGTCGGGGACAGTTGTATGTAAGTGACTGTACTGTACGGACATGACTTCACACGTCACAGTTAATTGTTGGTTATAATAAATAACCTCCCTGTAGCACATCACATTGATCACGGCGGCTCCAACACAAAGCCTCTTATTGATTCATATTATTTGGCTGCGCCTCCTCTGGAGCCGGGAGACGCACTGTACCTGGGATCATGTAAAAAGAACATTTTTATTGCATCCGGTGAATAAACCTGTGGAGTTAGATTTAAATCCAGAAAATAGAAGGAGGAAGAGCGAGGAGCAAATCATTACTCAGCGGGTACAGCGAGTGCACGAGCACGGTATTTAATATGAAAAATGTAACTGTGAAGTAAAATCCCCCGAAAGAGCAGTGACATAGATTTGGTCAGATTTAGTTGGCTGAGTGATATGGTAGTTTTCTGGATTATTCCTTATCGTCTCCTGGGCTGTGTCTCAGACGACAGGCCGCTGCCTCCGGGCTCTGATTGGCTGGTTTTGAGGAGCAGCTTCCTGCTCGGGCTCAATGGCAGAGCCTGAATTAAAGTTAACACGTGGGTGGGTTTTTGTGGCTGGTGGAGCGTCACGTCCATATTTTTCTTGATGAACTCATGCTGAACTGGTACTGATGCATTGTGGTCCGGCCCTCACAGCCCTAAGAGGCTGCATGTAGTTATGAACTTTTGAGGTTAGAAAAAAAAAATGCAGTGAAGTACAAGGCACATTTTTTAAAAATCTTATTAAAGCTGCCAGGAGCTTGACATTCTGCGAGTCTCAATAACTTGTTCTTCATCATGTTATAATTCAGAGCTGCCATGTTTCTCTCCAGGTGCTGCCCGTGGCAGTAAATCTCCATCTGTGTTTCTCAGCCCACACCTCCTCTGCTCCACCTGGGAGAGCAGGGGAGTGTTCCCGTGAAGGGCTGTACCACGATCTGTTAACAGCTGTAAGAAAACACCACTGTTAGCCCCAAAATGCAGAGACATTCAGAGACCAGGTATAGGTCTGGTGTAGGCGTTCATCTCGAACTCTGAGACGATAGTTGGATTGTCCTGCAGCCGAGCGTGATCGTGTTCGTAGAGGAGGAGAGACGACCTGCGACGCCGCCTCTGGTATATAATATATACGAGCCGTTAGTGATGCACGCAGGAATAAACTCAGTCACTTCAATAACTCTTCATTCCACACACACGAGTGCTCAGGCTCACACACACACACACACACACACACACACACTATTTGTTTCCATCACTTAAGAGGACATTGCACTGGCTAACATTCATTCCCTGGCGACCTTATACCCGGTCTCAACCAATCTAAACTTCTAAAAGTTTTAAACCTAAAATTGAATTATTTACTCTGTGGGGTTTTGTTTGACTTTTGGCCTCAAAATGTAGACGACTTCCCTAAACTTTTATGTCCCCACAATGTGAGTATTGCACACACACACAAACACAAAGACCCAAAGTTTGGAGCTTTGGATCAGATGCTCTGATATTCATCTCCACTTCCTGGTCACACGTCTGGTCTCAGGTCTGCATTACAAGGCACGTCTCTCTGATGTAATATTTTAGTTTCTGCAGCCTTTTTCTCTATTGATCTCATTATTGATTTCACAAAAAAAAATGTAGCTTTCTAATAGATGATGTGTCATCCAACTTTACCAGAGGCTATAAATACATCACCTAAACTTTCACAAACTTAAAACTTAATTCTAAATTTAAACCTAAAACTAAGTCTTAAACCTCATTTGAAGAAGAGAGGGGCGGCCATAACTTCCTCACTTAACAAAAAAAAAATACCAATTTCAAGGTCGTAAACTCACAAAAACAAGCACACACACACACACACACACACACAGAGTGAGAGGAGAGGCCGATCGAGCAGCGATCAGGCACCTGATCTTCGATCTATAAGGACCAGTGTCTCATTTCCATTTAAATTAAAGATAGGCCGACCCCCACGTTGGCAGGACCGGCACCGACCATCAGCAGTGATGAGGGGAGCAGAAACTTTTCTCGCCCGGCTACAAAATGAGCTCTTCTGATCAATAATGGTTTGTTTTTGCTCTTTCTAATGATCTCACAGATGTTCGCCGAGAATCTGTAATTGCCTTTTGTTTTCAGAGGCGGCGAAGACGAATTCTCTCAAGGTCGGTCTAAATTATTATCAATTTTAAGAAAACAGCAACTGGGTGGTTTCACATAGCTGATGGTCTATAAAAAGATCAACGCTGAGGCAAACAAAAACAATCTATAGATCAGAGAAGTGAAATGCAACAAACGTCACTGCGCAAATTCTCGATATGTGACAGAGTTTGCATTCATGTTTCCCCCATTCATTCATATATTGCTTTTGCAACATAGCCAGACTGCTCCCATTGAAAAAGAACTGGGGGGTAGCCACCCTATGAAGCAAACTCGTTTTGGCTGCAAACTCATAACCGCAGGTGATTGTTGAGAGCTAAGTCGACTGGAGGCTCTGCTCCCTCTTCACCGCGAGAACTCGGGAAACATAAATAGCCATTTTCACAGAGTCGATGGGCCATCGAGCTGCAGCGCGGGCAGCCTGGTTTCACTTCACGTTGACACAATTTTAAACTGAGGATTAATGCACCTGAAAGGAGTTTTTGTCTCATCTCTTTGATGCAACTCTCTTGGGTTTCGACATGTTTTCTTCTCAGTTCTCTTGTTGTCTTCAACTCCAACCTTGAAAAACTCCAGCTTCCTTTTCTTCTCATATAATCACAGCTCTCCTGTGAGCGGGAGCAAGCCTGAAACATTCATATCGGTGGCGTGCTGTCAGAAAGGCCGGGCTGTAGTTTGTCGGGCGGCGCAGTGGTCAGCGCTGTTGCCTGGCAGCAGGAAGGTCTTTGGTTGAAACCCTGCTGGCGGGCCGTGACTGAGCGGAGTGTGAATGGTTGTGTCGGACTTTGTGTCCGTCCTGTGATAAACTGGCAGCCTGGTTGTGGTGTGTAATCATCAGTTAAGATCAAGTCAAGAGCACGTCAACAGCAATTTTGCCAGCAATCTTTACTGTAGCTGCCATATTGTGCAGTACGCTCCACCAAACCTTCAAAGTTTAGTTGTATTTTTGGTTCTCCCCCGCACAAAGATGTTGCTTTGATAAGGCATGAAAGAGAATAAATCTCAGCACTGTGTAGCTCTCGGCAGGTCGAAATCCAGCCATGTGATCAAATGAGGCCTGATTGAAATGTAAGCAGCAGCGTTCAAATGGATGATAATTAGAGGCAGCCACAAACCAATCTGACAACAGAGCACATGAACAGCAGCTGCTGCGCTGCGAGCACATCTTTATTCATGAATGGGCGAACGTACTCTTCCTGTTTGAGACGCGCACACACACACACACACACACACATTCTCTCTGTTCAACTCAGAAAGTGTCAGCATTACTTTTTTCATCCAATTAGTTTTCAGATACATAGTCTCGCTGTTTTTTTCATCGTCAGCAACTGTGACATTTACTCAAAAAACGACTTCTCAACGAATGCATGGTGCTGCTGATGAAATACGCACTTGCTCTTTCCAGGGAGGGCAACATGCCGGACTGTCACGCACACACACACACACACACACACACACAGTGATAAGAGAGACAGTAGTGAGCGTTGTTACAGACAATCTGACTTCTGCACAGCTCGTGATGAATGGTTGGAGTTTGGGACAATATTAATGATCTGTATCGAGCAGGGCGCCTGCACAACACAGCTGCATTGCTTAAAGAGGTTGATTAAATGGACTTCTTGTTGCCAAAATCCATTTTAACCTTTTTAGGGGTTTTTACTTTCCTTTTTTCCTCACCAACACCCCCCCCCCACCCCCACCCCAGTCAGATATCACTTTTGCTTTACACCCCAAAGACACAGTTGTGGAATATACTTGGCCAACTACGGTATGTTTGGGCTTCTACAGCTGAATAGATGAAGCGGAAATTACGAGCACAAATCCCTCCAGCGAGTGGAGGTCTCTGTGTTTGTGTGCTGATTCATTCATGACCCACGCTGCACATCAGTCACCCTGCCCACTGTGATGTATGAAGCCGTGCTTCAGTCAAACACAAACAAGGAGAAAACTTTATGGGGAATTCAGAAAGGCTTGTTGTGATCGATGATGATGGTTCTTCGCATTCGTTGTTCTTGTGACCCGTGAGAGTCGGAAATGTCGTCATGATCGCCAGAACTCGGCACGCTCATATTGTGTGGACCGTCACCTGTCGTGACAAGGTGTCCATGTCACGGCTGTCTCCCAGAGACTCCGACAGAGACATTAATGGTTTTGTGTTAATACACTGGTGTTTGTCTGCCCCGCCCTCATGTGTTTCACCTTTGTCTTGTTATCTCCACCTCCCTGGTGTAGGTAAGCTTTGGTTTTTCCCTTTGCCTTTGTTGATTCGTTTGTTTTGTCACTGCCTCTGTTCTGTCGCTGCTGTTTTGCACCTGTTGTTGTTGTGCTGCTGTCGTTACGCATTTTGCTGCTGTTTTTGCATGTTCCATTTTACCTGCTGATTTTCTGTGCTGCCTTCTCGTTTCCGTCTTGTGGAGTTTTGCTCTCCATGCTCCGCTGCATTACCCTGAGTTCCTCAATTATAAAGTTTTGATGTTTCAGTTTCTTGTTAACTGTAAATTTTGGGGATTTTTTTTTTTGCTTTGCTTCCTTTTATGATTTGGAAAATTCCCTCCTCACTTGTGTGCATTTGGGTCCGACTCCATGCAACGTGACAGTACAAACCGACCAAGTATGGACCCAGCAGATATTTCTGAGCCTGAATTTTTTGGCATCATTGAAGCCCTGGAGCCTCTGTATGGGGATAAGTCATTCAAGCCTTCCAGAGGTTTGACAACCTGATTAGTTTTACCTGATTCATCGATAAATACAGCTGGGTATCATCTGCATAGCAGTGGAAGTTAATTAGAGGAAGCACATTCGGGGTGAAGAGTAGAGGTCCTAGCACAGAACCCTGCAGATCTCCATGACTAACCTTTGTGGACATGGAAGGGTCATTATTAATGTGAACAAACTGGAACCTATCCGATAAATATGATTTAAACCAACCAAGACTAAGTTGTTGCTGTTTTACTCCAGTTCAGTTTTATCTCCCTGTGCTTCCTGAAGTTCCTGAAGGTCCTATAGTTTGGATTTTCTTGGTTTTTGATATCTAGTAAGTTTTTGACTTGGCTTCCTCTTTGTTACTTGGACAGTATTGTAGTTGTTTTGTAACAAAGGTTCCTTCACTGGACCTCCACGTCTTTGTGACAGTGCAGATAATACTTCATGCGTCACAACTGCACGCTGTCATAAAAAGGTCTCATCTGTCTCAGTGATCTTTTTCTTCCGAGTCTGGAAGCCTGTCTCCAGAGACCATCTGATATTTTGCTGCTCGACCCTCATCTTGTCAGTGTCCATGTCCCCTTTCAGGCTGTTGAACCGTAGAGTGGACAACAATCGTGTCGGTATGATTCAGCCCTGGGAATGTGACCAGCCTCACAAACGTCAGTTGCTTCAGGTTAAAGCTGGCTCTTATAGTGCACTCACAAGACTTCCAGCCTGAAAATAACCGATTTCAATTATGATTTGGGTCACAATGCATTATCATAATCAGATAAGAAGAACCATTTTTAATCAGATGATTCACCAGTGGTGTCTCACAGTCCCCAGTGTTTCCAAAATCAAGGTCACTTGTCTAAAGTGAAGCTGTTTGGGGTTCTGGGACTGTGCTGTTTTAAGCAGAACTCATGATGTTCATGATAAGAGAGCTTCATTAGCACCACAGCTGGCACTGCAGCCAGGCATTTACCTGGAACTGATAATTGCAGATAATGGACTTTCTAAAAGTAGATTCCTGTTCATTTACACTTTCAGCTATAAGCCTGAGCTTTTGGACTCCACATGCGCGTCACATGACACAGCTGAGGTCCTCCTTTGAAAAAAATAACAACAAAAAGTACAGTCAGTTTCTTCTTTCCCTGCATACGTATTCTCTTTTAGTCTGGCCAGGGGGTTTATTAACAGAGATTGATATTTGACAAGATTCTGTGTGCTTGTTAAGCAGAAATGTAGCTGTCTTTTTGTATCCATCATAAGATTAAATAGGCTTTCATTAATCCCCATGGGGGAATGGGGTTTTCACAGCTGCTCAGTTACACAATAATGCAGACAAGGCAAGAGTATAAGAATAATTGAATAGAATAACTAAAGATTGTGACTATAGATTCTTATTACAAGGGATGACATCCACAGGCACTGTAAGTGTTAAACCATTATTACCATTACTGAGCCCTAAACAACAAAGCACTGGAGACTGCGTTACAGTTTATGGATTAAACACTATGCCAACTTTTTCAAAAAGTGGTCGAGAGGTAGGCAAGCAGCTGCAAATGCCACTAAGTAAATATAGAGTTTAATTGCCAGACTGTTTTGCCATAGTTGGACAAACTTGATTGACATGCGATGCCCTCCATGCCACACCCCAGAGGTTAAACCCCAATGTCAGGCACCGGGGACGCAATTTTCTATCCCGCAAAGCTCGGAAATTAGTCAGGAGACCACTTGCCTCCCAGACCAAACACTAAACAGGGATTGGTGTTTACATTTAAAGACAATTAAAGTCCTCTCGAAGAGGACAGAAGATAAAACGGGATTAACAAATGACTGCTAATGTCGGGGATTATACAGGCCCCTCTAGCAGCGGGGGGCCACAGCCCTGCTGTGACTGTTATTTAACCTCTACAACTTTGTTTGCACATACATGGAAGTGCTAACTCTGGCTTTTAGCACATTTAAAAGTAAAAAGGTTCAGGAGTTGGCTGACTGAGAATATATTGCTGGACGAATAATTAATGTGGCTCTGTGTAATAACTATGATTAACGCTATATTTACACAAATTGCACTAATTTTTCCTACACATTTATGCATAACGTTAAAACGATAATGGAAGGAACAGAACGCTCTACCTGACAAAATGCTGAAGGCCATACGACAACGATGGCATACAGAAGTACCAGAAGTTGTTGGGAGGTGTGGAGGGATGGAGAAACCTGAATTGCAGGGCGGTAATCAGAAAGATAAGGAGACGGGAGATAAATGAGCGGACGGATGAGGACGGCGAGGAAGGCAATTATTTGGGGGGGAAGGACCACGCTGAAGGGAGGAGAGATGGGATGGAGAAGAGTGGGCAAAGAGAGGAGAACAGACAGAGACGGAGAGAGGATTAAAACAAAGAAAAAGAGAGAGGGAGTGATGAATGGGAAAGGGACAGGTGCAGAGGAAGGAGGTGAAGGAGAGACGAGAGGTAGGAGTGAGAAGGAAATGCCATCCGTCACTCCCATAAGTCAACTACTGCTTTACATACCATATCAAATATATAATTCATTCTGATCTTCAATAAATACAACACACACACAGAGAAGGCCACGCAAGAAGGAGCCAACATAAATAAGTAAATGTAAGAAAACACACACCCGCTCGTTGTGTGTTGTAGGTTCCCATGCATTTGTTAAATTCTCTGCCAGGACACACATTCATAAATGAAAGTGATCTATTGGCTGTTGTGAGCGACTTAGCGGTGCACAGAAGGCCTATGTATAGCCAGATGGACTAACTAGTTGGCTGGCAGGAAGTAACAGGCTGTACGCCTCCGTTTGATTGGCTCTAATTATGATCTAGCGCCGCGCCTCCCGGAGAACTGCTGACCGCACGGTCTCGTCTTGTGGTGGATCCAGGGTTTTCCCAGGGAAAGCAGAACAGGCTAAGGTGCTTGTCTATGTGTTGTATGTCATGTATTTACAGTAACACACAAGTTGTAGGATATTTCTAACTGATGTGAGGCTGCAGCCATAAGAAAACAAAACATGAAGTCTTGAGTGAGACTCACATCATCTTAAAGTGCACATAACATTAGCAAAACCATTTTTTTTAAGATGTGGGAAACCTGCGTTGTTCACTTGCGGGTGTATTCTTGTGTTTCTTGGTGCATTAACCAACACCTGTAGATCGGCAACAAACCATTAACTGTCCTGTTACATGGTCATGATCTTATGTCCTCTTTTATTTTAAAGTACCTGTGTTTCCCACCTGTGTGATCACCTGCCCTGCCCTGATGTGTTCCACCTGGGTCTAATTGGCTTCCCTCCCCCTGTAGCCTATATAGTCTCTGTGTTTGCCTCAGTGCTGGTTTGGCTTGTGCTGTGTGTGTCTTGTTTTCTGGTCTGATCTGATCCAGATCAATCCCAAAATGTAATGGGTTCTGAGGCAAAGAGCCACCTTCTGGTAAAACTTTAGTAAAAATCCCTCTCTAAGCTTTGCAGTAATCCTTCCTAACAAATAAACAAAACACACCTCCTTAGCAGAGGCCAAATGTTGCTCAGTAGTTTACTTTCAGGAATACCAGGAAGATAAATAAGTGTGTTTGTCTTCTACTTCGTATTGGATACTGTCTGTCACCCTGACTGAATCTGTTTTGCAGCCATTAGAAGAATCTTAGTGCGTTTTCAGCTTGACCTTGTAAACAGCCGACATGGACAAAAACTCCTTGAAGCGCTCATAAAAATTTGAACATGTACAGTTCCATTTGAAGCCGGCAAACCATCTGCTGGGATAGATCGTGTGATTTAATCATAAGCTCCAGAACAGCTATTAAATGGACCTTGAGGTGAAATTGTTTTGTCAAATTTTATTTAAAAAGAATGAGGGGACAGTAAGGTGACAGGTACCATATTGAAAATCATGGCCGGCCTCAACACAAAAGCCCCGTCCCTCCCTTCGCCTTCATTCTCACCACCTAAATTTCTTTTCCCTCCTCATCCTCTCGCCTCCATTCTCCTCCTCCTCCCTGTCATCGTTCCTTCCTCTTCATTACCCTCCCTCACCAACCTTTCCTCCTCCCTTCTCTCCTCCCTCCTCCCCTGTCAGAGGGAGCTGCTCTACATGCCAGGCCTCTCCCTTTGCCTTCTCTTCTCATCCAACCTCTAATCAGATCAATTCACTATTCCATTCACAGGGACATAATAAGGTGATTATGCATGGGCCCTGCACCGCTCCTACCCATGCTTTCTCACACACACACACACACACACACACACACACACACGGCCCCTTTAGCGCTGATGGAAGTTGACGTCGCATTTCCCTTAAAAATTCTGTGGATGTCCTCCGTCAGAGAAAGCTGGCAACCCGGTGCTCCCCTGATTAATTTGTCTCTTCGCTTCTAATCAGCGTCAGGAGAGAGGAAGGAAGCAGAGGTGGAGGGAACAAGGTGGAGAGGGAGCAAGTCGGGAGAGGGGAGAGCAAGTGGGGAAATAGGGGGAAGGTGCCTCTAAACGTTTGATTAGAATCCACCAGGAGACCTCTTTGGATCAAACCCCAGAAGCCCGACACGTCATAGATGAATGAATGCAGATGAATGACCTCTAATGTTGCAGAGTTTAGATGATAAAACATACTAGAGCTTAATGTTATAGACTGTACAGATAACTGAGTGATCTGTCGGGGATACCTGGATGAATTTATTATGTGATAACCAATCTGCCAGAAATGAAATTAAACCAGTTACCTCGTTTTGATAGAGACTTGTATCTTTGTGGGAAAAGAAAAAAAAGGCAGAGAAGTACGGAGGAGTGATGGCGTAAAAAAAGCAAAAGACACATAGTGGAATATCATCATATTTACAGTATTTGGTGTGTGTTCCGGCCCAGTGAGCCGTCTGGGAGATGCAATGCAATTGTGCAACTTTCACTTCATTTAGAGACGGGAAGAAAGCAGATGATGGGAGGCGAGTAGGTAAGGAGAGCGACTCAGAGAAGTGCTGATACATAAAATGCCCCAGTTGGGCAATAGAACACCTGGCCATATGGGGGAACAGCACACTGATTGGCTGCAGACTCAACAGTCCCATGAAAGCAAAGCATGCAGCCTTATGAAGCTCATTATTTCTCACTCTGCAGAGGTATGTTACAGCTCATCTGAAGCATTAAAGGTAATGGGTACTGGGTGCAGCGTGTGCGTGGCAATGCTGCATAACACATGCTGTTTTGAATAATGTATAAAAATATGATTAGGGACCAAAATATTCATTTATTTAACTTGTTCAGGGGTGATGAAAAACTGATGCTGGAATAAATTGTTCCTGGGTGTGTGCATGTAAAACATTCCCTGTATCAGCTCATCTTTAATCCAAACAAGGGCAAAGTCATCAGGATGTAACTTGTGGACAATGGGGTGTAATAATTATTACAACCTCTAGGTGCTGCTACTGGTCCTTCATTTTTTTATTTTTATTTTTTTGCCTTGATACAGAATCTTTTGTTTCCTCAAGGGAAAGTGGCTCTTTTTGCATGTGCGTATCGTATGCAACACCATTATCGCCTTTTGTTAAATTTCCATTATTGATTTAAAGGGTCTCTTATCACAGCCTCCTTCAGACAGTGACTATACCATATGAATATAAGGGTCAGATAATCAGAGCCTCTTATAACAAACACAGCCACACCTGACTCCTCTGGTTTTCTGGCTGAAGTATCATTGAAATAGATTTTAACAAGTAGAAAGGTCATTTCTCTCACACAGGATTTTTCTTTTTCACTTATCCTGCCATGCTCTTCAAATACAGACGTTACATTAAGAATAACTGGAGTTTGGCTCTGCAAAAGGCTTCAGATACAATATTCCATCTCAAGTGGAGCAGAGAGTGGCAGAAAGCATAAAAAATCTTCTTGTTTACACATCGTGGAAGGTGGTTTCTAATTAGGATTTTCCCATTTGAATGTTGCCCAATAATCTGAAGCACAAGCTGACTTTACAGCCAGTAGACCTTCTGGAGAAACTGTTTAAAACAATGCTGCCTCTTGTGATTTTTTTTTTTGAGGTTAATGCAGATATTCAACTGGGCAGACAATGAACAAACACCAACAAGCAGCAGGAAGACCATTCATGAGTGCTGATTTGACTACAGACTTGTTCTGCCCAGTCTCAGCTCTGTGGTAATAAACCTAAAAGTAAATTATCCATAATCCTCAAGATAAAGTCTGTGTTTCATGCATATACCTTGCAGAACTCCAAAGTCTTACAGTGTAATGAGAAATTAATCCCTGTTTTGCTTCTACTCAGACCAAGGAGACTGAGTGTTTATTTATTCTGCTGGTTTTGCCCTTTTATACATAAAACTTCATTACAGTGCTAAAATATGCTAATCTGAGTACAGATAACATTCTGATGATTCCCAGATCAGCTGTTTACAGGCCTGACATGAGCTTTCCGCTCAGCCCAGTCTTTGGGGGCTGCGGACGTCAGGGGCTTAACGGCTCTGTTCGCAGCAGGTCCAAGACAACAGCATGTGGCCGGCGAGGAGCAGAGTGATGAATGGCTGCAGGCCGTCTCTTCAGCAGTCACGTCACGCGTGTTGTGATGGGAGGAGAGGGAATGAACATCCACCCAAAGCAGCACAGATCAGGCCAACAGGACCTAAAATAGCACGCCCACTAATTTACCCAGGCTATTGTCTACTTGCACATCTCCAAATCTCCACACGCTGATTGTGAGCTCCACGGGAGCTCCAGCAACCAGGAGTAACTATAGAGAGAGGAACTTGACAGACCGAATCCAACTTATTTTCAATCTGCTGTCAGGAAGCAGCCTGTCGCTCTGAGATGAAGAGTGACAGTGCAATGCAAATTCATTCTGTTAGGCTTGAGCGATTTATAATGACAGAAATGTAAATTACCGTACTTTTCCTTTTGAGGAACATCTTGCAGTTGGGGATCTGACCGTGCAGAGAATGTAGGAATTAAGTGTGGTGAAGTACAAATCGTAAATATTGATTTCCATTAGAATAGAGAGACTGTCAGTCTCAGGGGGGATCAGAGTTTCTGCTTTGAGGACTAGGAGGATAAGCCGCTGAAAGAGTGATGGCATCTTAAATGAGCAGTGTAGTCATGGCAGAGGTCTCCGCTCTTCTGTCTCTCTGGTATTAGTGTTAGAGGAACTTTCCCATCCTTTACAGTATTTACCTGGGAACTGTAGTGCAGTTACCTCAAAATTGTACTTAAGTATAGCACTTGAGATATTTCCCACCACCGTCAAGACAGGTTGCATCCTAAAGACCTGTCCAACACAGAATACAGTTTTCATTCCTAAACCAGTAGGCTACATTACAGACATTATATTTTTGTCACAAGTACATGAATTTTGAAAACAGAATAAGACAAAAACCAGCAGTGTGCCGCTGCCAGGAAAAACAGTGAAAAGTATGTGAAAAGTGAAAAGTTCAAATGACTGCAGCTGACTTCCCACTGTAATTTCTAGTTGGAAGCAGGTTTATTACTGATGATCTGTTACCGTACCATATGGTTGAATAGAAAGTCTGCAGACACTGTTGCCCTCAGCCATACCTCATAAGGTCACTTGTGGTATTCTCTTAATTAAAAACGGTCGTTAAAACCCAGTGTACCTCATCTCTCACCACTTTAAACATAAATAACCTCTTGGATAGAGAGTTTCAGTAGGCACACTCCAGTGCACGTCATGGTCTTGTATGTATTACTGAAAATGTCCTATGCAAATGTGGGGACCATGACAATTGTAGAAATTTTATGTAATGTAATTTGTCTTGTGGACAGATGTACAATATCACGGTTGGCGGGTCTTAATACAGCCCTCGGTCGGGTTGAGATCCTCGCTGGACCACTTGAGATGAATCCCTCTCAAGTGACATTTTATCAAGTTACTTTCATGGTCACTGGCCAAAGCACACCATTAGCATTCAGTATACGTGCACGCACTGGCTCTAACTGCAAACCCTGCACCCACGGCTGCTACATGACCACAGACGGTGAATGCAAACAGTCTTTAGGCGACATAAAAGTGAATGATTGGGATTAGCACCTCTTCTCATGCTACGGTACAGAGTGCCAAGGCTGCAGGTGTGTGGTAACTCTGACCCTCGGGGCTGACGGCCTTTGCATGCCTTCACTAGGCAAAGCCACAAAATATGTGTGAAGTGAGGAGAGTTGCAGCAGTTTTGAGGAGATAAACAATCTGAATGTGTTAATAAAAAGCAAAACTAAATGAAAATGTAGTGAGAAGAGAGTTAGGATGAATACCATAATTCTGTAACAGCTGCTCAAATCTCCCATGTGTCAGTTACATTTACAGGATTACTAAGGAAGAGTGAGAGCTTGAATACAGGCACACACAAACACACAGTATTCTTCATACCAATGAGGACCACCCTGCACCTAGAAAGAAGTAAAAATACATGATACACTGGTAGATGTATGCAAGAAGTAGCTTCAGTCTGGATCTTCCCTGCACAGACCAAATCCTCTGTGACACTGGGCCAGCACACTGCAGTCAGTTCTCTCAGTCGTGTCATGTGACAGAAATCCTCTGTGAACCATAGAAACCTTTTGATCCAATGAAACACTTTATTAAAACTAATATATATGTAATTCTCTTGCCTGTTACTGCCAAAGACGCAATATCTGCTATTGAATAATTTAATATTAAAATATCTATCTGGCGCCACAGTCTGCTCAGGTGCACGACATCGCCACCTGGAGGATTCTGTTGACATTACACAAGCTGCTGGAGGTGAGTTACAGTTATTTTCACAGATCAGGTGTATTTTTGACTCACACATGATCACATTCAAACCCAATGTTGTGGCTGATTAGTGTCTGAGTTGTTGGAAATAAGAGACTGAGACTGTTGAAATAAGTTCCGTTTGCAGTCCTTAAAAACATTTAAAACAATATATTATATCCATGAGTAATAAAACACAATTAAAATAATAAAATCATAACATAACATACATTTTCGCGTTGTGTCTAATCATTATTTCAACATATTTGCCTTTTTTTTAAGTAGGAACCATTGATCTCGCAAAAGCTTTCCGCCGGCGGTCTGTGTTGGTAGGACCTTCCGCTGCGTTACTTCCTCCCCACGTGAACCGCGACGTACATGTGAGGAGCAGCACGGCGTCCTCCGCGTCTTAAGTCCGCTGTATTTCCCAGTTTTCTCGTCTTATGGTTATCGATATCGGGAGCATGGAGGCCGCAGAGGAGGAGGCGCAGCTCGGGCAGGAATCCGCAGAGGAGGAGGCGCAGCTCGGGCAGGAGTCCGAGGAGGAGCTCAGCGAGTTATCCGACGGGGAGGTGAGCTCCGTGTGCTGGACTCCGTCAGGCGTTTTAATGGGTCAGCGCTGCACCGAGGAGCCGGGCTCGGTTCCGCTTTAATGAGCCCATCCTGTACTGTATTCATGCGCGTTGAGTTTAAAATGGTGTGAATGTGTCGTATTGAAACACGAGACATGAGAGGGAACATAAACTGACGGCCGGATGTTTTCTTTAGCTCCAAGAAGCTTTCGCTAAGGGGCTGCTGAAACCAGGGATTAACCTTCTGGTGGATAAACCCAAGAAGTTCGTCAACAGCGTGGTGAGTGAATCACGTACAAGAAAGAAACCCGTTCCGTCTAAAGAACTCTAAACAGTTGTGCAACAGTTGTTAGCTGCGTGTGTTGTGTTGCAGGAGGGTTTGAAACAGTGCCTTGCTGACTTCCGGAAAGACCTTCCCTGGGTGGAGAGGTTGGATCTGACCAACTTGCCGGCTGAAGATGTTCTTCTCAACGCTGAAGGGAAAGTTCCCGGTGCGTCCAACGGAGACGTCAACGCCGACGACGATTTCCAGAGGGAGATGTTCTTGTGAGTGACCAATAGCTTGATGTGCAATTCGGTGAAAGTGATTTATCCATTTAACATTGTCAGCATCACTTGTTGTCAATGATATGTCAATAATAGCATGTACAAAATATTTGTAGCATCTGATATGACAGAATCAATATGCACCGTTCAGTCAGAAAATACATTTGATGTTAAAACTGCAGCAGATAAGAGTTTGTGTCTGTTCCTTCACAGCTACCGTCAGGCTCAGGCCACGGTCCTCCAGGCGCTGCCTCTCTTAAAGAAACACAGCATCTCCACCAGGAGGCCCGACGATTACTTTGCAGAGATGGCCAAGTCGGATCAGCACATGCAGAAGGTGAGCCGTCTCTTACAGCGGGACACGCGTGCAGCTCGCACAAGTTGGAAGCTGAAACTTGAAACTCGTTTGCTGTTTTCTCCTCCTCTGTCCAGATCAGGAAAAAGCTGATCTCAAAGCAGTTGATCATGGAGAAGTCGGAGAAGGCCAAGAAACTGCGCGAGCAGAGGAAGTTTGGCAAAAAGGTCGGTGCCTGTTTTTAAGGCTCCTGTTTCTCTCGCCTCTAAATCAAGAGGCCGGATGTTCTCATTTGGCATTAACATGAATGTGGAATGTGTGCCAGGTCCAAGTGGAAGTGATCCAGAAGAGGCAGAAAGAGAAGAAAGCCATGATGTCCGCTGTAAAGAAATACCAGAAAGGTGTCATTTCAGTCCTCCTCTAGTGATGATTCATGGTTTTCACTCCACACAAATGTAATGTCTTACCAAAATACGAATATGTGAGAATGTTTTCATTTGTGATCGCTCCCAGGAATGACCGACAAACTGGATTTCTTGGAAGGAGACCAGAAGGCCGGCAAAGACTCGTCTCAGGGCTCAAAGAAAGCGCTGAACAAGAAGGGGTAAGGCGTCGCGTTTCAGCTGCGGCCATAAACACACAGCTCAATGTTATTTTACTCCTGAGGTTTCATCAAAAGCTAAAAAAAAATAACTGATATTTCCACAGACCCAATGCCAAGAGAAAATTCAAGGACCAGAAGTTCGGCTTTGGAGGCAAGAAGAGCGGAAAGAAGTGGAACACCAAAGAGAGTTTCAACGACGTGTCCAGTTTCCGCCCCAAAGTGGCTCACGCCAAGGGCGGCAAGGGCGGCAAGGGTGGCAAGAAAGGCAAGAAAGGCAAAGGAGGGAAACAGAATGTGAGTCAGAGAGAAAAGTGAACAGGCAGCAACAGAGCGGCTGGAGAAACATCATCTCATCTTTCTCCTTTGTTTCACTTTGACTTTCAGAAACGTCCGGGCAAGTCCGTACGCAAGAAGATGAAGTCCCGCTCGTAAAGAGGACGGCCAAGTGGACCGACTGGACTAAGACTTGGTTCTCGGCGGGATTTCCCCGGTCCCCCCTCAGAACAGCTCGGCGGGCGTGCGGGGGAAACCGCCCCCACTTTCTGTACAGTATGTTTGTAAAATCTGGACTGACGTGGACGTGGTCGAGCTGCAGAGACACGGAGGTGAGAGGACGTCACGGGTGAAGGGAGACAGAAGCTCTTTTCCCACCTGCAGCTCGTAAAGAAGAAGAATGTGAAGAAATCACCCTGTTAAAGTTTTTCTCTTTCCCCCTCCCTCCTCGCCGCCTGGTTCACATTGTGAGTTTATTTTCTCCTAGCTCAGCTCCTCGGCTCATTGATCCGCTCTCATGTGATCTGACATTTCAGGTTATCGAGCAGCTGTCGTCGTTGCCCTTTCCCCGCTCATCGGTATGTTCGCCGCGCCTCCCAGCGTGCTTTGTGTAAACCTTGTGCGAGTGTTTTTCTCAGTTTTCCAAAAGGTGGAAAAACAGGTGGGCGACCTGTACTTTTATATAATGAACTAATAAATCTGAACGCAGTTGTTCACTGTATCAGTTTAATTTGAGGCTCGCAGGGCGGTCTCTTTGTGTTTGGTGACGTCCGTGCTGACTCGGTGGAAATTGAATCTCCTGTCGCTGTGGTCCGATAGAATCTGAGGAGGAAAAA
Organism: Psettodes erumei; assembly: GCA_016785225.1. Lineage (NCBI taxonomy): Eukaryota > Metazoa > Chordata > Actinopteri > Pleuronectiformes > Psettodidae > Psettodes > Psettodes erumei. The sequence continues at coordinate 908,840 of JAFBJZ010000227.1, forward strand.
ATAAAAATGTAGGTCAGATTTAGCATTTGATCAGGATGTGGAGTTAAAGTGGGATTTTAAATGAGCATCACATGCAGTAAGAGCAGAAGCGCTCACACTTCTGTGCGTCCTATAAATCAGTTCCTTCAGGGTCTGTAGTTGGCTCAAACTGTTCCAGAGTCAGTTGTTGTTGTTTTTTGGTGGGGGTCATACTATTTACTTTCCTGAAATACAATCTGTGCTCTGTTGTTCACATGCCTGCGCTGGTGTTTAATTGTTGAGACAGATTTATTACAGTTAAATGTCCCAGCTGGATCAGGTTTGGTACCTAAAACTAACATAACAAAGGATCAGCCAGCTTCACTGTGATGTTACTGTGTGTAAAACTGAACACATGCACATCCAGCCTGATGCCGAACTTAAACCCCGAGAAGTTCACTTCAAAACGGGAAAACTTTTCAAATTTTGTGCTTTTTCATATTTTCAAGCAATCAGCAATTTCAAGTGGCACTTAAACTCTCTTTTTGGGTATAATCACGAGCCAGAGTGCCACTTTAAGCTAATTTTACTACATTTCATTGAGAAAAGGATGTGTAGTTGAAGCTCAGCTCCCTGACGCCCTGCAGTTTGGTTTTTAACTCAAACACACACTCTGCGCAGCTTTTCCTCACCAGCGGGGCTGACACCCAGCCGATCTCCTGGCTCTCAGTCACCGGCATGGCGAATTTCTTGGTGGGCTCCAGACGGGCCCTGTGGAACGCCTCCATGAAGTCGGCTGGAAAACACGGAGAGAGATGTTCTCTGCACGAATAATCTGTGACACGTGGACATTCAGCGTCCGCTGCGTCACGGGGGCTTTGACTGGTATTCAACCCCCACACACGTTTTAAGGTAATCGATGTAAACTTACAGTCCCCTTCAGTCACATCATCTAATTTCCTGCACATGGGTTTGTCTGGCAGCAGATGCACTGAAAGGTTAATGAGACACATGGGCACACAATGTGAGAAAACAAGGCAACAATCTACACAATTCATCTGATGCAAGAGCAGAATCACATTTGGATCAGATGTAGAGACTTCATCAGTGTGTGTGCAATAAGTTCTAACAAAAAAGAAATGGCAGTAAGGTCAACGTTGTTTCTCAGAGTTGCACGTTTGTGTTGAGGGTTTTTACACACACACACACCGACGTGTCGCTTCCAGCTTCTCTGAGAGAAAACGAGGCTTGTCAAACAGGGACGGGACTCGGACTTTCTTACTCTTCCGGTGCGGGTTGATGCTGAACTCCGTGTGAAGCTTCTGGAGTCGTAGCTCCTTCCGGATCGTCTCCACGTGGATCGCGTTTTGACGGACCATGTCCAGTTTCTCGTTTTCTGCCATGAGGGGAAGAAAAAAAAATAGTAAAACAGAAAAAATAATAACAATAATGATGAAAAAGACCTTTCGCGAGGCCGGCCTCTGTCTGAGGGTTGTGCGCGTTGCCCAGGCAACGGTAAACAAACTTCCGGGAGCTGCAGTGACGGCGCTCGACCACACGAGGCCGCAACACGCTCAGGTTTGTTCGTAAACAGAGACATGACGTCACTGCACAAGTAAAAAGTAAAAACACGCCAGCAGATACTGCGAATACTGCGGAGAAGTATGAAGTATGACGGAGTAATGTTAAGAAATATTTATAATTATAAAAAACAACAGTTAATGAGGTGGTGCAATGTTTCCCCCCATTCACCTTTTAAACACATGTAGCCATTAAAATATCGTTTATTAGTTTTTGATGGAGACTTCTGTTCGCAAATAAGTGATTAAGTTGCAAACAGTGATGATTTATTTATCATTAGATTATCCAAGTAGTTTCTGCTTAATTTCCTGTAAACAGACTATTCAACTACTCACATAATGGTTGCAGTACTCCATATTAATGATGTAATCATACAAGATGTGCACTATTCATTTCCATTCATATATCATCTCATATTCCATTATTAGTGCAATTTGGTTGTATTTTTCCACTATGGCTATTTTATTGCTGTTCAAAATCCTTTTCAAAGTAATATAGACTTAACTAATAAATATCATGACAACAAGGTCAAGCTTTCACTCACCAGGAATACCAGAAACATGAACATTATAGTACATATATATTTTTCAATTATTTCCACAGAGGTGAAACTGACTCAAACTAAAATATGTATGAATCCCTTACAAAATGATGTGTTTCTGTGAGCAGGAAAAACTAAAAGCTTCATGCCAAGGTTATGTTTTGTTTAAGGATGCAGAGTCAAATCTGAGACTGTTCCTAAACCTCACGTCAAATATTCCATCTGATTCTTTCAGTAAATGTGTTGGGGTTTACAGGCAACACATCAGCAACACATGCAGTGTTGTTAAAGTCTTGTGCTAGTCCTTCAGAGTTTTGCAGTCTTTGTGTATTTCCTTTGTGCCGTGTTGAAGATGTTTCGCCTGCAGCAAACAAACTCATCAAACTGTGGTGAAAGGGCATCGAATGGATGAGTCTGTCCACGCTGCGTGAACATGCAGCCGGCCCCAGAACACTCTGAGGGGATTTTCTTTCTCTCAGGGCGACAGATGACAGTTTTTTTCTCAGTTCACTCACACAGGCAGTCTCCTGCAAGCCTACACACACACACACACACACTTTTTATTGGGTGTTAAACTTAATGGCTGTGAACATTTCACACTAACAAGAAGTTTTTAGAAACAACTGAGAAACACCCAGAAGGCCAGTGACCTTGTGACAGTGCAGTGCAGTGTGTGTGTGTGTGTGTGTGTGTGTGTGTGTGTGTGTGAAGATGCACACACTTGATTTCCTCTGTTTTCTGGTGTCATGAATCACACACAAACAGAACTTCCACATCTCGTGAATAGAACTTCTGGCTGTCGCCGCTCCTCCTGCTGACTCCCCACCACTTGTCTCCTCGCATAAAAATATCTCATTTCATTTCCCTTTCATTTACTCTCCTCCTCCTCCTCCTCCTCCCTCCCTTCACAAATGTCCCATCTGTTTTACGCGGGAGTAATCATTTCGCTTTTACGCTCTTCCTGTGTTCTGTCAGTGTGTGAACTCTGTGTTGTGCGTCTGCGTCAGAGTAACAGACAGCTTAATAAAAGCTGAGATGTTCGGTTCCCGTCTCATAACCTCATTCAAGCTTTACTGGCCCCCGCGTGAAGAGATATAATGGAAACAGGTAATAGCTCTAACACTGCACGGCTGGGGGGGGGGTTCAGTGATTTCAGTATGGGTGGGTGACACACACACACACACACACTGTTTGTGTATGTGTGCATTAGGGGGAGGATGGGCGCTGTGTGGAGCTCTGTTCCCCGGGTGCTGTCACAGTGTCGGGCCCGGTTACCGTCAACGCGGCTCCCGGCCTCCTCGGGTCGGGAGCAGTCAGAGGCCAGTTTGTGAGTTTGTTCAAACTCTGCACGCCCCGGGAAGCAGATGGTGTGTGACTTAACCACATCTGACAAGGTTTACAGCTAACTGTTTCCCACTGCCCCCCCCCAACATTTATATTGTTGATAAGACGCCATTTGTATGTTCGCTCCTATGCGTTAACAAAGGGACTCCATCGTCATCATCATCATCATCAGGGAGGGAAGCATGTTTATCATTTTTGTTTGGCTCTCAATGTTTATGTTCAGGAAAAAAAACTCAGATTAAGTTATTGATGCTGTAATTTCTTTCAACAGTGTTATGTTCCTCTTCCCTGTCTCTTTTTTATACATCGTACTTTCATACATTTTTTTCTATCTTTCATGTCCTTCATCAGTCAGACTCGTCAGGATCAAATACAGTGCATGATACAGTAAGCAGGAAGTGAATTCAGACACAACCAGTTGTGTTTCAGTTTGTACAAAAGATCAACTCATTTCCTGCACAGCTCCAACCGCCTCTGAGCTTTCCTAACATGTTTTAATCACCCCTCCACCAGCCTGCTAATGAACACCCCATGTCATGTATTATTCAGCCAGCGCTGCTCGGACATAAAACAAACGAGAGGTGCACGTGTAACACTCCGTCTGATCCACTCTAACAAGTGTCTGATGAAGCTGCTGATGTTTTTCTAAGAGGAGGAAACGTTTGCTGAGGTTTTTTTTTAACCTATAATGAAATACCTCTGTCGTTTTCATTCCGGCGGCTGCTGCTGACCCTCGCCTAGAGTGTCTGTGACTGAGATTCAAAGGAAGCCGTGCCATTTTCAATCGAGCGCCACTTAATAAAAATGTAAATTGATTTTCTGTTGCACAAATGCAGCGTGGAATGGAATTTTAAAGAGCCGCCATCACTGAAAAGGCACCAGTACAACCAGTGATAAGCAAATGACGGAGGAGCACGATGGCAACCTTCAAAAAGAAGATAATGTGTGTTGTGGCACGTACGAGGGGGGTTATGACACGCCAGCACGTCGCCCTGTGGTCAATACTTTCATCGTTTAATCTGTGTGGTGACCTGGAAATGATTCTTACACACAGAGAGAATGTACACGTCACTTCCTGACCTTGGAGTTTGATGGGAAATGAACAAATTCCATCTCAAAAACCTGATCTAAAGTGTAACGGGACACTAGTATCGAATAATAATGATGAGGTAAGGTCTCTGAGCTATGGATGACTTTCTTTACCACGAAGTAAAGACAATGTGTCATTTCCTTCCAATGTCAATGTAATATATAATGTAAAATATAATGAATATAATCTGTTTAGGTTGGAAAATGTACTTCAAGCTACTTATTTCTTATATTTCCTTGCAAATTTGCTCCACAAAGGACGCACAACATGGTCTCTGGCCTCGTCCTCCACCAGAAAAATGATCCAAATGACTCCACGGCTCCGTGCGACGCTTTGGTCGATGAAAAGAAGGCAATAGTTGGCTATCACTCTCAAATAAAATCAGGTTTCAAAGCTCCAGACTCCAAGAATTTGTTCAGGAGCACAGCGAGCTGTGCAGTGATCTCCAGCAAGGACCGTGAGAACGTGGTTTTGTGGTCTGGCTCTGCCAACCCCCCCCACCGCTGTCTGTGGCTGCCAGTCAACCAGAACATGAGTCTAACAGCAGATAGGATCCCACCCATCGCAGCCCTTTGTCTCCTCACGCACACAGATCATCACTTATCTCAGCTTTTTATCAGATTTTTTTTTTTTGGTGACCCCAGCAGTGGGACTGTGGGTGTTTACTTATCTGATTATGGATTTTTACACACACACACACACACACACCGCCCCTTTTGCACAACTCATGTTAGGGTACCTTTACACACACACACACACATCTCTGCTGTGTGTCTTTCTATCTCTTCACCTGGCGCTACAGGCGACAGCAGACCGCGTGTTGTGGTGCAGGCGTAAACACACACACATTTGGCATTTCGTCTGGGGCCTCGCCGGCGACGCCGCGGCCCGTGGGAAAGCCGGCTTCCCATCAGATGACGGCTCCGTGTCACCACCGCTCTTGTCTGTAATCTCTGTTTTGTCTCAGCGCAGGAGACTTTCTCAGGTGCAGGACGGAGCGCAGCAGAGATTAGACCTCACAGTGTCAGCCCCTCCAGCACACGAGACACACAAAGGCCATACTCAACATTCAATATGACGTTTAAGTTGGTGATTGTTGCTCTTTGTTATTGTAAATAAGAGACAGTCGTCTTTTAGGTCTCGGTGTAAAAGCCAAAAGGTATCCAGGTATCGTGTTTTTCTATCACCTGACTACCTGTTGCTACATCCTGCTGCCTGCTTTTCCACCTGCCCCCCCCCGAATAGTTTTCCTTATGTGACAGCCTTACCCTGTTGCGAATGCAATCTGCCCTTCACCGTCAGTGCCAGTGCATCTTGGAGCTTTCTGCCAGCTTGTCTCCCACAGCTTCATTAAACATGTAAAAATGTGAAGGTGTTGTCGTAAGCTGCACCTTCCTTTGTGTTGGAGTCGAACGGAGACAGATGGCAGGGGGCGAGATTTTTTCAGCAAGTTCAAATGAGTTTGCGGGCATATCTAAAGCTTTTCATTTGTTGAGGCAAATTCTCCCAGAGAAGGCTGAAAAACAATTTCCAGGTCCTGTAATGCTCCAGCTGCTTGTTTGACGGCTCGCTAAAGCTTTAGCACAACGCGAAGCGGAGCCGCTTCTTTATGATTTCACTCTAGTTTTTTAATGCCACGATTTTTCTTGCCATTGTGGAATAACAGAGTAGATAGCACTGAGACGTTAATGGTGGCCCTCCCTCCCCCTTTCAAAACCTGCAGTGAGAGAATAATTCGGAGAGCATGAGTAAACGTAGCAGGCCTGAGAAGGTGAGATGAGCCATGAATCCCTGCCCGTACAATCATCACTGTAATGGCTGCGTTTCAGCCCAGTACTTAAGCCTCTTGCCATTAAAGGAGACTGTTAGGGCCAAGATACACAGGCTGCTATTTCAGGCAGTGTTAGTGAGGACGAAATCATTGAGCTTGATCATGTAAGAAAAAACTCAAGGTGGGCCCGACGGGCGGCAGTAAAACAACCGTTAACGGTTCTGGAAGCGTTGCCAGATACTGGACCCGCACGCCACGAACGGACCCACGAGCTCTGTTCATGCAGAGTTCAGTACCAACAGAACTTTAGGAATACAAAGCATTGCTCACTGACCAGAGCTGCTGTTGTGTCAGGAGAAAGTATTATCAGACAGTGAAGGTCAACCTGTTTAAAGCAAGCTGGGACTTATGCATTGACAAAGGAGCTATTAATTATTCATAAAATACCGTGAACTCAACCATATGCATGTTTCGTGTAGCTGCAGCGTCATCTGGGCCGAGTGCAATGCTGCGTCCGATCGAAGTTTTCTGTAACATGTGCAGCTCTTTCTGGGTCTGCTGGGTTATTACAGAAGCTCCTGCAGAAGAAGGAGGTTCATCACACTTTAGTTTGACTTTGACTGAGTGGCTGAGGACCAGAGTAAAATCTGTCTGTCTGTCAGCGAGTCTTTGATAACGCGTCCGCGCTCCAGGTCGAACACCAGCCAGGTGGGAGCAGGTGCTGCCTTTCTTTGCGTTTCTGGGGGGGGTTGACCATCTTAACAGAAGCATTACTTCCCGGTTAGAAGCCGCCCCCGCCCCTCCCTGCTCTGTGATGTTTACCCCCTCGCCGGTTTGCATCATTAACCCTCTTTGACTGCGGGGCTAATAACACAAACCCAAGTGTCCACGGCTCAGCTCGCCTGAATGGGGGGGCTGTTGGGAGGTTATCACTCATGTCACATTCCTGACCAAAGTGGCCACTTTGTTTGGGAAAAAGATCTGGCTTTGTCACGGCTTGGCGCTCATTCAACCCCCCCACCCCTCCAGTGAAAGCAGCTCAAGACAGCAGAATGAGACTGGCAGAAGATATGGCGGAGGATCCCCTCATTCCAAAGTAACGCTTTATTTTTCCATTACCGCTGAGATCTCACATGGCTCCGGGTCCTGCCAGCGTCACCGCCTGTTAGACACAGTCACATCCATTCATAATCCACCCCACCGTTTCTCCTGTCATCAATCACAAAACAATCTACTTTGCGCGCGGCCTGGAAAACACGGCTTCTCCGGACGTGTGAGGTTTTCGTGCGGCGGTGATTTGAGACACCGAAAGTGAAGAGGGACACTTAATCACTCCCAACACGGACTTAGTGAAAGACTCCGAACCAGCCGTGACGCGCGGGGATAATAAATACGTCAAGCCATCAATTAGGTAACTTAAAATATATACGGCCTGGCACGGCGTTTTGAGGCTGAAGGTGGAGCTGGCCATCGCCGAGCGTGTCCCAGCACAGATATAGTGAAGTGCGATGATGGCGAAGGTCACGCAAAAGATCAGATTTCCATGTGACTTTCAACAGTTGCAGCATGGAGTTAAAGGAAGCTTCCACTGCAAAACATGTTGCACAGAAACAAAGTTCTTGTGTGCATTATTGACTGAAGGAAACCCCTCGACTGCAGCTTTCCTGGAAATCTCAGATTGATAAAGCGCCGGGTTGTGTTATATTTCTTCTCCTACCACACACCTACACGTGTGAACAGCGTCTTTCTTTCTTTTCTTTTTTTGGAGGCCTGAGAAATCAGAACCGCCTTACTGCTCCCTCTTCCTCCTCTTCCTCCCTCCTCCTCCCTCCTGTCGACGGTTGACGGTCCAGCCAAATGTCGGATCTGTCAGCGGCTGCCACTTTACCCCGACCGACAAAAGACGGGTCGGGTTGCCGCCGCGGTTCAGTGTTTGCCGCAGTTAAAGACAGTTCAGTCAACGTTTGTATTTAATCTGAACAGCTTGACAATGTCCAAGTGTGAAGCTCTTTTTTTTTTTTTTTTTTGTAAATTCTGTAAATAAGCACTGAGTTTTTAAATGACAGGTTAAAACTGGTGGAAAAGCAGAAGGACTTTTAATGTGAAAATATTCCAGGGGAATTATATTTAACCTAAAAAGTGCCCTGTGTAATTACTGTGTGCTTTAACCAGGGAACAGGAGAAATTAGAAATAAAAGCCTCATATCTTTTCATATTGACCTTTTCCAAACAGAGGTCTGGTGCTCTCTGCTGCGGAGGTAAATATTTGAGCACCATTATTTGAGAGTTAAGCAGCGCGAGGATGAATTGAGGGTTTAAAATGAAGACGTTAAGTCAAAGTGAAGAGATTCTCACGTCCTTACATCACACAGCGTTTTGGAAAGTCGGTTTTACTCGCGCTAACAGGAGACATTTTCTTTTTGATTGGCAGGTGCCCTCGGGGCCGGTTTGACTGATCGGCGTCCGCTGAAAGACGCCGAGGTGCGGCGTCTTCACCTCCGGTTTTCAGCCGTTGCATCAGCCGGCGTGAAGCTCGGCTGCGGCTCTGATGTAATCCCTTTCATTTTCTCCACTTTCTACTCATCTCTCAGCATCAAACTCTTATCTCTCTGTATCATTTCTTCATATTCCATCATTCAGACGTTACCTGGCTCGAAAAAAACAACAACCTTCGGAGCAGGAAACCTGGAGGCTGAGCGAGAGACAACAAAGACAAGTAAACAGTTTCTTCTCTGGACCTCAATTAGACTCTTCATCGATACAAACGTCTGGCCGCCGAGTGAAAGATGGGAACGGCGTTCGCTTTTTTGATTCGGCGGCGCCTGGAGGAGAGAAGATAGAGATTGATGAGCTTATTAAATCCAAATGGACTCCCGGACAGACAGCTCATTAAAACTACAGTGTTCGCAGCCCGGCTCACAACGCAGGTCAGCGGCTCATCCAGATCGAGCCTGTCCATCATAAAGAAACGCTCAACACCGAGATCGGGATCGCTTCGCTGCGAGTATTTGAAAGACGATTGTAATGGATGCATTTGTCAGATGTTTTCATACTGTCAGGGTGACGCTCACCTGTGGGGAGAGAGGCTCAGCTTTGATTCGATGAAGTCTGCTGCGTGTTTGTGGCATAAACTAAATTCAGATAGGCCTGATGGAGGGGGGGGTTAAGATGATTTATAAAATGTCACTGTGCATTGGATTTTTATCGATTTAGATTTTTTTTCTTTGCTTCCTGAAATGTTGTTTTGCTTTTTGGTCATCTTAACTTGTTTTCTGAAACACTGTTTTGGGCCCCGGGGCCACGAGAGTCTGTAGACTGATGGATGCTCGTCGCTCGGGTTCGACCGCCTTCACCCACCACCACCCCACCCCCACCCCCACCCCCACCCATTCCACACAGATCCTCAGTTCAAAGTTTTCCAAGCGCTGACTCGACGGCCACAACGAGAGGGCAACTTGTTTCCTCTCTGCTCCTTCAGGCATGTTTTGCTGACATTTGCTGCGCAGGTGTATTGTATAACATGTGGCGACATCACGCAGGATGGCGTTCGCTTGTGTGTGTGCGTCTGTGTTAAAGTGTGCGACGTGAGGTGGAGCGCCATTCTGTTGGTTAAGTGTTCCCCCTGTGCTCTCCCGCGGTGGGTGAACTGCTGACTGGCACTTTCCAGCACCAAGACGCACAATATATATAGCTTCAGACACACACGTCCTGAGTGTGTACACACACACACACACACACACACCTGGGCTTACACGGCTTTACATGGAGCGTGGTCGTCAGCCAGCAGCTGCTGCCAACAACCCATCATCACACTTTTCACCTGGCAGAGTCTCCACACTGTGCCCTGTTAAAAATGTGTGTGCGTGCACGAGTGTGTTGTGCGTGTTGTTGAGCCACATTATGTCTCATGACAGGCTTCATCTTTAACCGATTACATTTGTTCCCACGGCAGCAGCTGCCAGCGACGCATCGCTTCTCTACACACTTGTGTTGCTTCAAATACACACACACACACGCACAAAGGGAGAGAGAGAAAAGGTAAAAATTTAGGTCGACACAAAGCGAGATAAAAACCACAAAAGAGTTACACAGCTCTGCAATGGTTCATTCTTAAGTGAATAGTGGACAAAAAAGTGTAATTATTAGTTGTGTAATTTTAGTATTTTGCCATTTAGAATAAAAAAGGACTCTGGGAACTTGTGACGGGCACTTTGCTCAGGGCCTCAGCCAGGATTTCAGAAGGTCATCGGTCCAGATTTAGGCCGCAGTGCCTCGTGATCGTGCACACACTAAGTGTCGATGGATGGAAAAATAACACAAAATATGCACACACGACCGCGCTTTCAGGATTTGTAGCTGCCGCTCCTCGTGTGCGTCCGTCCACTCTCTCTTTTCCTGCCGGTTCGTCCTGACTCCTGTCGCTCGTCACCAGCCACACACACACGGATCCAGTTTCAGTCGACAATCTCCTCTTCACCCACAGACACACACACACTCAGCTGGAGAGGCCTCCTTTGTCCAGGCATGCGTTCTGCTGCAACTAGCCTCTTAACACCGACACACACACACACACTCAGGGGAATGTGTGTGTGTGTGTGTGGTGCAGTAGCTGATGTGAGTCACAGAGATGTGGTGGGGGCTGGCTGCTGTGTGCTGTAAGGATAATGAAATACAGCTGTGTGTGTATGTTTGTGTGTGTGTGTGGGGGGGGGGGCCTCGGGTGATGTAACGTACTCTGATTTGCATGCTGCACATGTTCATATTGTGCGTCTGTGCCTTTGTCTCTTAGTTTTGTCACACATCGGAGAGTGGGCGGCGTGTGTCATTTCAGAAACGTTTCATTTTCGTCTCAGAAAAACTAAATTTGCATTTTTAACCTTTTCTGGCAGAAAAACGCCTCAGGATTCCCACACGCATGTTTTTGAAACTCGCTCGCGCGTGTCGTCTGGGTAAAGTTTGTCGCAGAGACTCGTGTAATCGCCTGATATCGCTCACTGGCTCGAGCAGGAAATCTTGATGGCGCAGTTTGGGCTCTTAAACTGACTTTGAAGTCTGTCTGAAGTCTTTCATTTCTTCCCTTCTCTGTAATGCAAACGCTTTATTTGAATTTCTTATCTAGTGAGTAGCAGCTTGAAGCCAGTTTATGTGACAGCTCGCTGGATTCGTGTCCTCAGATGCAGCTCAGTGGGAATCCCTCCGGAGATCCAGTCCCCACCCCCCGGAGCTGCGCTCGCACAAAATGCAAAAACCCTGGAGTGTATCACCATTTTTCCCTTGAAACACTTAGATTTTTTTTTTTTTTGGGGGGGCTGGTGGGTGTGGTTTGGGCCAGCTGCATGAGAGAGAGAGAGAGAGGGTGGGCGGATCCGGCTCGGCAGGGAACAGCTGCAGGTGAGTGGACGAGCACACCTACAGGGGGTTAACTAATCAAGCGCTCCTTTTGTCTCTGCAGTAGTTGTTGGTCTGAGTGAGAGCAGGACAGAAGGGGGGGGTCCTGAGGGAAAAGGCTGCAGGAGTTTGAGTTGTGCGTCACAGCGCTGTGTGTCTTTTTGTGTTACTTTGTGCAGCAAGTAAATTGGACTGTGTGTCTCCCTGTGCTGTGGCAGCAACTCGTGCCCCAATACAGTTTGTATAAAGAGACGCACACTTTCATATCAGACCCTCCAGGATTTCACTCCCGGAGGAACTGTCGTATTCAAACACCTCCCTGGTTGTTAACTGTTTCCTGTACGACTAAAATCAACAGTGATGTATGATGAAGACAAATATGAAAACAAAGAGGTTTGACCGCTCTTCTTAAGTGTGTTCACAGTGAACAAGACAGCTCCACTGGTTCTCGTATCAAGTGGCATATAGTGTAGTAAAAGGTTGTGATGGAGTTTCACACTTTCAACCAAAACAACCACAAAACACGAGCGCACAATCTGTGTTTGCGTTGGAATGAAAAACTGGAGTTTGACACGGCCGCCTCACATGAGAACATAAATCACTGGGAAATAATTTACCCACAAAAAAAGCCAAAACCCATATTTCAAAGTGTGTGTCACAGGTGATGTGTATCGCGTTACACTGTAATTATTTACATTGTGTTGTACTGTTATGTGGCAGCATTGATTTCAGGCAGCAGAAATGTGTCCGCAGCAAATTTGTCCCCGAGGAACGACAAAGTAAATGTTCATTATTGAATCGCAGAGGAGCTCGCAGGCAGCGCGAATTAGAAAAAGAAAAAAGCGATTTATTAGCACGGCTGGCTGGCACAGTTCAGAGAAAACGCCTTCATCAGGGGCCTGTGTGTGTGTCTGTGTGTGTCTGTGTGTGTGTGTTGTTGTTGTTGTTTTCTGGTAACTTTTCTCTGTGCTAATTTATCCCACATGCACTGTCATCCGTTCCCTCCTCGCTCTCCAAACTGACAGATGTTGAGAGCTTAGTTCCAGATCTGCTTCTCGTTCTCACTCACGCACAAGCAAACACAATCAGACCCACAAAGACAAAGCACTCACTGAGATGCACACACACACACACACACTCCACCTTAGTGTGGTTTGTATTTGGGCTGGCAATGAGCGGTGACACAACATGACGCACTGCTAATGGAGCAGGACTGTTAAATACAGTCATTGCACCTATCAACCCCCGACACACACACACACACACACTAACTGCCCCCACCGCACAGACTGATATCATAGCACGACTAAATAAATGTGCACCTGTTGACACAGCTGGACGCACACAAATCGTGTGTGTATGAAAGTCACTGAGGGAGATTTGTGCGTGAATTGTTGAGTATTGTGTACTTGAGGGTTGCACTGCAGGAACTGCAACACACACACACACACATTCATGCATCACGGCTAAGTAAGGGCTCCTCTGACACACGTCTTTCTTCATTAGACTCACATCTGTGCACAAAGTGAAAAGACACAACTTTCTCTTATTTTTCGTTTGTGCATTTTGTCTCCGGATGCATCGTCCTCCTGACGCGTCGCCACCTCGCAGCCGTGAGACAAATATAGCGCCGAGCGGTGCAGGCAGGCTGGATAGCATCAGCCTCATGTAAACAAAACAAACAGGAAGATAGGCACCGGGCAACAAACAACACGCATCTCAGACGTGAGTCCAGATAATCTAATCTCTTTTTACTTCTTTTGCACCAGACCGAACTCATAACTTTTCTTCTTCTTCTGCTCAGAAACAGATCTTTCAGGGCCACTTGCTTTCCTCCCCAAATGTGCGGGGTTGTGGGATGACGGCGTGGCGGAGGCGTGGGGTCTGACGCCTCGCCGTCTGTCTGTCTGCAGCTCCTCTCCGCCTCCGTCTTTCTCTCTCGTCGACTCTCGGCCACACGCGTCTCTTTTTTTTTCTCCTGTGAAAAGCTTCGGCTGTGATTCATTTTTGTTCCACGTCTATTTTTAGTCGATTTCTTTTTTTCCAAGGTGCTTTGAGGAGCTGATAGTGAAACTCTATTTAAAACCACAATGTTGTTGTGCAGCACAATGTTTGTGCAGTGATAAATGCTCGCTAATGTGATCGCACCAAAAATCGAGTGCAGGCGCGTTCACATCTTGTCAGTCTCAAGAAAAATGACCAGAAATAAAGAGAAGAATCACTTGCTGTGACCGCGTGGCCCTTTCAAACTGACATTTAGCTGCAATATAATCTCGATTCCCAGCGCCAGCGCCGGCTCCCGGTGCACGGACCCGTCTGAAAGTTCAGCGGGCCTTGTTCAACGTCACTCCTGTTTTTGTCACTCATCTCTAACACGCTCTCGTTTTCCGAGAGGGAAGCGGCCCCATTCGTCAGCACCGCTGCGTTTTCTCATTTGTCTGTCGGTGATTTGGCTCCGGCGAGTTAACGGCGGCCGCTGGTTCGCTCTCAGCCGGAGACTCGGCGCATCGGGCAGTGATTTAGTGCTCATTTAGTGCTGCGAGTGGAAACTCGCAGGAGGAAACTCACTCGTGCAGTGATTGATAAATGGCGGTCGGGGGGCCTCCGAGCCTCCGCTGTAATAACCGGTTATGTAGCGACGAGAGACACGCGACTAAATCCTTCCACCGCTGCGTTCCTCAGTCGGCCGTCCTCTCTTTTTTTTCTGGATTCCCTCTGTTCCTTCCCTGCTGCCAGCAACAGCGTGGCCACTGTCCACCAACGCGCTCCTAATCTGCGACGACTGAAGCTTTTCTCTGTCCGCTCCTGGCCAACGCATTAGTTTGATGGATTATTAGAAAACAGAGGTGACCACTCCAGGCCAATTTAGGCCACCTTAAATTTACATCAGTTTGGGTCCGGACAGAGATGGGATTCTGAAGCGTGCTCACAGAAAACGGCTTCGGGAGAACAGTTGTAATTTTTGGACGGCGTCACCACAGCTGGGTTTTTCACAGTTCTGGCTCTGTAACATTTTTTCTCAAGCACGCGCCACTTTATTGCTCGCTGGTTTTCAGTTAAGAGCTCCAAACTCCAGGTTTATTTAGTATTTCTCCATAAATTTGCAAGCTATGGCACTTGCACCTCAGAGTAGTTCCCTAAACTACAGGCCTGACCACACATGAATACTGTAACACGTCCAAATCATCGGAATGAGAATCAAAACCTTCTCGATGGAGGCTGATATTTGGAAGCTTAAAATGTTTAGACCACAGCATTAGATGGATCAGCTGATTAGCACCGATACTGGATGTTTCATTACCTAACTGCAGTCATACATGCAGTGATTAAGGTGAGGTTGGTTAACTTTAGGCGACAGGATTTCTGGGTATGGGATATTTTGCTCTCTGCGCTGACTGTGAAAATCATCCAACTCCTGCTGATCGGACTTTTATCACATTTTTGAACTTCTCGTATGAATTCTTTTTCAAGTTCCTCTCTTTAGCCACAGACTCAGGGAGGTATTTATAGTCTTATCGTTACGACAGATGGTTCAAATCCCAGCCGGGACAGGTGGAAGTGGATTCAAAGCATCCTCTCGTCTCTGAACTTTTTTAGTCTGGGTGAGCTGGTGGGGAATTATCTTCTAAGCTTCGCGGTTTGGACCTAAACTTACCGAGATGCTGCTTGAAGTTTGGTTTTCCCCCGTCTGCTATTAAATACCGTTAATGTGGGTCCGGTCAGGCTCAGTTTTTTTTGTGCGACTCCCCGAAGAGCTGTAAACATGTTTGGGTCGCCGAGTGTGAAGAGAGCAGCTGATGTTGTGACATCATCATGTTTAATTTAATAAGATTCTCTTCAGTTGGCTGGAATCATCAGTTTCTCGCCACTTTATAACATTCTTTACCCTTTAAAAAAATACTATTTCATTTTTCACAAGAAAGACCAAATCCCGCTGTTTCACCCTGTGACGGCGACAACTGCGTCCGATTAAACTCGCTCTTCTCGCCCCCCCCTCGCTGTCAACAAGCGCGGCTGGCATCGCCTGCCGCCGTAACGCGACGAGCGCCACGTGCCGTGTTCAAAGGAACATTTCTCCATCTTGGATATCAAACATTTGGCAGCGGACCCAGCGCGAGTAACCCAATGAGCAATCGGCAGTTCAAGGATAAAAGCTGACCCCGCGGCTACCGTTGCTAATCTCTAAAAAAAGTCGCTTATCTGAGGATCCCGACCCGGGCTGCACGTCCAAGATCCCTCACATTCAAACTGCGTGTTTTTTGTGTAAGAAAAAATATCATGACACCTCACATATTTGCCCATTTGCTAAAAAAGGATAGGACTGCTTCTGCACACGCTCTGCTGTCTGTGTCCCGTGTAGAGAAAAAATCCTGCAGCATCGAGCACGTACGTTACGTATTCAAATACTGAGAAACAAAAAAAAAAATGATATACTTTTTGGGGGGAGGTTAATTACAGTATGGAGCGTATGGAGTTTTGCAGATTGGTTATTGCAGTTTAAGCTTTTTATTGTTTATTGCACAAACAGAAAAACATCACCAGTGGGACAGTAAAGGTGGGAAATAAACTTCCTTTGAGTCGCCTCAGTCTTGTGCACTTCACGCACACACACTTTTGCACTTCATGTGCCTCCACAACTCCACCCCCCCACCGTGGCTGTTTCCACCGCGTTCCTCCAGCTCCGTGTTTTGTCATCTACGTGAATCAGCCCGTGGCGGCGATTCATCACCTGTTTGGCAGCGGCGGCTGCGTGGAGCGGTTTCTGGCGTGACGTGCGGAGCGGGCGTCTGGTGCAGGAGGTTAATTGAGGGCGATTAAGGTGATTAATAGCTTTGTTTGAAGTGAAAACACAAGACAGACTAGCTTGTGTTACAGAGCAAATATTTTGGGGAAAAAATCCATCAGCGGCAGAATGGCCGGTCAGGTGTGTGTGAGGCTGTGTGCGACTGTTTAGACGCTCGGCTTAATGGTGACGTGAAAGAAAGACACAGTGTCCATCTGTGTGTTTTGTGCGTGTCTGGCTGTGTGCAGGAGGAAGCAGAAACGTGTGTGAGATCATTTCAGGGTAAAGCGTAATATTGACATGGAGCCATGTGGTTGAAGAGAACTTCTGTTCCGTTCCTATTATTATCTCAGAGCGAGGCCGTCTGCGTTTTTGTGTGTGTGTGTGTGTGTGTGTGTGTGACCTTAAACAGAAAAAAAAATCCATGCATGGTGCAAACACACTTTCAGTGGAACTGTTACAGATCCAGAAACCCTCTCCTCCACAGATGCCACCCTGAACATCTTGTTACTCTTGTTGAAACAGGAAGCGGCCTCCACTCGTCGTGGGTTTCGAACAGACATGGGCCTCAACGACTGTGTTTTTCATCCCCCACGTCAGGACAAGGTTTGGACATTTATGAGTCGCGTCCAGGAGATGCTTCACCTGTTTACTTCGTTTGAATCGCCTCTCCTACACGTTAAATTCTAACATTCGTGATTCATGGCGTCACGTGTGTTTGTGAGCGGGCCGTCCTGCCGGAGCAGAACCAGATTCAAATTGGAAAGCCTCACAGTGTAGTTGGATTCAGTCATGCAGTCAGGAGCGTAAGGAACAATCTCTCCTCTGGCTGTATGTATGTTCAGTGGACTCACTGTACGCCCGTCTCCAGTGCTGTCACCATTCAGGAGCTATAATGTCATGTAAATTGAATGAGGTCAGTCAGCTGAAGCTTGAGCTGTACATACATCACGGTCCGGTTCAAATCCAGTTCTGGCCTCTACTCAACTTCCAGCTCATGTCACTTAATCGTGTGGCGTTAGAGTGGAAGAAGATGTTTGTATGGAGGCTTTTTCCCTCCGACGCGTCTCACTGAGAGTCTGTAAAAGGAGTCGTGTTCTGATCCGGAGACGGAAAGGACAGGGTCCTCTGTCGGGAGCAGGACGGGAGAGGAAGGGTTTCGTTTCAAAACAGAAATCCAGCGGGGAAGGAGTCGAGCGGGAAGACACGGGCACAGCTTCGCCTGGCCCTGCGTCTTCTGCACCGCCGGTCAGAACGCCGACCCGAAACAGACACTTTGTTCACTGTGAACAGCTTCAACACGTGCCGGGGATGAAAACGGAGACGTATAATAACGTCTCTTTACCGACGCTATTTATATCATGAAGGCTATTACACCTAATTGTATGTCATCCTCTATCCCGTCTGTGTCTTTAATCTCTGAGTTTTGGCAGCAGGGTGTGTGTGCGTGTGTGTGTGTGTGTGTGTGTGTGTGTGTGTGTGTGTGTGTGTGTGTGTGTGTGTGTGTGTGTGTGTGTGTGTGTGTGTGTGTGTGTGTGTGTGTGTGTGTGGGGTCGGAGGCTTGTCTTGGAGCTCATTCGACTGAAAAGGAAAGTTAAAATACTTTAAAACACATTGCTGATCTTGGCACGTCGTATCACAGTTACGGGTCAGAGCGAGCGGCGGGGTTCCTGCTATCGCAGCGTCTCCTCTTGCCCACACTTTTCCCTGAATGCTCACAACCACCCCACCCACCCCCACCCGAACCCCCACCCCCCCAGGCCTCAGTGTGTATATGCAGCCAGCTGTTTTTGTAAAAAGATGTCTGAACCTGACATCAAAACATGGTTTTATATGTCGTTAAACTCCACTGTCCTCGCTCTACAGGGCTCAGAGATAATCAATCACTCGTAAGAGGGTGCCAATATGTTAGCATAACGGGTGGGGGGGCGGACGCCGGGACACGAATAACATCGGGTCGGATCCGATTACCGGGAGTCAGAATGTGGTCGAGGGGATTGTTTGAGTTTGGGGTTGCAGAATTTTCTATAGAATAAAAATCGGAACCAAAGCTGGGTAAATACGTCTTTAACGGTCGGGCCCATGTTATTGCTGCCACCCTCGGTCTATAAAGTTGCTGAACTCGCCCGGCGTTAAAAAGGTGAGCGCTCCGAGGCCGGGGGCGCGGAGCTGTGAAGGTCACGCCGCGCGGAGCTGAGCGCGGCCCGCCGCCTTCAGACGTCTCCAGGAGAAAGTGCTGACATTTAGAACCCACACTGAGTGTATTCATATGCAAAATAATCTCGGGAAAAGAGATTACCGGACTGTCTCCCTCCTCGTCCGCAGAGGCGGCTCATTCGGCGCGGCGAAAGACGACATTGTTTTAACTTCGGTTACACAGCGTTGCTGCAGTCTGTTGTTTCAGCATCTCTGCAACGCTGCGATGTTTTCTGGAGGGGAGAGAGAGAGAGGTGAGAGAAAGCGCGGTCTTGCGGTCTGCTTTGGGTTTCTAATATTGCAGAGGTAGGCCTTCGGCGGCCAAGCGGCACCATGTGACGGTAACCGGATCGCAACACAGCTGCAGCCGCGGACACCCTCGGTCGTCCCCGAAGGCTGCTGGAATAGCGACAGGGCCGCTCCGAACGCACGCACCCGGCTCAGGAATACCGTACGGACGCACACACACGCCGGCGTATGGAAAAACCCAAATAGTACAGGATGGGGGGGGGAGAACTCTACCCCGCCTGTTTCAAAGATGTTTTTAAAGCTGTGAAAGTTCGAGTCCAGCCTGACGGGCCGGGTTACACACAGGGCCGTGTGTTTGTTCTTCTGCGAAACGAAGGGGCGGCGCTGGTCCGACAGGAACCCAACTCCAGTCAATTAGGAACGTCTCTGTCAGAGCAGACGCTTGTTCTCCGTTAAAGCCTCGTTGTTGGCGATGGCTGTGGATTTACAGGGCGACGTGGACAGACAGGGAGCAGGTTCAACTCAAAACACTCCTAGTTTGTTTGTCGTACCGTCAATGAAGCCGAAATCAATGATGAATCTTCATCTGAGGAAGACGACGTCACCGTCTTTGACTTGAAATGCACAATATTAAATTTTCTCGCTGACGTCACTGCCGTCAGCTTCTCCCAGGTTCCTTCAGTGTTTCGTCATTCAGGCGGTTTTAACAAGGAGATGAATTATGCGCAGAGTTCTCCTCCTCTCCAAAACAAATGATTAAAACACCAAACGAAGCAGTTTCACATTAAAAAATTCGACACTGTTTTTGGCAGCTGTGAGCCGAGCGGCTGCTAACGTTTTCTCAGCTTGTTTCTCTCACAATTTAAGAAAAAAAAAATCTAAAAAACGCACGAAAATGTGACGTAAAAGTGGACGACAGCTTCTCCCTGCGCCAAATGTAACGCACCAGTTCACTGAATAAATGAACACTGTTGGGAATATTTGGGTAAAACGAGTTCAACAAGATATTTAACACTGGTCTGGGCGTGTGTCGAGCATTTAATGTAGTCGAGCGCGGTCTGTCTCCGCTGTGCACACATACTGTATGTCTGGTTCATAACACCTATTGATCCTATCGATCGCGTCCTGTTTGTGCGTGATTGTCCGTCCGTCCCTCATATTAAATGTTTCCGGTTTCGACACTCTTTGCCTGCAGTGATGTGATGGCTGAAGGATAAAATTTATTACAGGAACATCTCTCTCTCTCTCTCGCTGTCAAATTTGGACAAAACTTGACGAATGGTCCCCGCCGCTGTTTTCTAATGTTGTAATGAATGACGTCACGGGCTGGAGGGGGCAGTGCCATTAAAGGTTGACATTTCAAAACCTGAATCAGGATAGATTATTAATCCCCGGGGGAAAAATCGATTTGTTACAGGTGCTTAATTTAAATATAAAAGACACAAGGATAAAAAGAATATAAACTATATAATAATATGCAGAACACACCCTGTAAGTGTAAAGCAATAAAGTAAGACAGATGATATGAGCAGGATTTACCGTTATTTATTGCACTGCATTGAAAGGATGCAGGGACACTTTTAAAAAAACAACTTTTTACCTGCTGGACTCGACAGGAGTCACAGTCACACCTGAACCGCACTTTTTACTTTTATCCACTTATCTGCTGGTGGCACTGAAACGACTGGGTGCTAACTGAGGCCACGCCGCGCTGCAGATGCTTTCATTACTGGCCCGTATCCACACACACACACACACACACACACACGACAACAGTCATGTTTTCGTGACTTCAGAGGACTTTCCATTGACTTTCATTCACTTCCTGGAGACTTACTCTAAACTTAACCTGAACTGTAAAATAACTTTTTGTCCCTGTGAAGAAGAGGAGTGAGCGGGCCCCGTAATGTGGCTGCGTAAACAGAAGAAGGTCCCCACAACATGAGTAAAACCTGGGCCACACACACACACACACACACACACACACACGCACACACACACAGCTGTAGTGTAACCTCACACCAGCATCTCTGAGTCATACTTGACCACCGAACACCAAAGAGCACGCAGCGCTGTTGCAGGGCAGGGTGGGACGGGAGGGAATCCGAAGTGCGCGGCGCGTTGGCAGACACATCAAACGCCCCCTGCCCTCCACCCTGATACGAAATGTTGTGGACACTTGGTGAAATGAATAGAGGGAACGCTGCCTGGGGTTTAATGATAACATCCGTCAGCACAACCGACCATAGAGTCCTTTTAAAAATAATAATTTAGAAAAATCCTTACACATAAAACTATGTAGGAAATTCCAGTATTTGTCCCTTTGGAAAAGTGGATTTACCTTTATGTGACTTTAAAAGACATTACGGAGAATGTTTTATGATTAATGTCTCTCAAGTGGTTTGTTACAACATCAGCACGAGTCACACCGAACAGTTTACAGCACGCTCAAGCAAGAGACAGATCGAGAATTTGTGTCATTGTTTTCCGTAGAGTATATATGATTTAATGCTACTTAATGTTTCCTCCGGTGCCTCTTTATTACCTGTCAGCCAATGTTACGGTTACTAACAGTAAACTTACATTCTTTTATTTTTTTAGAAAGTTGTTTTTTAGACACAGGTGATAAAAGAATGAGGCTTTCAGTGTCGCCTGTTGTAGCCAAACCAAATAAACCAGGTCACCAATCAATTTCCCAAGTGGCTGGAAAAATTAAAAAAAGAGGAAAGGGAAAGAGTATATGTGTATAAACACTCATATATCATACATACTTACAATAACGCCAATATGGCGACTCGTTGGATGTCACTAAAACACAATGGCAGCTGGTGTAAACCAATCAGTGAGCAGGATTACAGGGTGTTTGTGGTTTTGATCACGAGTGAGTTTTTGTCGTGTTAAATGAGACGTAACAGTGCAGGTTCAGATTGTCCAGCTGACCAACCAGATAATCACTTATTTATTTATTTATTTTTAAGGAAATGATTTTTAGCTGGTGTCCGTATCACCCTGGGGATTTCTTTTCACCCTCCAGACGTCCCGTAATGACGCTATTAAATCCAGCTAGCAGCCGGCTGCCAACCGCAGCGCCGCGCCGAGACTCACGCGCCCCGTCCGCGCTCCGCCTGTCATGAGGAAGAGCTGGCAGGACGATCAAAGGCTTTCCACTGAACCCTGACACTAAATGTTCCCGATGAGCCGTCCAAGGGGAGAAGTCGCCGCCCGTGCCAAACGAGCCGGAGAGGTCCGGGCTCCTCGGGCCGGGGGCCCGAAGTGAGAAGCTGAAGGAGAATTTAACCTTCGCCGCGCAGCGAAGGAAACGAAGGGGGGAAACAAAGATCGTTCTGATAGCGTGACGGCTTCACGCCAGGCCAGAGACAGGCCGCGGTGCGAAGACGACAGAGCTCGCCTGGTGCTGTTGGGGTGTGTGTGTGTGTGTGTGTGTAGGGGGTTGAAATAACAGAGTGTGAGTCCTGACTCAGGCTACCTCTTTGTCGTGTCCACTTTTCCTTTATCGTGCCCCATCTCCCCAGTCACCGGCTGCCTGATGAAAACATGGAGATCAGAGATGGGGGGGGGGGGCAAAGCTTTACCACCTCGAGCAAAGTGAAATCAATCTGGCTGAAATGGAAATGAGGCACGACCAGCAGGAGAGCCAGAGGTGGGCGACAGAAAGCGGCAGAGGGGCCGAGGCCGTCACGAATCCAGCAACATGCTTCAGCCTGTTCAAACTGCTTTGTCAGCTCACTGGCCTGAATCCAATAACCCTGCACCCCCCCACCACCACCTCACACTTCTTCTTCCTCTCTCTTTCCCTCCCCAGGCCCACAAAGGAAAATGTTAATAGACTGGTGATTGGAGAACCTTTCCAAAGAGCGCAGAACCAGAACGCGGCCCGGACCTGACCAGAACACACGGCTCGTCTGAGGACACCCCAGGATGAAACACGTGGTGGGGGGGGGCGGATAAATGAGCTTTTCCCGTAGCTTTGCCAGGAGGAAAATTGAATTATATCCTCGGCGTTGTTCTTCACAGAAGCTATTATCACCCCCCCACCCCCCGGCACAATGGATGCGTATCTTTTCATCCTCGCAGTGAAAATTTGCACTTTCCGCAAGAGGAGGTTTTAATGCTGCGAAGCCGGCGCAGATAGCGTACAGTAAAACACAATGGTGCGTATTCAGGTTTTTTTTTTTTCCTCATCTCCTTTCTGTCTGTGAAAGGACGAGGAGAAAGGCATTCCCGATATGCCGGCTGATACACGCCAACAGACGCGGAGCGGTGCCGCTATCGCCTGCGTGTTGACGCCACAAGGTCCAGAGTTGTCAAAAGTATCTGACCTCCATCTCTGCCAGATTACAGCACAGAACAAAAAAAAAAAAAAAACAGGAGTAGAGAGTGGATATAGATCAAATGCATGTTCAAACAAACTCCGGCTAGGCCCTCACAAAGAACAATGTTGCCTAGGCAACGCTGGCCCCCCTCCCATTCGCCCTTTGGTGATGATTTCCCATCTTCCCCGTTTGATGAAATGATACTGCATAAAATATGAAAGCGTGCGCCACACGATCAGCGGGGTTTTAGGTTGTACAGTCAAAATGAAAGAGGATGCTCTGACGGAGCGGCTTACATTAGGAGAGAACAATGGAGGCTGAATACATGTTTCTCACTTGGTAAAAAAAAAAATGAAGAAAAAGAAAAATCAGAGCGGGTGGTTCATTGTCAAACCCTGTCTGTGCGGCTGCAGGAACATTTTTCTGAGAATTCTTGGCTCCTCACGTTCACTGTTAAAAAAAAAATGAGATTTTTCACCTGGTTTGTTCTGACGCCGCGATGCCCGAGAGATCAGCTGCGAGATCAGCTAGCCGCCAGCAGCAACTTTGATTTTTTTTCAAAAAATAAAAAAATCAAAGCATAAAGTGAGAAACGGGTACGAGTTCAAACGCTTGACTTCGCCATCAACTTTGTTTTACGGCCGCAGCGAGGATTTTCCTTCTGCAGGAAAAGAGAATAAAATGTGATGAATGCATCAAACACAGAGGAGTAAAAACACAGCACGTTTATAAAGTGCGTGATTGTACAAAATATGGACACATGTATTGAAGTACATATATATCTATATATATCTTTTATTGTTAGTTGAAATGTAGTAAAATACATCTTGTTGAAAAATAAGAAAAAAATACAAAAATTGTTTTTTTAAATATTTCACCATTTTGTCGCTTTATTGCAACCAGCTCCTGTCAAGAAAACTGAAACCTTTAATGCAACCACCCGCTGTGTGTCTGTGTCTTCTCGTTGGTCCTCACATCAACAAAGTGCTCTGCGCCGCTTTCCGTTTCCTGTCAGGCCCTCAGCAGAGCCTCCACAGAGAAGGGTAATGGCGTCACGGCGGGGGTCCGGACCGAGCTGCTCTTGACGGGATCCTGAAGAGGACCGGCCTGGGCGTCGGGGGCGTCGGCGCTCCAGCCTTTAGCCGTCACAGGTCTGGGATCAGGAGTCCTGCCGGCTGCGGTGACGTCCGGTCCCCTCAGGAAACCCTGATCTGATCTAAAAACACAGACGACTGACGAGTCCATTACTCCTGCTGGTCTGGAGGGGGACTTGACGGGTTCTGGACCCAGCGGGCCCGTGCTGCTGTGAGTTTTGAGTCCTTGCTGTGATGGCGGAGCCAGCAGCCCCGCTCGGTCTTTCCTCTCGCAGATTTTCCATCCGTTCTGCGCCCCCGCGTCCTCCCCAATTTGCCCTGAGCTTCGGCGTAAAAAGTCCTGATAGTGCCCTTCTGCAGAGGACCTGCTCCTCAGCTGGAAGAGCTGGCAGAACTGGAGGTCGCACTCGTACAGAGGCTTGTACTTATACACAGGCACGTAGCCGGAGGCCCCGGCAGCAGCGGGCTCCTTGTTGAGGGGGCAGCAGCGGAGGCCCGGGGAGGCGGGCAGGGACGGCGGGTGGTGAAGCACGGGGACCAGGCCCGAGGAGGAGGAGGAGGAGGAGGAGGTGAAGGAGAGGTCCATCTGCAGCTCCCTCTGCCTCAGCTCGCGCTCCAGCATCACGTTCTCCAGCTCCTTGTCGGCGAAGGCGCGCCTCTTCCTCATGCGAGCGCTGACGGACGGGCACGCGAAGTGCGGTGGATCGTGTTTCGACCAGCAGGGGGCGTCTTCCTCCAGAGGGGCCGTCGGTTTCAGCCCTGGAGCGGAGTCACACACCGCCGTTATATATTCGCTTATTTAATTTATTTATGAATTATGAAGCAATTAATTGCTGTGTTTATGTCTGAGTGCTTTGTTGTTTATTATTTTAATGAAGCAGTTGGTTAGCGGTGTCGTTTTTGCTTTGCTGAGAGCAGGAGAAGGCTGAGTGGGCCATAAAGAAGACAGAGCCTGCAGCAGGATCTGACTGCCGGCCAACAGGTATTAATACGCACAATGTATTACAGTAATGGCCTGTTGTTGTGAAATACCGGAGCCGTAATGATCTGGTTTGTTTGGATAAATTAAGTGTGCATAATGCTGGGTAACGACATGCAGGAAGAAGCCCAGGCAGCGTCCGCCAGAGCAGATACTGGAAATGCACGTGCAGTGCAGAAGTACTTCACTAGCTTATTTTAAGAGTAAGACTTTGTCAAACCTGCAGTTAAACACAAACTAGGTTCGATAAAGGTTAAGGATTATACAGGTATTATTCTCGGTTACATTAAGGTACAGTTTCTTGTCTGAGATAAGTTATTTCAGACGTGTGAATCCACCCCCTTTCTTAGTGAAGCAGAATTTAGTTTGACAAGTCAGCACTTCCTCCACCTCCTCCGCTGGCAAAACCATGCACCGAGTTGATTAATGTGTGATCTTGCATGAATTTGGACAAATGTAGTGGAGCGGACGAGGCAGAGAAGAGGCGCGTTAATGAGACAGGAGACGTTAACTCAGGTTTACCCTGCAGGATGCTCTTGGCCAGCAGACTCGGCTCGGCCGCTCTGCTGTAACGCTGATACGTCGCCCTCCTGAGCGGTGCCGCGCACCTGACCCCCCTCTTACCCTGAGAGCAGGACGGGAACAGGAAGCACAGGTTTGGACATAATCACATTACACTGCAGCCATCCCATCAAGACATTATGTTAATAAAGTCAAGGTCTTTGTGAGAGAACATTCAAAAACTTATAAGCACACTCCTCTATGCTATACTCACTATTTCAGTTATTATATTTTGACACAATCAAAATTAATTTATGACTGTTACTATTTAAAATATATATCTTATAGAATTGCACATTTTGCAGAAAGGTTTCTGCTGCCATGCATCTTATTACTGGATGAACTGCAAAACAAACAAGAGCCAGAGACACTAACTCCTCAGAGATGGTAAATTTCTGCTTGGTGCTATTTTTTTAAAAACATTTGTCAATGTTTTAATTAGCGTTAGTGTGTTTCTGTTATGTCTGCTTGTACATGCACAGTGCAAACAGGAACCCTACGAGGAGAAATGATTTGTAAAGCATCACTCGAATATTCAGGATTTGACTTGAATATAATAGTTTAAAAAATAAACAAAAACAAAACCCCCATCTGCGCTTCGAGCTGTCGTACTTCTGCTCTTTTTATTTGGACAAATCAGACCTCTCTGTGTGTGTGAGTGCAGCCGTGAGATACTCAGACTTCTGTCACACACATTAGCTGAAAAGATGAAACATGTGCAAATTCAACCTTCCAGCAATAATATTCCCAAGCAATTCTGTAAAGTCTGAAAAATATATGTTTTTTTCTCTGTCGAAAACAACTCTTTATATTCTGACCTTTCGTCTTCCATCATGTGTGAGTCATTTTTACTTTACTGTGTTCAATGATGAACATTTTTGACTGACAACATGTAAAACCTGTTGTGTGTCTGTTGGTGGCTCCTCCATCACTGACCTGGCCTTGAGCCCTCCTCACCTCCGCAGCCTGCTGCCGCCTGAGCGCCACCTGCGCCGCCATCACCCGCTGCCGCTCCACCACCAGCAGGCAGCAGGCGCAGCGGCAGTCCCTCCAGCGGCAGAAGCGCTTGTGGCCTTTCAGACACGAGACGACTCCGTGGTTCCGGCAGCGGGCGCATTTTGGGCTCCGGGTCATCTTGCGCGGCTTCTGCTGCTGCTGCGGCTGCAGGCGCTCCGGGGACGGGGCCGCCTCATCCTGCGCTCCGTCCCCGGCGCATCCGTCAGGACTCGTCACGTCAACGACTTCTGCAGGTTTGTGTAGTTCGGAGTTGGTTGTGGTCTCCCGCTGCAGGCCTTCTTCCAGCTGAGAGGACATCTATGACTAACGGCACCGTGTTGCTGCTGACGCTGAGCAGATTTGGAGGCGAAGGATGGAACGGGGGTTTGGGTTCAAGACCCAACCAACCCAACGGGATGACGGGAATTCGTTGTTACAGTTCTCGTTGAACAGTCAGGAGAGTTGATGGAGCGCAACGCTGCTGCAGCTTTACGCACGGCTTTAATCACAGAAAAACAACAAGTCCAACGCCGCAGCACCTGCAGCGTGACAGACGCGGGCTGCAGCAGGTTTAAACAAACGCACCTCCATCTGACAGAGACTAAAACGACGCATCGAGAGCAGCAACGATCTCGGTGTTGCGCAGAAAACTCTGAGCACCAACCCGCGCGGGCTGGCGTCCTGCTCCGGTCTGCTGCTGCGGGGTGGAAACTTCGCAGCCCACCGCCAACACGCTGGAAACGTTAGGACTCTCTCAGCTGCTCTCTGACGCCGCTTCCAAGAACGAGCGGGCCACGACGTCGAGCTCCTGACGCGGGACCCATGAGCCAAGATTTTGGGGGGAGGAAACCCGTTTACGGCGAAAAGCGACTCCCCCCATCCCTATAAACTCTCGTACCTGCCCCTGTCCTGCCCTGCCCACCTTGGAAGCTGTTCTCATCTTTCAGCAGAAACCTGTGATGTTGCCAGACCCCACGTCTGCAAGATCACAGGGCGAATTCAACTCACAATTTATGTGGAGATAACCTGAACATGTGTGTAGGAAGCATTTAAATCAATTGATTCGAGGCTCAACATCAAATTACATTGATGACAGTGTTAATTATCATTATTATAACAGTATGAATACGCAGAGAGGCCAGGCTGACTTTAAAACACAGCTCTGTGCCCTTGAGGTGGCGCGTGTGTGTGTGTGTGTGTGTGTGTGTGAGCTGTGTGTTTTACCAGAATGAGGTAATATGTGCTAATTACGCACGAGCCTTGGGGAGAGTGCGGAAATATGTGTGTGTGTGTGTGTGTGTGTGTGTGTGTGTGTGTGTGTGTGTGTTGGGGGGTATTTATGCATACATTTTCCTATTAGCTGGGAGTCATCTTCACGTTCATATTTACTCATCACGCCATTAAATAACTCAGTGACATAATTGTTCTCTTGATGACGTTTCTGAGCCTGAACAGTTGAAACCTTAGAAAAACAGAAACGGCTCAATTAAAGGTGGTTTATTTCAATTCTCACCCTTGGACAAAAAAAAAAAACAAATCTACTGTTAATATGAGCTATTGCTCAGTGTATACAGTATAATACTACAGGGAATAAAAAAGTTGATGTTTCGCTGACTTCTCCCCGTGAAGACTGAAACACACAGAGACTCTGCTGAGATGGTATGAAAGGTGCGCTCCCTACTGGCTGGGTCCTGTAATTACACCCGGGGTAATTTCATTTCCAGCTTTTCCATCACCCAAGTGATTCATTCATTCATTCTGATAACACAACACTCACCTGAAGAGCAGCTGATTCCCACAGTGTGGCCCGACACGGGCCATGCCCCCGTTCAGAACCCTTCTGGAACCCAAACTACTTCCAGACAGGGCCGACTCTCCTCCACCCACATGACCTACAAGTTTATCTGGTAATAACCAACATTTTGCCCTCTTTGCTTCAGGCAAACGATGATTAACAAATTATCGCTACACTAAAAACCGACTCAGGAAGTATTTAAATTGCAGATGCTTCCTGCACAATTATTTGCTCCCGAGGGAAATTCTTTCCAAAACCGAGAGATTCGCTGCAACATACACAAGGTTTGTATTTGCATACCCAGTTATGTGTGATGAATAAGTTATGTGTATGCAAGAGGCTCTTTGCAAAAAAAAGATTATTTTAACAGCACCATATATTCTGGAGCTCAGATGCCAAAGGTCCGGTCACCTTTGGTCTTGATCCTGGACTTAGCTGCAGCCCGCAGGTCACTGCAGGCTAAGTCCAGGACCAGCATGCAAAGATGTGGGCAGGAGACAGAGCCAAGTGAACCTGAAAATATAATCATCCAAGTGATATAGAAAAGGGCGTGGCCCTAATCAAAATGATTGATTGCTCTCCTGGCAGTTCCCAAGGCGTTGAAGCTCAATCTGAACCATTTTCAAATCTCTGGGAAACATCACGGCCCGCTCCTCCAGTTCGACGTTGTTCACACTGTACATGTCACTATCCAAAAAGGAGGGGAGTGTCTCGTTAAAAGGAAAATCGATATTCATTTATGTAGCGGCTTTTAGTGCGATGCATCACGCGAGCGGCTGAGAGTTACGTCTCAGCGCCCGTCGACTCTCAGACAAATTGACCGTCATCAGCAGTGACACGGCGCTCCGGCATTCCCGTCACACGCCCTCCTCCGTCCGTCCTGCGGTCGCACCGCATCCACTTCCATTTTTCTAGCAAAAGATGGAGTTTGACAGACTCCGCGGCTCCCGCCGTCCGGGCCCGCCGGCGTGTCCGCCTCCATCTGCCTCCCCCTCCGTCACCGGCCGCCTCAATCAGCCCGCGAAGCAGCTCAAACAAAACACAAAAGGCAGGTAGACCCTGTGAGTTACGCTCAAGGACAGGAGGGCCGTCGCAACTTTATGCACTGCGCCGAAGTTTACGAGAGGAGAAACAGAGGAGGCTGCTTTTTTTCAGACGGAGCCTGTGAGCTGAATGTCAATTCACTTCAAAGAGAGAAGTGAAACACACCGGGCTGTGTTTCACAGCGCCTCTGCACAAAGGCTCCGCCACCTTTATCCGCCCACTTCCAAAAAGCAGGAGACACCTTGGCAGTTATCAGCGCCAGGCAGGGGCCATTAAGTCGACAGTTTTTTCAGGGGAGATTTAACCTGCACTTTGGAGGGTGTTCAAGTTTGTCAAGCCGATTACGAAAGAACAAACGCCCGCTCAAAGAAACACACTCCCAACCTCGACATATTAGACACAATCGGGTTCTCTTTCTGCGCAGCATTAAAAGTGTTGTTGTTCACAGCAACACAAACATCATAGTTTAAGTCGTCTCAGTGTTTATTTTATACAAATATTAAACTTTGGGAACAGGTGAACAGGGTATAATCTATCTTTGCTCTCCGTGAGCTGACGAGACCAGACCACGACCCCCACCACCACCACCAGACACTAATTTGTTTGATTTCTATTCATTTCCTGTTTTATTTTGTACATGATTTCCTTGTGCGTCTTGAGTAAATGACTTCCTGTGTGCAATTGTCTGCGCTCATGTGTTCCACCTGTGTGTCGTTACTTCCCTGGTTGTGTACACGCAGTCCCGGCCTTTTCCTGCTGTCCTGCCCTGCAAACACAAGTGCTCCATGTAAACACAGCGAGCTTAAGCTGGGACACCAGTCTGCACCACACCCATACCTGCTGTCATAAGCGCTGATGTCAGAGCACCTAAATGGAAAAAAAAGTGCTGCTGATCCAGGGACAGTGAGGAGATTAAGCTTTATCTGAGTCACAGAGTGTACCCGATTCATCCTTCCGGGGAGCGGTGATAGGTTTTTGCACAGGTGTTGAGCTGAGAGAGATGAGAACAGTCAGATATTAGAGCTGAGAATCTCTCGGGTCACAGACATAAACAGTTTGATGGGGATGCGGGACTGTTTTAAAGGAGATCAGACTCTGTGCCTACATACGTGACTCACTGAGTCACGTATGTAGGCAGGGTGGGGGCGGGGCTGTGCGTCTCTGCGGGTGAAGCCACGATCGCTGTTACATTTGCATCTCCGTGATGTGATGCTTGGTGACCTGAAGAAAAATCCTCCAGTCGTGGTCTGTTTGAGCCCGCCGGCTCCCACGCCGCTCCATCCTGTCCTCTGTTCTCCTTCGTCCGCTCCCTCCATCTTTCTTTTCACTCTCTCGCTCTTCTTTGCAATCTGTTTTTCCTCATTGTTGCATAGCATACTGATCGTCTGAGCAGTCGCGCTTAATTGCACAGTTGGATTCAAGAGAAAGGAAAAGAAAATCAATATTGTATAGCGGGTACAGTTACAGCAGCCTCTTGTATTTTACTGGCCAAGAAGCCAAACCGTGGTAAAGTAAAATAATTACTGTATAACAAAGAAAGCTGCTACACAAAAGCAGATGCAAATTTTGATCTTAATACTTTCCCCATTCAGTTTCTCCTCTGTCTCACAGATTCAAACGCTTGTATTTGGATTTATAAAAGTCCCAACAGTTGACTGGTGGAGGGTTTAAGGAAAAGCCGCGAAGTCGACTTATTTCAGGCCGTAAATATAAACGTGACCTGTCTTGACTTCATGTTCAGACATTTTAGCGTCTTTTTTCGTAGCGCAACGTAAATCTGTTCGCACGACTCAATTCGGTGAATCACAAGGCGCTGCTGCAGGTGTCGGTCACTGCGTCAGAACCGGAGACGAAAATGAAGCTGATGAAATGCGACAAGTTTGTCGTGATCTCGTGAAGGCGGTGGAGATGAAGACCAATGAGGCCTGCAGGGAAATGGTTGTTTTTATATGTATGTATTTATATGTGGACCTTTGTTTTTGTTGTTGATTGTCTGTTGCTGATTGAATTCCTCACAAACACCCCCCCGAAAAGATCAGGGGCCTTATCACACAAACTCTCAGACCTGTGATCAATGTTGTATTTAACATGTCTGGTTTCAGGCCAAATCAATGACTGAGAGGTGATTCCCCCCCCGACCCAGGTCCAGCAGGATATCTCTGCTGAATGACCTCACCCCCACCCCCCACCCGCACTTCTATCTCACCGTGAACCTGAAGTCTGCACAGGGAGCAGTTTGAATGCTTTGTGTCTCTGTGCTGACTATTGATTTAGTCTGTTTCAGGCTCAGGTTAATGAGAGCTCTTAAATAATGCAGACAGCAGCGCCGTGTCGTGCCCCCCCACTGATAGACACCCCCCCCCTGTTTTCCCTCCCTCCCTCCCTCCCTCTCTCGTTATCGGTCCCTCCTTCATGTTTCTTCTCCCGCAAACAACATGTGAGCGTCCACAGAGAGGAGGGGTCCAATCTTTCCACCTGTGATCCATTGTCTTCCTGAGTGGCGTGAGATTTGGAGCCCCCCCAGCCCAGAGATGAGATACCTGTGCTGCAATAACAGCAGGACAAGAGGCTCCCGATGCAGTCGCAGATTGGATCTGTTTCTGCAGGTTTATTGGCTCCTTTGTTTTTTCGCTTCGTCTCGGCCTATCTCGCCGACGCGGGGCTTTTGTGAATGGTGAGCAATATCCCGTGTGACACAAAGGAAAAGCCCTCGCTGCTCCGTGTGACCAGCCTGCGGATGAATACAGCGTCTCACAAACCACGGACCTGTGAAGCGTGAGCCGAAACGCAGCTGAATAAGTTTTGATTAATTAAAACCTACGTGAAGCATTGCACTTTTTCTGCAAGACATACAGCTGATATTCCAAATATTAGGCAAATTTTACAAACAGCCCCCCCCCCCCAAAAAAGGCCAGAAAGAAATATACTCGGGTTTTGCTTAAAATAGAAGGCGGCGAATCTGAATTCCTCGGTATTTGTTTTAGTTGTTTGTTCGTCAGCAACTCGCGGGTTCAGCAGAGTCACTTTGCAATGCAAATCACGTCATTATGACAAAATGTGAGAATCATCTTGGATGTTCGCCGGCACCAGGGAGCCGCGTTAAACGACTTCTAATGTCACGTTATTCTGGCGGGACGCACAAACTACACGAACACACAAACTGTAATGAAGATAATCGCTGAAAACACGGATCAGAACATCAAAGTGGTTCCCAAACCCACGGGCTTTGATATTTCTCTGCTCTGAAAGCATCTTCAGATGCTCATTAGAGAATATTAATTGACATTTGGCTTTAAATGGCCTCTGACGGGCAGCGGAGAGGAAGCAGGTCCAGGCTGTTTGATGGTGTCGTGCGCCGGTCGGGTTTTCCTGCGGCCGACGGCCCGGCCCTGACAGCTGGGGAGGACGTATGGAGAACGGTGGCTGGGGGTGCATTATAGACGCTCTCACGCTTCACTGTTTCTTCCATTAAATCTACTCATGAATCAAATTAGCTTTCCTTCCTCATCTGCTGCTTGTTTCTTCTTTTTTTTTTTTTCAAAGCCCACCAAAGGGCGCTGGCCCGGCGCCGCGGCCCTGATAAACGCTGCGACGGAGCGAATAAACTCAGCTTTGCATAAATGGAATAAATAACAATAATAATAGTATTATTTTGGAGAATGGCTAATCAGCATCCACAGTGGCTGCGGGAGAAGCCATTAGCATACAGAAATATGCGTCTCCACTTTACTGGGTCCTAATTGGTGATTTCTCCCACCGAGTGGCTGCATCCCCCTCTATAATGATGCCATGCAATCGTCCATATGATAAATAGATAGATAGATAGAAATATATGTGAGATTACCATGAAAACATTAGGAAGACGGAGTTGATGATGTCACAATGGCAGGATGTAAACAAACAGTGGACGCCCGTTTCTCCATCTGCTGCTCTGTTCGAGGAGGCGCTGAGGAAATGAAAACTATACGCTGTTCCTTTAGACTCCACCACCACCACCACCACCGTCACCACCACCATCTTTGATTTGAGAGCCTAAGAGAACAGAACATCCTGGCTCCAGTGTGCGAGAAGAAATGGAATAACTGTGGTGTAATTCCGAAAGCGTCGGACATCACAGGTCTGCACTTTGAAGACGACTACAGAGCGCTCTCATCTCAAATTCTCCCCAACTTCAAAAGAGACGCAGTAATAAATATGTGATAGGTGTCAACTGAACCAAAACAACGCCCTATGCTCTTGGACTATAAAGAAGAGATGAAGGCTTTAATGTATCTTTTATACATTTCACTCTAAAGATGCTCTTTACATCATATCTTGATTCTTTTTCTTTGCCAAGATATTTCACATCTGATCTTAAAGCGAAATACAGAATTTAATCCCCTTCTTTAAGGTCGACAATAGAGTCGTCTTGTTTTTGTTGTTCGGCTGCTCTGCGTGAACAATTTACATGCAGGTCGTAACCGGGCGCACGCAGATTTTGATTTTAATAGTATCATCGGTTTTCATCCTGACATTTTTGTTATTTCCAGGCACGATCCGTGATCCAAACGTCAACAGAGGGACGGCCCGCTGCCTTCTCATCTGCAGGGCTACACAAGGAATACACAACACGCCTCGCTTCTGTAAGGCCTGCGGAGACAGGCAGCAGAGGTCAGCAACAGGGACCCGCACTGGCTTCCCACCCGCAAACTGTGCTTATAGAAGAAAGAGAGGTTCATATTCTCCTTCTGCCAAATACGTTTTGTGGCGAATTGCAGTTGCTGCCTCGGTATGTTAAGGTATTTTTGCATCTAGCGCCCAACAGCTTAGATGTGTGAACGTTCCCTAATTGGAAAAAAAACATATTCATGAGATGGAAATTACTGTGAGTCAATTGTCTGAGCAGCAGCGGTGAACAAAACCAGTCGAGGACATTAAACTGCCACAGACGCGCTGCCTTCGCTTCCCACGCTGCCCTGCTCTTCTCGGCCGTGGCGCCCACCTGGGCTGTCAGATCCTTACCTGGGGCAACTTGGCTGGGATGCGCAGGCGGTCGGTGCCCTTTGATGGATCCCGCTGTAAAGGCGCCACAATCTCAGACTAAGCGCGCGATAACGCGGGATGATCCGGCGCATGGCAAATGACGAGGAAAATAATAATTTCGTCATGATTTCATAATGTTTGAAGAGGCTGAGATGAGCTTTGTGGATCTTAGTGAATGTTTCCATCGTAAGGTCAAACGTCGGTTCCCATCAGTTTCTGATGCCGGTGTGCAGTGTGCTCACAGTCTATGATGTGCACTTTTGCGCGTTGTTTTGCAAGTGTTAAGTAGTGTTTGCCGACAGCGCGTTCGTGCTCGGCAGTGAGACTGGATCAGCTGATAATTGACTGAGTCTTGATCCCACCGCAGGCTTTCTGTTTCATCTTTTAATGTGCGAAGAAATGCGAGAAAAGAACAAAAAGCAACGAGAGGAGCGGCAGAGCAGGTTAAATCCGGCGGGACGGGAGAAGATAAGAACGAAGAGCCGAAGCGGTCCGGAGCTCGGGCCGCTCGAGGAGGAGGCGGCTGTAATGGCCCGCTAATAACCCAAACAAGTCGGCACTGCTGAAATATGGATAAGACAAGAGCAGCCCACTCTAAATCCCATTAGGAAGGAGTCGGGAAGGAAGGAACAACACGCGGGATGAGATGAGGAATGGTGAAGGACAGACAGGAGGGTAATTAGAGTGAATTGATGGCGATGGGAAGGGAGGAGGAGGAGGAGAGCAGAGGCACGGAGCGGGAATCTTAGACCGGAGCCAGGGAATAAATGTTGAAGAGACGCTATCAGACTGAATCATGGGAAGTGTGGTGGTGTGTGTCTGCTGCTTCACCCACAGCACAGAGTAAAAGTCTGAATCTCTGCCGCATTTATATTCCAATTATCAGCTGTCACAGTGAAGAGAGGATGGATGGGTGTGAGGGACGATGAAGAGGAGAAAATTGTGTGTTTTTGTGCGCTCCATCCCGAACCGTGAGCGCAGGACTGCACGTTCACACAAGGTGATTCATGTTCCACTGCACAGCGTGCCCACGGGCCCGATGACACAAACACACACACACACACGGACACACAAACCCCGTCCAAACGCACGCTGAGCACGCCGCCGAAAGTCTCTGCCGGTCGCACAAGTTTCGCAGACAAATAAATGAGTTAGTGGGGAGGAGAAGAAAAATGAGTCGTTTTCGGGGAAGCTATTATTTCAGCGCTGAGCGGGAGATTGCCTCCGACTGTGATGTATGAGACAAAATCCTGACTCTCTTACTTTGAGATGTGATATCCCCCGGGACATTTATTACCAGCGCGCTGTCACTCCTACGCTGCAACAGTTGTTGCTTTGTAATGGCCGTAGTTCCGGCAGAGGCTTTTATGTTTCCATCTCCATATTTTACACATTTTTACACGGTCCCCGTAGTTTGAGTCCCGCAGCCGTTTGTCTCCTGAGCTGCTGCCGTGTCAGAGCCGCTGTCACAGTTGCGTGGTTATTTATTGCGTTTCGATGATGGTGATGGAGTCAGCATTGGGAGATGACGCCGTCATCTGAAGCAAAACAAAAACGCACAATGATGTCCAGATAACAATTTCTCCCAACATCATGAAAGTATTCTCTAATCAGGTCTTTAAATGTGGACACTGAACATATCATTGAATTTGTAGGGTTGCTTGGCTTTTTTTTGGGGGGGGGGCTCTGAATCTGCCTCCCCACTCTGTCTGCAGACATGTTGATAAATCGGCACCGTCGCCTTCCTCTTTCGTTCTGCTGACATCACCAGAAACACAGAGGAGCCGGGCCGGCGTGGCCGCACAAAAGACGCTGGATTCAAAAGAGAACTGCATCAAATGTGTGCTGGGGCTGGAAACGTGTGTGTGTGTGTGTGTGTGTTTTCATGGTGGTTTTAAATGCTAAAGGCATGAGGGAGAGAGCCCCCACCCCACACACACACACACACACACACACACAGAATCCATTTAGATTTAGATTGGTTCATCCCGCTTTATGGTGGGTGGGTGGGTGCACCCATCACAGTCAGCCATTGTTGGATGTCTAAATAAAACATTTGTTATGGGTGTGTGTGTGTGTGTGTGTGTGTGTGTGTGTGGGTGGTGTGGGTGGGTGGGTGTGGGGGGCAGTGATTTTGCAGGTTGGAGGTCACAGGGGAAAAATGAGGTGACAGTATTTGATAAGCACACAGGGAGCGATGGGGACGGACGCTTTTGTTGCAGCTGTCGAATTAAACAACAATAGCATAGGGCACATTTGCATATGCTGCCGTCCGACGCACAACGTATGCAAGCGCACACAGTAATGGCTGTCAAATAGCCCGCACGCACACACACACACACACGTATAAAAACATGACATGCCCCGAATCAATTTGTTGTTCGTTTTGTTTGCCTCATCCTCCTCCTCCTCCTCCCACCTCTTCCTCACTGTGGCACAACAACAGTGTATTTGTGTGTGTGTGTGTGTGTGTGTGTTTTTGCTCACTATTTAGCCAATGTAACAAGCCACTAATAATAGAGTCCACTCAGGCCTGTCTGACACCATTGTTATTAGCCCCTTCCTGTCAATTACCAGCCACTAGTCACTGGGGTGTTCACACGTTCACACACACACACACACACACACACACACACACACACACACACACACATCCATTCACTCATGCGGGGCACAAATGCAAACGAGGCGCACAGACGCAAGAAGATGAGAATATTTCAAAACGAGGGTGGGGGGGGGGGAATTGGGGCGTGAGAGTAATCGCTGTCCGACAAAGTCAAATGTGACAAGACGGAGTCAACCTCCACCGTGATCCCGCGCCGGCTGGCGGGATAT
Source organism: Psettodes erumei (assembly GCA_016785225.1). Classification (NCBI taxonomy): domain Eukaryota; kingdom Metazoa; phylum Chordata; class Actinopteri; order Pleuronectiformes; family Psettodidae; genus Psettodes; species Psettodes erumei. The sequence goes on from JAFBJZ010000227.1 coordinate 946,401, forward strand.
ATGGGAAATTATGCAGATGAGCTTTCCACATGACTGACAGGCTCCCTAACTGGCAATTAGCCGTGGCGCCGCTTTCTCATTGGCTCGGACTGTGACTGTCTGGTGACAAGTGAAATGGATATACTCTCCTGGCTCTCAGGCATTTAATCACATCTCTCTATTTGTCTCCATCCCTCTGTGTTTACCCCCCCCCCCCCCCCCCCTCACCCCTTTCTCCATCTCCTCAGTCATTTTCCTCTGGGTCATTCCTCTCTCTCTCTCTCTCTCTCTCTCTCTCTCTCTGTGCACACTTTTTTTCAAACCTGCTTGTCTCCTTACTTTAGAAAACAGTGCAAACTAAGTAGACCTCCAGGAAATAGCCAGTAACTGTGTTGCAGTGGTAAATAAGCAGGATCTTAAAGTAGAGCCCCGGTGCCCAGTTTGCTCTTTAGTCCTTTCTGCTGGTGAAAATGCTGCGTGCTCCATTTTGTCACGTCTGCAGGTGCAGGTCCTGGGACAGCTCAACACTGCTGCAGGATTAGCAACGAGAGAACATAGTCATCATAAGCGAAGTGAGATAACACTGACGGTCAGAGCAACCGTGCATGCATGTTCCCAGTTTGAACTCCAGAACAGATGGAGGCACCACCCTTGGGTGCACATGAAGCTCTCCCCATGGCCGAACCGACAGATTTAACGTCCGATTCCATGATTCTGTGTAAAGTCAAAGATAAACTACCAAGTGAACTACCAAGGTGCCTTTTATCCCCACAACAAGCATCTGAGTCCAGTTACGGAGCTTACACTTCTGACACCGCTGACAAAATGGATTTTAAAATCTCTTGCAAAGCTCCTGCAGAGCGGCACAGGATATTTCCCGGGTAAATCCACCTTTATGTGTCAAACCAGTGGCATTTCACTCTAATTTGTGGTTCTTAGTGTGGTGGTTCCTCCTGGAAGGTCAGGGAAAGCTTTCTCACCCCTTTTCCTGTTTGTCATCATAATAAACCTAAGCCATGTTGTGAGGAGCAGGTGGGAGGAGCCTGGCTGGATCAGAGCTTATATATACAGGCCTGAGTTCAGGTGGAGGCCCTGTAGCTCCACCCTCAGCAGCACCCTGGACTCGCTCCTGCTAACAACTGTTTGTCTGTGTGGAAATGTGAGTTCCTTTGCCCTTGATGCCTTGCATTCTTTTTGTTTGTGTTGCTGTTGTGTTTGCATAGCTGGAAAGCCAGTTTGAGTTGTTGTCATCCTCCATTGCTCAGAGCACTGGCACACATTAGCCCGATCAAACAAAGACTGCACCGGGACCGGACCGGACCGGACCAGACCAGACTTCTCCTGGTGTTTCATTTTGCAGTCAAGTGCAGCGAGACTGAAATAAGTTCCACCTTCATGAAGGTTCCAACCTTCTGTTTTTATGTTTGGGAAACTTGATCCAACATGGTGGCTATTTATCATGCAGGCCTCAACATTCACAAACTGATTTATCTGCATCTACAAGTGGTCAAAGGAAAGAGAAGGAGAAGAGGAGGGAGGAAGAGGAACCGGGCTCTTGTCTTGATATCCTTCTCATTATTAAGGATTAGCCTGCCTTCAAAACGCTGGCTGTTTTATCAACGCCATCTAACGAGTCCAAATCCTGTTCTTAGCAGACGAGCCCATTAATTCACGTAGCGAGAAGAATCATTTATTGTCATGGCCGCGCTTCGGCGGTTTGTGGGGCGCGTGCCGCTGCGAGCAAACATCTTAATCAGGGGAACGACGCCACGTGGGCTGCGTCGCCCTCGTCTGTCTTTATGACGGCGGGGGCAGATTCCTGCAAAGCTCCAGTCGGAATTAGCATGATTATTAGTGACGCGCCTCTTATATGTGAGTCACCAGCCACAGAAAAGAGCGTGAATATGACATGTCTGATCTCATGACAGTTTATCTTCACTTTACATGCTGGCATCATGCACACACACACACACACACACACACACACACACACACACGAACCGCCATGTTCCCCTGTGTCAAACTTTTGCAGCAGAAACTGTTATAATTTTTGGTTTCTGAGCTGCAAGAATTTCACACCAAAGTCTTTTTGCTCAAACTCAAATCCGTTGAATCTCCTCAGGCGTTTCAGTCAAACACCCCCAGCACCCCCCCACCCGCCCCACTCCCCACAGTGAGATCAAACATTTGTGTTGATATGCAACTTCCAGGCCCAGCTACCCCCCCATGTCTAAGCTCTGCACCCTGCTGTGTCATTTCAGTGTCACACTCGTTTGGAGGAAAGGCCTGACGCCGTCTCCCCCTGGAAATGATGTCATGACACGGAGGTAAGTTTTTTTGTAATGCAGGTTAGCAACGCAAAACGCTGGGTGGTGCTGATAGATTAATCAACAATATATATGCTGCATATCTACTGTATCCTTTTTTAAAATGTGTTTGTACAGTGGTCAGCACATACAGTTCATCCTTTTGTTCTGCGTGTGTGTGTGTGTGTTTGAACACAATGGAAATGAATGCGACCTGGTGTCTGACGCAGTCGGAGAAACGCAGGATTGTGCGCCGCGGTGCAGAGAGATTGTGCGTAAGCCGATTTAGGACTTGTTGAGGTTGGAGATGAAGCCGCGGCACCAGCACCTACGATACGTATCCGAGAACAGATGGAGAAACAAAATCAGTGGGATCAGACAGTGGCGAAGGTGGAGTCAGGTCAAAGGAGGACCACGCAGCTCGGCCTTTATTTCTTCTTTTGTGCAACAAGAAATGTGTAAAATATGTGTCTACTTGTGATTTGTCACCAAGAAAGAGAGCAGGCTAGTCACAAATTTAATCTTTAATCACTTGCCACCATTGAAAAAAAAATAATTTTCTCACCGTTTTCTGCCAACACACTGTCTGCGTTGTCATATTGTGTCTGTGCACTGATGCTGCTCAGAGGAAAATCTCATATTACTCGTCTTAAAAGTTTGGCAGGAGGTGTTTTATGTGGCTTTAAAGGATCAAAGAAATCTGCAGCCTTGCCGCTCTCCTGAAATGATTTTTCCCCCTTTTTTTTCCCACCCTTGTTCCGTCTGACTGAATATTCTGCGACTGTCGCTGCCAGGCCTTCTGACAAAGCCTTCATCCTTGAGCTCAGTGGAACTAACCAGGACCAAGTTCCTTTAAAGAATCAGACGTGTACGGTGCATTGTCCTAAAAAAACAAAAAAAACAGGTGGATGTGTTTCTCCATTTCTGCTGGTAACTGTTTTTTTTTCCACATCTGTCAACTATAATATCTCCCTTAGCTGTAAAACATAATTTAAATGCAGATTTGACAGATTTTACACAGTGTGCAGTGTGTCCTTTGATGCATAAATGGGTCTGATGACACTGCACCTGCCCCAGATTCTCCACAACACACTGCACCCGACTTGTGTTATTTTCTCAGGAGACAACTGAAATGAATATGTGAAAGACGGAGGTGTCTGTTTTGATCCACGTCTCGCTGTCGTGTACGATGTTTTGCTGCATTCAGCAACATCCAAACACACGACGACACTCGGAGTGGGTCGTCTGGCCCCAGATTCTCGACATGGGCGACGGACGGGCGGCTGTCGGTTTTCATAAAAGAATCAGTCAGCAGAGCCATTCGCAGTAAATCTGATCTCCTCTAACTGCAGCACCAGATCTCTGCCCCTGCCGAGCGTGGGAGGACGGCGTTTCATCTCGCCACTTAAGTGCAATCAGCCCTCCGGCGATCAGAGGAGCAATATGAAAAGGCTTTAATTCACACGGTGGAAGATTGGTTTCTTCTACTGCAAACGCCGCTGTCAGCAGAGATGGATTCAGAGGAGCCTCGTCACTCGCAGAGCGGCTGACGGGTCCAAATCATGTGAATCGGGGGTTCCTGTTTGATTTATACTGGCAAGGTTCTCCTCTGAGAAAAAGAGCAGACAGTGATGATGATGAGGGAACATTATCTAAGAGGCGTCATGATCCAAATGGAGCTGCAGTGGCACAATAAAAAGGAACAATAAAGACACGCAGTGACTGTGTCTGAGTCATTGCACCTTTCTTTTGCCTCCATGATGATGATGTCATTTAGTTGTATTGTGAGGTGAGCGAGGGGCCTGGTGAGATTAACTGCAGTTAACTGGGTGCAGGCAGGATTAGATTTGTTAAACCGTCAGTACGACAGGAGTTTGATGGTAACAACAATGAGGGACGGAGCAAAAAAATCTGAAATTAATCACAAATTGCAAAGGATTAAGGGGTATGTTGCTAATCAGCCCGGTCTGTCGCCACTTCCTGGTACTGATAGATAAACAGGTTTTAGTGATGGTGGGATAAGATGATGTAAGGTGAGACGATGTCAGCCAAAAAAAACCAAAAAACAGAAGAGCAGCACTTTCTTCATCTGAGAGTAGCAGTCGGATTGAGACCGTGTGAGTGGAGGTGGTTCTGATCCGAGAAATTTCAGTCTTTTCAGATGAGAAACGGTTTTTCATCCAGAGTAGAAACGAGCTGACGCTGGTGGAGGTTCGGCTCTGGAAGACGGCCCAGCTCCTGAGAGGAGTCCTGGTGTTGGAGTACAGTGGGTTGTGTAAGTGTGTGTTGCAAAAGAGTGCATGTGTGCATTTAAAGTGAAGGGGGGGGTCGTCCCAGTCCGTCTGCAGCTCAGCTAAATGTCAACCGCAGAGACGCGTCCTCTGTGGCTGTCACTCTGATGTGACACGCACAGATTGCAATCTTGTTTACTCATCGTCCTGTACCTGCCCAGCAGAGTGTGTCTCTTTGTGTGTCTGTGTGTGCGTGAGAGAAGGTGTGTCAGTGATGTTGATGCAGTCGCCTTTCTTTCCTCGCAGGCCTGTTCACATTAAGTCAACAGAAAAGAAAATGGAAAAGCAGGGGAAAAAAAGCAAGACATGCTGCTCTTATGATTGTGAAGGCTGGTGATGTCTGTCGCACATCCAGCCGCATACAGAACAACACAAGGTCGCACACAAAGCTGCGAGGGACAGCAGCGACGTGACGGGGGACAAGGTCGCCGTGCTGACCTCGGGGCCGAGCCGCATATGTCAGTCACACGCTGTCAACATCAACACCGTCATTTACTGGAGGAAGGGGGTCACGCATCCTCGAGATGACAGCGTTTGTGCGACCTCCTCTCTGCCGCTGAATGAGCCCTTGATCAGGAGTCACTGAAGTCGCACTTGTTGTAGATAACTGTAAATCTCAGCTGATGGCATTGCGTGTGTGTATATGTCCAACATCTGTGTCCTTGTTAATGTGTCTCTTTGTGCCGGGGGACACACAGTCTCTGAGGTTGTTGCTGTGGAGGTCTTTAATGTAGCTGCTCGATCTCGTGGGTTTTTTTAGATATTAGACCAAAAGAAACAGTTTCAATTCTTGAGGAATAATTTCAATATCTCCAGCTGGAATAGTTAATTCGGTATCACGCTAATGAACACGCCTGAGTTCTTCACAAACATGGTCCTGCACACCCTCAGGTTTGTGCGACCATTTGTTCTGGCTGATCAGACCTCTGCTGCCAATTATGAAAGAAACCAGATGAAGTCTAATCAGGCACAGCAACACACTGACTTATTTGTGTTTCTCTGCAGGTAGCTGCAACAGTGTGGAGACAAAAACCTGGCAAGTGAAGAAAATCAAATAACACTGCATTCAGCCTGAGGGTCGGTGCAGTGTTACCCATTCGATCTGCACCACATCCTGTTCTATAAAAAGACAAAAACCCTCCGGTCCTGCAGGCGACACCTCTGGTTTCTGCAGGCGTGCAGTGTGATACTCCGCCGGTCCGGCGCTGGAGAGCGTTTGATATTTTTCTCAGCGCCGTCCCGCCCATGTTACAGATGTGTCCTTCGCTGTTGCATCTTTCATGAAGGAGCCAGCCCCTTGTTGACTGTTCATGAGCACCCTGATTTAAAATCCATGTGGTGTTTTCAAAGAAGGGGCTGCTCTGAGGAAGCGCCCACCGTCCCTCTTTGAAATGATAATAGGGCCGCGCGGAATAAGAGATGCGTGGAGGGGAGGCTGAGTGGATTCAGAATGGTGTGGGGATAGAAGAGATGGACGGACGGGTGCAGAATGTGAGGATGTGCGTGTTTGCTGGAAGGTGGAAGACATATTGGACTTATAAGAAAATGATGGCGCAGACTGAAGGACAGGAAGGAGAAGGTGGTAAAGTTAGACACTGAACGTGGCCGCAGAGTTACAGGTGCGTTTGTTTTGCTCTCAGATGCAGACACAAAGGTGGTTGAGTACATTGGGTTTGATGAGGCAGACTGGCCTGGAGTTATTTGGGTTGTTTGGCTCCACAGACTTGTTTAAATCCACCCCCCTTCCTCCACCTCACTGTTGGGAGATAGCGACCGTCGGCCCACCCCAGACCTTGAGGGAGGAATAGCAGTTTTGTAGAATTAGCACGTTATCACTTAATGCATGGCACTGCACTCAGTACATATTTATGAATAAAAACAGTTTGCACCAAAGTTAGACATACAACATCGAACGCTTTCATCCAACAGCCTGCAGCCTGGCAACAAATAAGGGACCAACTCTGTGACTCATGCAAACCTTATTTAGGGTTTTTTGCTCTTAAATCCAGTTTCATCCAGTGCAGGGCAGGAATGAAGTAAAAAATACTTCAGTTCTTGAGTTACCACTCCAAAACTCCGATGCACATGTTCTAAAATAATGACATTTCTGAAGGCTACTTCAGTGTCTCACCTGAAAGACCAAGAAGGTCAGGAGTACCTGGATGACGTCCTCAACGTGTTGCCATCTCAGATGAGAGGCACTACACAGGTTTATATTTATCTCCGCTGGGGTACTCCTACATGCTCATCTCTGTGAGTGTGTCTGTGTGTGTGAGTGTGTGTGTGTGTGTGCGCATGTGCAGCATTAGTAACTGTTCTCCATGCTTTTCAGAAGAGTCACACCTCTCCAGCAAACCAAGTGGGGCAGAAGCAGCTGTTTGCATCACGTCAGTTTGCTGCCACAAGCCAGAACATTAAGACACTAAAGTTAAATGATATTTACCCTTCTGTTATCTGTGTCATGTATAAAATATAATTAACATGTGAGAAATATCTGAGCAAACTGTAGTGATTTATAATTTTACTGGGTGTACTCGCAGTTTACTGGAGTCAGAAACCAGTGTGTATCTACTTCCTGAGCAGCAGGCGAACCGTTTGGTGTTCAGGTGGGGGGGGGCACAAATCAAAGCTGAAGTGAGCTGAACTGTGTATTCAGCTGACATTTTACTTTATCTAGGTGAAGCAGGCACTCCAGCCCCCACCTCCCCCTGCTCCGCACTCAAACCTACTTCCACTGCTGATTTGCATCGCGACCACATATCCACATATCCCCAGCTGCTCTGCATGCGCGCTCCACCTCAATCCCCCGCGCTCGGGACACAGGGGCTTTTTCGCCCTCTGGTTGTGTGTCAGCCCTCGAAATGTGTCTGCCCAACGCAATCTTAATTATGTCACATTAGCCGCCTTATCGCGCGGAAAGGCGTCTGAGTAGAAGGAGTCACTAAACAGATTTGCCCCCCAGCTTCAGTCCTGTGCACGCGTGTGCGGCTGCAGAGTGTGTGTGTGTGTGTGTGTGTGTGTGTGTGTGTGTGCAGCTTCCTTCACAGTGGCATTTGGACTGCCTGTGTAAGTGTGTGCAGACAGTCATATGAATGCATATTACTTGGCTGGGGGGTCTGTGTGTGCAGTACGTCTCCATCTTCCATATGCATGCGTACAGTCAGTGTGTCGGCCCATGAAACATCCCGTTTGATCCACATTTTGCCGTCAACCTTGCACGGGCAGCGTCATACAGATGTGCGTTGCCCAGGGCCCCCCCCCTCTGCTGCTGTGCACAGATGTGAACTAAACAGGTCATCTGAAATGGATTCTCCCTGCGTCCTCTGAGACTTAGCATCTGACAATGCTAACTGATACGGTTTGTTTCAGCACCTAATCCCTGTCTCCCTGTTAAAATTATCTTTCAAACCGCTGTGTAATCTTCCAGAGGATTATTCCTGTAGCCCCCCCTCCACACCACACACACACACACACACACACACACACACACACACACACACACACACACACACACACAGCCACCAACTGTCCCACCCTCACACAAAGACACAGAGAGCTGATGAGGGATGTAAATCTTTTCAGAGCGGTGATACAGGACTGTTTGTTCCAGTCTGCGTTTGATGTCATTCTGCATTATGTGTTTTGTTTTGTTTTTTTGTTGGTTTTATTTTTTTGGGGGGGGGGGCTTAGGAAAAAACTTGTGACCTCCACATCGTGTGGTTTATTTTTTCTCAGTGTAATGATACAGTACCTGTCAGGTTATCCCTGAAGGATAATGTCCAATGTCAAAAGGACACGGCAGTGTGTCTCTACACTGCTGCCTGCACACACCCACTCTGTTTTTGCTGGATTATAACATTTGTATGTATAGAAAGGCAAATGTGTTTTGTTTGCAAAATGACTTTTTCTTGTCTCTAAGTAGGTAGCTAGAAAGACGGAAGGATAATTAAATTGTGCACAGCTGCGCTGTACCTGGTATCTTATAAACATAAAAAAGTACAGGAAATGCCCTTCAAAACTTTACTGAAAATGTGTCTGCAGACACACTGTGTGGCATAAACGTACGGTAGCAGTCACAGCTGCATGTACACAGTATATATTGAAATGTCAGGGAAGAGGAGATGTTCAGATAGCCGTCATAATTTGTAAAATAACTGTGTAATCTCAGTCAACACGGAGGGAAATGATGCTTCAGTGAGATGGGCTCTGGGTTCCCGAGGTTGGTGCCCCCCCACCCCCCCGCAGACGCAGCAAATGAGCCGCGTCTGAAAATCAGCTGTAGTTCATATTATCGCTTGGTTTGCGTCAGATAAACGTCTGATTTAGACCACAGGCGTGCAGGTCTTTGCTGAAAGCAGCGACAACTGGTTTAATAGAAAAGTGGAAAATATGAGTGTGTTCATTTTGTTCTTTCAACAAAAAAACTGTAACACACTGTCTCTGTTAAAGATAAAAACACAGAAAAGAGATATAGGACTACCAAGACCCCAGCAACTGAAATCTGCACATGCAAATCAAGTTGAACTTGAATATATGAGCGACTGGAACAACCTGTGACCCGTTATCAGAACCCTGTTCTAGTCTAGAAATTATGTGGAGTAGCTGCAGCTCCAGCACAGACCGACCCGGTCACGGTGTCACGGCCTTTAACGCCGGCCGACCCTGCTGGAGGGCCCGGGCTCAGATTTGTTGAAAATCAGAACGGATGGCTGGTCTGGGGGATTTTTCTGGTGACAGTCACCTACTATGACTGGGTGAACACTAAAGGGGGTGGGTGGAGTATGAATCACCCCCACTGCACCAAAATAAACTCTCCTCATCTGTCTCTACCCTGCTTTTCTCCCAGGACGTGGTCTCCCCACTGCGTTCGCCGTCCATTGTGCTGGATTAAGTCTCTTTGTGTTCGCACGTTTCCATTCACGAACGTTCCCTCGTTAGCCAAACGCCTCGTACAGTTGTGAATGAAGCGTCGTGACAGCAGCTCGCCTAGATTAATCTCTGCTGAGAGACAGACAAACACTCGGGAGGACGTCAATGAATGTTTTCTGTTTCTGCGAGTCGAGTCTTCTTAATTAAGCACAGTCGGCCTCCTCCTCAGCGCCGATGCGCTGTTAGAAGAAGTGAGGTCTTTATTCCACCAATCCGCAGCGGCAGGAAGCGGCGCTCGGGCTGCCACCTGCTTTTCTTCCTGTCGACACAGGCTGTGATTAAAACCTCGCTTTTTAAAAAAAAAATTACATCTGGAACTGTGGAGTGCTTTGATGGAGAGGCACACATCCAGATCGTTTCAATTACAGAACCAAAATATTATCTTTGTGCATGTTGCACATTCTTGCACAGCTGTATGACAACACTGCACACTTATAAATGAGCTTTTTTAATATAATCATGCATGCAGTAATGTGTGTGTTTTTTTTAATCTTTCCATGTGCATACAATTTGGCAATGACCTATCTATCTATCCATCTGGAGGACTGTATGGCATCATTATCCATCTCTCTCTCTGTATCTTTTCCTCTCGTCTGCCTCCCCCCCGTCTGTCGTTCAGCTATCAGTCATCTCTGGGAGGTGTCCACGTCTCCTCAGTATCTCTGGGCCATCTCTGTCTCGGCTGAGTGACGGATGGGGGGAGCGTTCCTGCCTGAAGATGAGTGGAGGGGCTGAGGTCTCCACATGTCATTCCTCCACATCACTTTTCATATGCCCCCCCCCACCACCACCATTTTTTGTGATGCCTCCATTGTGTTGTGGCAGGGTTAAAAGGTGACAAGGCTCAGCCCCCTCCGTTACAGTGCCGCTCCTCATCGATCTGGCTTTATAAACGGACCTGCAGTCCACCAGCGGGTCTTTACCGCCGACACCGAGGAGTCACATGGTGACTGATATGGTCAGTGCCCCCCCCCAGCTGATGGACGGCCTGAGGACTGTGGCAGCGGCCGTCTGCAGGGAGTGTCATGCCAGGTCTGCCCACATGCTCCTGCATCTGAGTGTAATCGACTGGATTTTATTGTTTCACTTTTTAAGAATTATTTTGAACAAGAACCTTCAGTTTCATGAGATTCAGTAACAGTCACTGATTCCTAATTATTCCTGTGTATCACGATGCGTTTACGTGCACGTTGTGAGCTGGTTTTTGCAGCAGGCTTTGGTCATGGGTCACACAAACCTGAATTCATGATACCTGCAGCGCTGACAACACTGTGTGACATGTTCACCAGGTTTCTGTCTGGATCGTGCCTCGACAGAAGTGTCTCTGTAGCTCGCTCAGATTTTGAATTCAACCCATTATGCATGCTTCCATTTTGTGCTGTGTGTGTGTGTGTGTGTGTGTGTGTGTGTGTGTGTGTGAGTGTGAGGGAGAGTGTATTTGCATTTCATGTATGCTGTATTCTCTGCTCGTCCATTCAGGACAGACCCAAGGACTCCATGTATATGTATAGCTTCCAGTGCAAATGGTTTCTGCTGAGCTACAGTCGATCCATGATGAGCTGTTCACTCTTTCACATCGGTCTCCATTAAAGTTTCTATACAGGTCATTAATTAAGCCGACTAAAAACTGAAATCTGTTTTGTTTATGATGAGCCTGCCGCCCACATCAGTGCAAATATGTGGTTTCATGGGCCAAAAATGACTTGTGTTTGCTTTTGTGTTAAAGTATTTTTCTTTGTGGTTCATCCCGTTCCTTCCCAGCGTTCCTCTGTGCTTCGTACCTGGAATTCTGTTGGTTTCGGCATTGGCTGACTTCCTGAATTTGGAGTTTTTTTGTTTGCCTGCTGTTCTTCCTCCCAGCTGAAGTCTTTTGCATCGTATTCAAAACCTTTCCCGCCCCCCGTCCTGCATGTCTGCGTTTGGAACCCCATCCCATATTTTCTCACTCTCTCTCTGCCGTTGTTTCTCCCAGTGTTTCCATTCACCTCTGATACGCTCCGGGTGGTTTCCATTCACATCCTTCAGCCCCCCCAAATATAGCAAACAGCAGCCACGGCGAGGTGCAGTGATCTCCACGTTGCCCCGTAACTCATCGTTATTGTAAAATGTCAAGGAAGCAGTTTGGCGCTCAGCAGCAAACCAACTTTATTAACACATTCAAAGTGTCAGGCTGCTTTAACAGGCACGGGGGTATTTCTAGGTCACACCTGAGTGCTGCAAAAGAAAAAAAGCAAAACAATAATGAACGACAGTTCTGGTTTGTAGCTTTTGGCGAGAGTTGTACACCGTATTAATACAAGTGTTCATAACACGGAGGAAAAAATCTTTAATTTACGCTGAATTTTGCCTTGAGATTAAGCTCAAATGAGAGCGCTCTCTGTCAGCTCTCTGGGCATGGGAGGATTATTTATAGAAGAGTCAGAGCAGCTGGTTTGCAGCATGTCTGTACTGCTAATGAGGCCTCCAGTGTGAGCGGGCTATGTGTGGTTGTGTGGGATTGTAATAGGCTGTGCGATTAGGTGGGCCGGTGTTACCCCTGAGTGTGTTTTTGTCTGCATGTGCCAGTGTGATGAAATGATTTTCACCGAGGGCAGTCAAGGTGGAACGCTGTACCTGTGAACAGACTGCAAGACGACGTGATGGTCAGGATGAATCAGAGCGGGTCAGTGTGTGTGTGTCTGTGTGGTCTGGAGACAGTGTGTCACTGAGTCATTGCAGCTCCTTATTTTGTGGTTCACAGAACACTTTGTTGTCAGTGAGTGAAAGCTTTGTGGAACTTGCAAAGTTTTAGATGGGAATTGTTTGGTTCAAACAAAAGAAAAACACGACATAGCAAGGAAAGTGTTTGTCTCTTTGGATTATATGCAGATGGAAACACAATTTGAGCGCACAATGAAGCTGAAACAGGTGAAACCACGTCTCTCAGACTGGCACATTTTGAAGCTCCTGCTTTGGGACGGCAGATCTCCATGTGTCAAAGTCCTCTGGATGTTCTCTAATGTTTTTGTCTGTCCGCTGGGACGTCTGTGTGTGTCTGTCTGTGTGCGAGTACACCTGTGCCTTCATGCGTCTGTCAGCCCGTGACGGTGGGTTTCTCTTTCTGACCGTCACCTCGTCCAATTACAGCGTCTCCCGGGCCCATCTCCTGTTCACTTCCCTCCGGGGCGTCATTTTTATTTCTGTCCCGGATCCACCTTTGTTCTCCGCTCTCTCTCTCTAATCGTCTGTGGGTCAAACTCAATGTTCTCGTCCCTTTTTACACTTTTATATCCCACGTCTTTTTTGCGGTGTTTATATTAATGACTTAAGAGGTTCCTCTCGTGTCCTTGACCAGCTCGCAAACGAGGGGAGAATCGTTTCCGTAAGAGACTTTTAAAAAGGCAGAAATGTCCAGTTGCCACTGGACAGAGCCGATCTGTTTCCCCGCCGCTTCCAGTCTATATGTGAAGAATAAACTCAAGGGTTTCTGCAGCAGCTTAATCGTATCGAGCGGTATCGATCCTCTCATGTAGCTCTCTGCAAGAAAGCGTATAGCCCAAGAACTACTTCTCTCTCCTCTGTCCTGTCCCAGCTTTTGTTTCTCGATATGATGGCGGCCGACAAAGAAATGCTGAGAGCAAACGCGTACTTGTCTCTCCCTCTTATGAACTTTTTTTCTCCAAAGAGAAATCGTGGATTTGTGCCTACGCTGAAAAACGAGGCGGGGAGGGATGAGACGTGGGCAGATGGTCCGAGTGGGAAGGTGTGTGTGCATGTGCGATACTGTGCAGTTCTTGTAAAAACTCGCACATGCAGCATGCACAAGTGTTCGCTTCTGCTTTGCTTTTCATATGAGTGAGTGGGTCTGATCGGGTCGGGACACACAACAGAGGCGAAGGCAGTGCACGTCACGTTTGCCTGGTGGTTTGCAGCATTTGCTTTTCTGGCCCAACAACCAGCGTTTGCAGAATAAAATGAGCTGATTTCCTCATGCAGATGCTTCACTGTGCGGCCGGGATCAAATTAAACCTAAATAAAATATGGATTCCAGATAAAAGAACACATCTACTTCCAAGACACTTTTTCAGTGGCATTGATTATGATAAAAGGGCGGTTTTGAATTAAATTTGTGGTCAAGTTTAATATGCAGATGCTGATGCTGTTTTGTTTTTATGGCTATCAGTGTGTTTCATGTCCCTGAAAACAAACCAAATGCCCCAAAAATGCTGTAAGAAGTGATGGATCGTCCTCTTTTCAAAGGCCTTGAAAAGTTGACATTTGAATGATGAAAGTTTTTGGCAGGGCCCGGCGGCTTTGGCAGCGCCGGCGCGGGTCCGTCTCCTCTGAGCCCGTATTTTCACATGAAGATTGGAGATCGTCAAAATTCATCCCCTTTGAGAAATTTCCCCCTGGCACTGTCTCAGTCCATCTCCTCCTTTTTTTATCTCACCCATCAAATCGTATTGGACGGGGATGGAGTGAAAAATGGAAGAAAAGGAGCTAATTTGCGCTCCTCCATCCAGATTTTTAGCAAGCGGCGGGATTCAATCATTACGGGGGAGATAACCTTTAGACTGCAGCCGCTCGCTCGCAGAGGAATTGTTTCCTTGAAAAACTTGTTTCTCTGCCGAAGCTTCTCCTCTTCAGGCTGCGGTGAATACTTATCAGTTTTATCTTTCCTTTTCTATCTCTCCCTTTCTCTCTCACACGTTCCCTCCCTCGCTCTTCAGGCATAATTTGCAGTTTTACAGCGTTTTGGTCAGAGTGATGATGGCACACATCGACTCACTTTTACCTTTTGTTCTCTCCAAACATTAGACCCTCGTTTCCTGCCTCCCCTCTCTGCGGTTCCACCTCACCCTCTGCTCTCCCTCCGTTTGAAGACGCCTTTTGATGGAAGAGGAGACAGAAGCTGACGGTTTCCTTTTTCCTGTGAGATTCTTTATTTTATCTGTTACGATGAAAGGAATGCAGCCACACCGCCGCTGGCCAAAGCAAAACAATTTTTACGCTGATTTGAATACAGGGTGTGTCATTTGAACGTGACGTGGTTTCCCCGCACGGCGAGGTGTGACGGCGGTCAATCACGGGGAAATTATGTGAGGGGTGCAATGGTGCGAGATTGGTTTTTCACTTTCCAACTTTGAGACTGAGGAGATAGCTGCAGAATTTTTAAACTCATTAATAGATGAGGAGAAACCACATGAGACTCTAATCATCACTGAGCTTTTTTATGCGCCTTAAACATGAATGGAGGGAATATTTTAAGAGTTGTGGTCGGGAAAGCAAATTAAGATCAGTGAACATTTTTTCCTTTTCTCATTAAAAAATTGCATTTTCTTTCATAGCATATTTATCATTACATATGTGTGTACATTTTCAAAGACAGTATTACAAAAGCCCACCATCAAGAGCGCCATTTTTTTTACCACCCGAACTAATATACGTGTGATTACACTTTGACACGCATCATGTGACCTGCAGAGGTCACTGGAAGCCACTGTGCTTTCTAACAGCCAGTCATCTTCAGATGTTATTTTTACTGCAGAGGCAGCGAGTGTAAGATTCAGAGGCAGATTGTCTGAGTCCGAGAAGAAAAAACACAGAAAACAATCAGCAGAAGCTGAAGAACTGCTCTGTGGGCACTTAATCACTGTTATTTCCTTTCTCTCCACACCTGTGGTTATGTGGTTATTATGTTGTTCCAACCTAAGTCACCACCACCACCACCAACACCAGCACCACCAACCACAACATGGCTATCACTGGATCTCTTCTCATCTCCATCAAGCACGTCATTATGAATTTAGTTGATTTAAGAATGATCTCATTTAAAGAAGCAGTAGAAGGATGAGCACATGGTTTTGATATAGACAGCCATTACTAAACCTCCACCAAGTTAGAAAATAAGAATTATTTTTTAAAAGGTAGAAGTTGTGCCATGCAGTTAATTTCCCGAGTTCGGATGTATTCCTCCCACCTCGTCTCACCAGCAGACACGGCGATGCGAGGTGGGATGCACCGAGGCCCAGACTCTGAGTAAAAATAGATTGAATCCGATGTCACATTATTAAGCTGATGTTGCAGTGCTGTCGTGCCGGGATTGGGGCTGGGAGAGGCCGTGAGGGCGGATGACTGGATCGCTGCCCGGGCTCAGCGCGAAATCCCAACGCTTATATCCCTATCAGTATGGAAGAGATGAGAGCTGGTCTTTAACCAGCAGCCCCCCCCCAGAGAAAGACTGAGAGGTGGAGTGAGAATTAAAGGTTTAAAGTGGAAATTAACTGTTAGCGAACCAATGCAATACAGATGGTTTAAAGGATTTAGAGGCTGAAATGGTGGAAGCATTCATCATCATGTTTTTGTTAGCGTAGCCCGAGCCCCTCGTATCTGCGTCTTGCATGGAGCTGCCATGTTGCTACAGTGGCCCAGAGGGGACAAACACCGGCTGTACAAAGGGGCCTTCCACATTTTACCTGTAGCCCACTGTAGGTTCTCCTGCACACCATGACAGGGAGAGGTAAGTCCGCACCCTCACCCCTCAGTGCCTCTATATCCCACACGCCTGCAGATCTAACAGAGATGGCCGGTTGCGTTGTATTAGCGCTTGCTCCAGGGGGGAATTTAACCCTCGGCTTGATCTCTGACTCCAATCCACACTTCACAGTGTGATGGCTTAGCGAGGATTCATGGAGCCGAGCTCCCAAACGCAGTAGGAGTTTTAAATAGATGGCCGACACTTGCTTCCTTCCAGGTTTGTTCCTTTTTTTTTTTTTTTGCACCATTTGTCCTGTAGACCATCGCTCCACGCTCCTCACTTCTCATAACAGTCTCATTAGTGGTTGTGCCCTGGTTGCCCATGGCAACGTGATGCGATCACGTGGCCATCTACCTCGGCAGGCCTCCAAGCAAAACGCTGCAGGTGGTTCAGGTAGCAAAATGTCATACCGGTCCTTTCCTTCACCCCACCCTCCTTTCCTAATTTGCTCTCCCCACGCCATTGCACTCTCCTTTCACTCTCCCTCCCTCCATCACTTCCTCTCCTCCTACATCGCCTCTTATCTTTTGAATCATGTGGATTTGTGGGATTACATGGGCCGGCTTCATCTGTTATCACATTGAAATTAGTGAGATGTTGCCAAGATAATATCAGGTCGATACGCAAGAAATCTGTAGTTACGAGGTGATATAGTTTCAATTTAACAAACGATTCCACACCCACAGCCGCCGGCAAAATCAGCCAGGACTTGCCAAATCTCGAATCCTCACGCAACTCATTCAGTAACGTCTTCACAAGGTGCTGGCTTCATACGGCAGCAGGACACGTGCGGTGACGTGGAGCTGGAGCTCTATCTGGGCCACGTATCAGTGAAAGCAGCTTTATTTGGCTCGGACCAGGCAGGCTGAGGCCAAAACTAAGTGTGACAGAGACAGATTAAACGTGGAGCAGAGGACTGTAGAGGACCCGCGGGATTATTTTCACTGATTTCTCACCTGATATGATTCCTGTTTTTTTTTCGGTCTCATTACTGGGTGCAAATACAGAGAAATAAAGCGGGAACAGGAGGAGATATTATAGGTCACATTGTGCTGTACAGGTTCCATGTTGAGCATGAACAGGTTTTAAACATTCCCCTTTAACAAGAGAACAAAATGTCAAATAAAATGGAATTATTTTATGCAGCCATGAGTCATGCCTCTGAGTTTCAATGCTGCTGTTAGTACCACTGATTTAGGCTCAGTTGGTTCTGTGTTATTTGTGGTGGGAAAAACATCAGCAAATGGCACCACAATAAGCCCCAAAATGCATCATGCAACACAAAAACATCTGAAGTGCACATTTGCAGTTATTGCAAGGCTATTGCGTTGCTTTACATCATAATGCAATACTGTACATCAATGCATAATTTCTGGCCACTCAGTGTACAGAAAGATGAAAACATGCACGGATACTTTCTCTCTGAAAGTGTTGTAGTTTGATGATTGTTGTCTTCTGGACTTTCATCAAATCAAGGAACATTCTCAGGTGTCCAGAACCAGCACGGTTCTTGCACTGAACCGTGATGACAGTATTTTACAGTATGTTTTCATATCTCCCCACCCATCCCATCACAGTATCCTCTTTCATAAACATGGACTCCAGGTTTGCTCGACCCATCCATTTTTTTTGACATGCAGACAGTTTGTTGATGAGATTAACCCGTTGTAAAGGGACCACAGAGGATTATGGAAACGAGGTGGCGTTTGAGGTCGTCTAAACATTGCGGCGCGCTGCGGTTGGTTTGCAGTTAAATGTCGGTCATCCTGACAAACTGACCATTTGTGAATAAATGTCTCTGAATTTGAAAGTTCATAAAAGAGCAGACGTGGAATATAATTCAGTCCATTTTCTCAAGAACTATACACAAGTACAGTTTTGTTGTTAACTCCACTCTACTGATCTGACCTCTCTAACTGATCATATGACGACTCATCAGATTTATTTTACCGTGCTACCTAACTGTTATATAAAGTAGGTCAGCCTTTACTTTGAACTGACCACACACAAACATTAGAATAAAACAAGATGGGATTCTGTGATCTATAAATACATCATGAAAAATGTCATAGAACAGCAAAGTGTTAAAAGGCAATATTTCATAGTATATACTCTATCATGAAATGCAAAATAAATTTTAAAAGCAGTCACAGAAACTTGCCCCACTTCAGTCATCTGCATCACGCTCAGCAGGGATGCTCAGGCAGCCTCTTCTGACATCTGCAGAGCGAGCGCTGAGATTTTCAGGTGCTGCTGCTGTTTACAATCTTTTTTTTCCCCTGTACCGTTTCTTTCTTTCTTTCTCTTAACGCGCCTGTGGATTCTTGCTCCTGGGCTTTGTCTCTCTGGCAGGAATTTTACCTCAAAATATGGGTCATTTTTTCTTTACACAATACATGTTTTGCTCATATTTTGGATTAAAAAAACAGCCTTAGAAGAAGGATTGTCTTCCTGTCAGGAAATATTGTCCTTCCCCCGTAGTTCCTCAGTAAGATGTAAATCTGCAGAAGTTGAACTGCAGTAAACTCACATTACACGTGGCTTCATCTGCTAGAACAGTTGTAAACTGGAGAAGTAATCTGCATTTGTTGTTGCATGAGCTTAGAACAAATTTGATATGAATTCAGAGAGTAGTTAAACTACTAGCCGGCCTGTTATTCACTCTTGAGAAAGAAAAATGTCGGTTTGAAGCGAAACCAGTTCTTGCAGAAAACTTTGTGCACCCATTAAATCCCCCACACACACACACACACACACACACACACTGCTTCCTATTTAGTTAGGGAGCCCCAAACTAAGGACAAAGCCCCTGTCAAGTGGGATTTAGCAGGGACATGGGCAGAGTTGGCTGAAGCTGGGAGTGACATCATTTGGAAGCAGTGTCTCCTCCGCATGAACAGGAGGGTTACACAAGGAGCTGGAGGTGAGGGGGTGATGGGTTCGGCACGTGTGTGTGTGTGTGTGTGTGTGTGTCCTGTGGATGATTCTTGCCTGTGCAAACGTGTGACTGTCGGCACCAGATAAGCCTGATGTGGCTGCAGTTGTCTGGCAGGTTTGTGATCATAATCATTAATGAGAGAGCGAGAACATTGCAGGTTGTACCTGATATAAACAGTAAAGCGACGTCGTCCTTGTCAGCGTGCTCTGTTCTCCTGTTATATCCTCGTCGGTTTCCGTTGCCGTGTTCTGTATTGTGTGTGCGGATGCCACGTGACATAGGGCAGCACATGCGGCGCAGCGGTTACTTGCACTGTCGCCTCACGGCGAGAAGGTTCTCAGGTCGATTTGAAACTTGGTTGCTTTTGCAGGGTGTACTCCACCCCCGCCTGAAGGGCGACCCTGCACGGATAAGCAGTATTGAAAACGGATGGATGGAGGTTTGTGACATGTTTAATAACTGCAGCAAGGCGACAATTACAGCGTTTGCTGCAGGTTACGAAAGCAAAGTAATTCTGCGGTGACTTTCGCTGGAGTCAGTGCTAATGAACAAACCAGCCCCTGTGTCCCGACTCTTTTGTGATTCCTCAGAGCCCTAAATTTGTCACAGTCTTCCCATTAATCTTGGCAAACACTTCCTGGATGCTCGCTGAGCTGTCCCGCTATGACGACAAAGTCAACACAGCCCAGCCCAGCTCTGCGGCCCGTCGGTCAACAGTCGTCTGGGCAAACATGGTGGAAATGTACACGGCTGCAGAGTGATAAGTTAGGATTTCCCCCCAAAGTATAATGTGCGACCCATTTCCATGAATACATCGCATTTTCTGCTCCACTCACTTGCATGAATGTTTGTTGATTGAACGATGTATGGGCAGAATCACCCCGGCCTTCCTAAAAAAAAAAACAAAAACGAGGGGCTGCAGTCCTCGATCGGTCCGCGATCGGGTGTTTTAGTGCTGGTGTGCGCACCGCAGCCCACATCAAAACAGAGGGCGAGTATTGATTTCCCAGAACAGAGCTCACGAAAATATTGATCGCCTGGAAATGTTCCACAATGAAAGCACTGCATAATCACAGCAGATGAAGAAAAAACACAGCACGCTAATTGGACTCGACTAAAGTGTGTTTTTGTTTTTTGGGGTTTCTTTGAGGCTGCAGGAAAAGCTCAGAAAATAGGCTTTCCCAAATGTAGGTGTGATGGGAAAAAAAAAACTTTGAGTGTCCTGAAGTCGGAGCAGAAAATTTCAAGGCTCACTTGAGGCTCAGCGCCCTGCAGGCACAGTGAGCGGGAGCGCTTGTTCTACTCCACCTGGTGAGAAGTTAATGGAGGTTAAGAGGGCAAACCCAACACACGATACTCTGACAAACAGGCGAAACATCGGCACAAAGTCCAGGATCGCGAGGTTTGCACGTTTTTGACGAGGCTCCGTGTAAAGTCGTTCTCACATTCTGTCTGTTTCATTACCCAGCTTTTCCCAGTCATTACTTTTATTGCTATTAGACTGGGATTAAATATTTATGCCCCCCCCCCTGCTGTTATGATTGATGTTGAAATGAAGTACTGCTACAGGGAACAAGGCTCATATTGTCTTTGCAAATGCAATTAATATTACAAGACTTGTTTATGGTGGGAAACACAAGCAGGTAGCAGCTTTGCACACACACACACGCACACACACACACACACACACACACACACACACTGTGTATTTTCTGCGTCTGCGCACTGTGCAAACACCATATGGTCAGCATTTTTCAAACCTTTTTTTTTTTTGCTCTAGACTATTAGTTTAAGAAACCAGGGCATATGGTGCTGGCTGCAGGGAGCATTTTGTGCTTGGGCTGGAAAAAAGAGGGAGCTCCATTTAAATAGTGTTATTTCCAGGCAGATGTGCGTTGTGGTGTTATGTCGCCTGGAGTGACGGCACACTGAGTGAAATCTGTCGACCGCCATCCTCTCCAAGGACGAGCCAGTCGCTGTGATTGCTGCTATTAGTGGCACAAAACAGGCACTGGGTATTTTTTGTGCACCTGTGCAGCTCTGCTGTCCTTATTATATTAATATGTAATATATATTATAAATATTAATGTGGAACGTCCTAAAAAAGATGAATGAATTAATGATAAAGCTCCGGAATAAACCTCCCTGACAAACAAGTGGATGTTTGCTTCGTTCTTTTCCCACCAGTCTCCCTTCTTGAAGGTATTCAGACCCGGTTTAAGGGTTGACAAAGGCCATCTTGCCAAAGCTTCACTTGACCTATTTTAATCGGCTCTTGTCGGGCCGAGGCGTCGTCGTGCCAGCACACGTTGGTCTGAGCTGACCCCCATCACAGAGCACAGGAGGGATTCAGCAGAGGAACAGAGCAGAGCCCCCATTCTCGCCGGCTAAGTGCTTACACTTAATCCCCCAGAGAGGTTGTTTGTGAGCGATACAGGAGTACAAAAAAAAAAAAAAACCCTGTGGAGAAAACCGACTGCACTGTGTCGCTCTCTCCCTTCTCCTTCTCCTCAGGTTCTCTCTCTCTCACCAGCTGAAGCTCCGGTCGGATCCTCTTCTCCTCAAACTCACACCTCACTTCCCACGTCCTGATTGCACGCCGTTCCACAATCCTCCATCGCACATACATCTGTGCACCGTCACGCACCTGTCAGATCCCGGCGAGTGACATCAGCCGGTTTTTATCACAGCCAGCTGAGTCAGCGACTCTGCCTTTCCCCCCGGCGTGCGTTCGATCAGATCTCTGATTTCCTTTCTCGGCCCAGCTCCACATTAATCATATTAATTATTATTCTTCTCTGCTCGACCGACTGAAACCGCTGTTTTAAAGTTTGTCCAGAATACTCTGGCCAACAATTATCAGACGTCAGGGATACACACAGGAAAAACCAACCTGGAAGGGTTGAAGGACACTTAAGGAGGGCAGAGGAGAGGAAAGGAGCTCTCCCTCTTCCCATTATGAAAAAATGAACCAGTTTCAAGACTCCAGGACTTGTAGAACAAACTTTCAGCTCCGGTGAGCAAAACTAAATTTGAAATTTACCCTGCCTGCAATTACATGATATTAAAAGTGAGCAAGGCTTAATTTGTAGTTTCTCTTTGTTTACAGGGAGAAAACAAGGGCTACATCTTCTTTATGGCTCATCGTCTGATGCTGTTTACTACTTGCACAGAAGGATTAGGCTGGATCTTTGGGGGGGGGTTGTGTCTTCATCCCCTTGTTCCTAATTCCATCTAAATGCTTGTCTGAACACAAGCCAGGTCGTCCTATAGCCCAGTTTCCCTCTCACTTCATTAACATCATCGCTGCACTCCAGTGAAATCCCCACTGAACAGGGAAATAATTGGAGGTCCCTGGTGTTTTATTGTGGCTGAGATGCACCACGCACTCATGGGGTCAGGACTTCTGACCTCGCCTGCTTGTCCGCTTCCTGTGACACCAGGATGTGCAATCAACACATGAGAGACTTTTGTTTACTGAAGTGCAGGAAGTCCTTCTGCTGCGCTGAGCGTGTTACATGAAGCAAGTTTCAGCATCGCTGCGTTGATTAATCTCAGGAGTCAGTGTCACAGTTCACTCACGGGGATATTATCAGAGCTTTTGTGACTTTTTGTGTTGTGGATGTTTGTTTGTTGTACAGGAACTTGTTGACATTTTGGATCTCTTTTATAAATGCTAACAAGCACTCTTGAGCAGCCAAAACATCTATAGAAATGGTTTCCACTTCACATCAGAGCAGCGAGCGGCGGAAAAAAGTACAAACTGAAAATAATGGTATGAAATTACACATCACTGTTTGGATGGAAAGCAACAAAGTTCCATGTGAATAAATGGAAATTAGACACGGCGCGTTAAGAACTTAATTGGAAACGCCATTTATGATTTGCATTTAGATGAGCAGATTTTCAATTTTGTGCTGATATGATGGCGATGAGCCCGGCGG
Source organism: Psettodes erumei (assembly GCA_016785225.1). Classification (NCBI taxonomy): domain Eukaryota; kingdom Metazoa; phylum Chordata; class Actinopteri; order Pleuronectiformes; family Psettodidae; genus Psettodes; species Psettodes erumei. The sequence goes on from JAFBJZ010000227.1 coordinate 969,305, forward strand.
GAAATAACGGCAGAGGTGAGAGAGAGAGAGAGTCGGAAGTGCTGACCGAGCAAGGTTCAGAGCAACACAAATAAGACATGTTGTTCATTTACCACAGGCACACTTATTGAGACTGCCGCAATAACAATACTCATTTTGTGGTTCTCAAAGTTTCAGCTTTTTAAATTATTAATTACAGCAATTCATATGTGTGGTGATCGTAATATCTTCAGGAAAGTTGTAACGAAAGGAATTATGGATAATTGATTTCTTATTTAGCCAGAATGTGAAGGCACCAGTATGTCCTCTCAGGCAGGGTGGGGCCTGACATGTGGGACCAGACTGGTTTTTCTCTCGCCCAGTCAGTTGCTGGACTTTCTGGTACCAGGATGGGGTCCAGCTGGGCTCCATTAATCCCTAACAACCCGCAAAACAGAAACAGTAGTCACTGGTGTATCTGCCGTTCTGTGAAAACACGCTCCTGAGCTGCAGCTGGTCCTCTTTTACTCTTTAAGTCTGGTGATCGTGGGTGATCTAAGAGATCAGACGGGGGGGGGGATTCCTGTGGATTGTTTGCTCGACTAAAACTTGACTCATTCTCGCCGTCAGCTGAATTCTACCCCCCGACTTTCTTCCCGCGAACGTGTCTGTCATCTAATCGTTCTGTTGTACCTCTAAGATTAAGAGTTTTAAAGTCTTGTTCGACATGACGTGCAAATCAATATTTGGTAAGCCCGCTCAAGCTGTGAGAACTTCTGACTCCTCCTCTACCCTCTTCTTCTCTCCTCCCCTCCCCCCTTCCTTGGTTTCACTGCATCTTGACCCCCCCCCCCACCACCGCTGTGACCTTTCACTCCTGTCTGGCTAATGATGTGACCTCTCCTTTTACATCCCTCTGAGCCATCTCTTCATCCCTCTCTCTTGTCTCCCAAGGGATCGTGGGAGTGAGGACTCAGAGGGAGGGGGCAGACTGGATCTGCCTTTCCTGGCCACTTTGTCTCCTTTCACCTTCACCTCTGTCCACCTCCTCCACAGCTCCCCGTTTCCTCTCCTTTCCTCTCTTCTCCTCTCGTGGTTTCTTCTCTCCTCTTCACCTCCCTCCACCAGAGCGTCCAATCTGAATTAGCAACCCCGCTCACTCTTTACTAATGTGTAGGTTGGGACCTGATGGAGCAGGTTATGTTGGAGGAATACTGATGGCAGCGGAGGAGGAGAACTAGTCGAACAGAGGCATTTGGCTGCTGGACAATGGGGAAAGCAATCTGTATTTAATTCAAACAACCGAGTGCCTGAGTGTGAAATTGGCTCTGATGCTCAAAAGATAGAGGAGGATAAAGCACATTGTCTCTTCTTCTAACAACAATTTTCACATTCATGAGGCTTATTCAATCCAGCTCATGAATAACCCTCATAAATGTGAAATGTGTTGTTTACTCCGTTTGTTTTTGTCGCGCTGCAAAATTAAAAAAAACACCCAAAGAATTTACACGCTTTCTCCTTTAACGACCTGCCCGGCATTTGCATCGCCGTGTGATTGCTCCTGATGAAATCGTCTGCGTCAAAGTCACAGCTCGGTCCAGGGGGTGGAGTAAACAGCCCCATTAGCCGCTAACAAAGCCTCCCAGATATGAAACCATGCCTGCGTTTGGTGCTAAAGCCAGCGGGAGATTATCCGGACTGCAAATACACGGGCGACTGCGATGCCCTTTGTACCACACAACAGAGGGCATTTCATGGGCAGAGCGCTGATCCCCTTACTGGTGTGCAGCTGAGGCTGTGTAATCCCAAATTATTTAACCAGATTACTAGAGCATGAGAAAAAAATTTCTGCCTTTGAATTATGTATGGAGGGGTTTACTTGGTAAGATATGAGTTCCAGCATTGGTGTGATTATGCTCCGGAGCCAGAAAGCCAGAGACTGTTGAGGTCGGTCGGTGTTATCGGCACACAGGTGAGGGGCAGGAAAACACAGATAGAAAGTCTTCATCCCAGCATGCATGGGCTTTTGCCACCCTTAAGTGCAGGTCTTTTAAACCCCTTCTTTAAAACACCGACCAAAACCACTTTATCTGAGATATAATAGGACGAGGCCAAAAAAAGAAGAAAACGAACGCTCCATATTGGCAGATACCAAACCTTGCAAACAAAGAATATTCTGGTTTTTTGATTAAAAAAAAAAAGAGAGATCATACTGCCAGGAAAAAAATGCTTTTTGGCGGCGCGGTTCACTCCATCCTGCTCATGTACGAGCCATTACAGGGTGTTTGGCAATAAATGGCAGGACTGGGTTGGATCCAGATGAATCTGCCAGCCAAATGAAAGCTTCCAGTGAAAAACAGTGTTTTGTTTCTTCAGAAAACAAAGACAAAAAAAGTCGACAGATAACACAGTATAATATATTGAGTTTAAACAGACCCATGCCTGACAGCACTGTTCTTCCTAATTCTATATTAATATCTAATAGATTATTACCATAGAAGCTTTTCTTCTATCATTTACAGCTTTCGATCCCATTGGACTCAAACGGCGCTTGCGATGGCTCCATCTTTGGCCCAGTTGCTCTCGCTGTTTGTACGTACACTCTCTTCAGCTGCCTCGCCATGCAAATCCAGTGTGAAGTAGAACTGGATCACATGCTAGGAGACGACAGCGATGCGATTCAAGATGAATCAAATGGCAAAGAACTGGGAGATCATGTGACATTAGCAGCAGCAGCACACGCGCAGTCATGTGGTCGAGTCTGTTGAGGCCACGAATGCAGTTTTGTCTTAATTGAAATTTCTAACATGGGTCTGACTCCAGTCATTTCCGAACAAGCAGGCTTCATCCCATTCCATACTGTTCACTGGTAATGTTGCATTACTTTAACTACAGTAGAATAATCCCATCACAATATGTTGACTGTGAACCACACCGAAACACAGCACATGTTTCAGATGACAAATACTTGGTAGTTGAGGCATACAAAGCATTTTTAGAGTTTCCAGAATCTCTTTATTACCTCATTAATGATTAATAACTTTTATCCCAGAATTTGGATATTATTATTAGGATAATGAGTCAAATATAAATCAAGCAATCAAAATAGTCTGAAACTCAGGAAACCAAGAGTATTCATACTAATTAAAGATTTACATTTACATTGCTCAGTAAATCAGTAATGAATCATCTGTGATGGAGCACATTTGACTGTTAGCTACCCAGCCCTGCCCTGCTTCTGCTGCCATATTGTCCCATGATGCAGTGATCTCCAAATCTCATCCATCGCCTCGCTCCCTGCATGCAGGCACCTGGCCAGCTATCGACCAGACCTCACTCATGGTTTTTGGGTCACCAGCTGTGACAGGAAAGCGGATGACTCCCTTGTCCCGTATCCAACACTGTGCGCGCGTGCACACACACACACACACACACACACACACACACACACCACATGCAGCGGTGCTCCATGGGAAAGACAGAAGATTTGCTGACCACCAGCTCTGTTGCCTTCCTCAGACAGCACTATCTGTCTCATGCAGGGGAGCGAGAGTGGTAAAGAGGGAGGCAGAGAGGAAGAAAAAGAGAGAGGGGATGGAGGGGGGGTGATGAACGAAGAAAAGGCAGACCTAGAGATTAAAAGACAAAGAAAACAAAGTGGTTAGGGCAGGCACATACAGAGAGAGAGAGAGATAAAGAGACAGAAGAGGAGAGTAATCATCTTCAGGGGCTGAAGGTCTCAGATTCACTCTCTGTCCTGCAGCAAAGACGAATGCAAGACTTAGCTCCAGCTGTGTGCGCAGGGAAGAGAGATGGACACAATTTCAGCATTGACCTAAAGGGGTAATAATCGGAAACAGTTAAATGTGAGTGCAGAAGCATGGTGACAGTGTGGTACCGCAGTGGGACTCCTCAGACAGACACGTCCCCCCTGTTGCATTCCCTCTGCACTTTGTGTCCAGGCCAAATCTAATACGGTAAAATCCAAGTGCAATAGGAGACAATGCTTTCATGTATGTGGGAAGGAGCTGTAGGTACATTCCAGTACATTCCCATTTCAAAGTGTGGTGTCCTCAGTATTCCTCTGAACCACATCACATAATTAAACAATACACCTTTATGCTATGGGCATTGTTTTTCAGTATTTCAACATCAGTCGTGTCTGCTGATGATCAAGAATACTTCAGTTAGACCTGTAGCAAATTAAGATCGGTTTGTGGTGAACTTATTTAAAATCGATGTTTAATTTTTTTTCTCAATGTAGCCAGCAGTGTTTTAATCTGTGTGATGGGATCAGATGATTGGTCAGATGATTTATCTCCTCACATTCATGTACACAGGCTTGAAAATTTGAATTTCTAAGATACTGTTACTCAACATACTGAATGTGCTGACACTTTTTGTTCAAATACGTAAAATTGTCTACCAAGAAATTAAATGTGACTTCTCACACTTTGCAGGTAAGTGTAGTAATACTATGCTGTATGTTTATTATTCTAAAATTGAATGGAGATACTGACAAACTATCCAGATACATAAATAAGGCAGTGTCAAAGCCCGCCTCTCAGTATGTTGCACCTTTTGCCACCCATGTACAGCATATATTTTAATTATATATTTGCTTGCAGTAACAAAACAACAAAATCCAACAATAATTTATATTCAGGAAGCAATTGATTTCATGCATCTTGACTTTTTATGCACTGACAGATTGGGGGGGTTCAGCACGTTGCTGCTGGCAGCTGTCTAGCAAGTCTGAGCAGAAAACTTGCTCTTGCTCTTCTGCTCTAATTCATGCCCATCCCCGATCTCATTCCCACTGCAAGGCTGCACTGTAGGTGCGCACACATGGTGTATTCCCCCGGTCTCAATGGATGTTAGATGACATGACATACATAGCAGTTGGGCATACACGAAAACATATTGTGCTCAAATCAAAGGCATATGACAACACTCAGAAGCTGTAACACCAGCTGTGCCCGTATTGCTTTTTCTTGTTCATGTCACAGACCATATGATAGTACACTTATTAGAAATAGCAATGCCTGTAGTTACTTAAGATATTATAACACGTAACACAATATGCAATGCACTTACACAGTAATTTTAATATGCAAACATTTTAATAATGATAAGGCTTTCTTTTGTAGCTTAACCAGAAAAGGTGGTGCTTTCCTTTTGTGGTGCATTTTTCCCTTAAGGGGAAACTCTGCAACACCAAACAGGTTTGGCAGTTTAAACTTAAATTGATTTATGTTGATCATTTCCTGCACCTGTGCCAGCCTATTAAAGTTTCATTCACACTGTTTTCATTGAATAATTTATAAGAGGCAAAAATGGTGTATTCTTTTCTGTATTTATAGGCCTGTCAGCGAAATACAAAATTACAGGTGGGAGACAGTTATTTTGGCCAGGACCCGGCTAACGTGGCTCTGTCCAAAGATCCACCTGGTATGTCTAACGCTTGCTAATTCATACATTAATTTTTATAGATTTTTTTGCTTGTTTAATCAATGCAAATAACTGATGTGGAAACATGACAAGTTGTGCTTTCACAGGGTTTCTGTGCTGGACTACTTCTTAGCTAGGTGGAGTGGTGTTGTGGTGCCTTGTGTTCTTAAGGTTTACGCTTGGAGTGTTGCATGATTAAGCTGTAGGTAGGTCGGCAGGTAGGTGGTTAAGTTAGTGAGTTAAGTTGAGTAAGTAAATAAATGAGTAAATGAGGACTTAAACAGAGATAGTCAAGCTATTCCCTGTTTCCTCTTACTTCCGGTTTTTAGTCTTTTCGTTTAACTGCCACCGAGCTAAAGCTAGCTTTTGGTATTTGTCCCTTACCCTTGGTTAAAAAAAAGAAAGAATTGATAACTGCCATACTTTTTTTTTTTTTTTTTTTTTTTTTTTACAATGCCTTAAAAATGTTTATTTTTATTTTTAAACAATACTTTGAAGGTGCTTGTCAGTGTTTACTTAAGACGCGGAAAGTTTGAGGGAGCAGCCAGCTCTTCGTGACTCAGCTTTATTAGCTCACATGACTTCACCGCGAACAACCCTCCTTTTTCGACGTAGTCTTTCTTTTTTCTCTCTCTCTCTCTCTTTCTTCTTTCCACCTTTACTACACTAACCGCAGGCACCGTCCCGTCGTTATCCCGCCCATAAAGCGTCACCGATTCAAATTGCAGCCGAGGCAGAGGCAGGGGGGAAGAGGGAGCGGCGAAGCGGTGTGACGCTCAGAGCGGAGGCAGAGAGGGAGCGAGCCGGACGCGGAGCGAGCCGGACGCGGAGCGAGCGACAGCGCTGGGGATCCATCGGCGGCTTTTTTTCCCCTTTTTTTCCTCCCCCTCGCCTCACTTGCGTGATCGCTACCGCGAACCCCACCGGGATCTAAAGATGTGGACGGAAGTCGGAAAGCTCGTGCTATTGCATTTGTTACTCATGGAGCTCCACTGCGCTAGAGGTGAGACACTTGTCTCGGCGAGGAGGAGGAGGAGGAGGAGGAGGAGGAGGAGGTGAATTGTGCAAAGCATCACGTACGGTGGCTCGCAGAAACGACTCGTCTCTCCGGTGCGGTCCACGTTGAGCGTGTCCACACCGGAGACGCGCGCACCTGATGCTGTCCGCCCGCTCTGTGACCGCTGACACATGAGGTGACAGAACGCGGAAGACCGCGACACGTGTCCGAATGCGACGACGCAAAGTGCCGCCGTCTCGGGTCTCTCTCGGCTGCTGCAGCCCATCGGCGGGTTTAAACGGCTTCGCCTGCGCACAGCTTTGTGTCTAAAGTGCCAGCAGGACGCTGGTGCTGAGAGCAGCCATTAAAGGTGGACGAGTCATACTCTGCACAAGTCCTCTTTTTTAAAACAACACACGAGTTATCCCGGGGCAGTGCTAGAGGAGGAAGCACGCCAGCCGAGTGGTTTACATGTTTGCATACAACAATATCCCGAGCAGTGTATGAGGATTGGTGTAATATCAGTTATCACCTCAGCAGCGTGGGCAGTTTGTTGTTGAGCCCTTGTCTGATATGTGCAACCTCTTTGTGAGTCTCCACTTTAAACTCTCCACTGTGCATCAGTGCAGCTAAGATGTGATGTTTTCAAAAGTGACTTTACGTTGTTCTTAACCCCCGTGTCCTGTTACTCTGACGTCTACATTCCTTCAGAATCTTTCCTCCCCGCGTTGCCCCCATCTCTCGTCCTTTTCTGTCGACTCAGGAACCCATACGGAGTCCCAGTGCGAAACCGGGCAGTTTCAGTGCAAGAACGGACGCTGCATCCCGACGCTGTGGAGATGCGACGACGACGACGACTGCTCGGACAGCAGCGACGAGGAGAACTGCCGTAAGTAGCCTGTGTTTGCTTTCCCACGGACCCTGAACGTGCCGTACCCGTGCGTCGTGTGTGACAAAGGCGCCGCTTGATGAGGTTTTCCATTCTGCTGTTTGATGCGAGCTGTGGCTAACTGATTACATCCGTGCTGTAACTTCTGAATAAACCAAGTCATACTGAGAATAAGCTCCTTATCATTTCGCCCGGGGGCCCCCGCTGGAATCTCCAGGTCAGTCGTTAGCCTGCAGATGTCTGCTGATCCCGGACCGCTGGTCAGGTCACACGGCTGCGGGAATTTTTCTCGCTAATTTCACCCCAGTGGCAAAGGAGAGCTGTTGCCCCACCGGGTTGGAGCGGTGCCGGTTTATAATATCATTGCTCTTGTCCCGCCGCAGATTGTGTCATCGTGTCAGCGCTGTTATCGGTGAGACACCGTCTCACGATGCTCTGGAGGTATAATGGCTTCTCAGATTGGTTCATAACTTGAATGGGATGATGGAAATTGCGGCGTTATGTGTCATGACAACCCACTGCCGTGTGACGCAGCCTGCTCTAATACAAATGCTGTAGCTCTGAGATATGGCTGATCACAAATCGTCTGCTTTTTGGTGCCTGTGGGCACCACTTCCTCTGTGGTATGTATTGGAGTTTAAAGTGAGGAATAGTGGGAAATCAAATATTGTGTTATGCTCCTTCAGTAGCATGTGATTCTGGTTGAAATGACTCCATTCAGGAAATTGCACGGACAACCAGCCAAGTAATCATCGCTTATAAATTTGTCACAGTGGTAATTGCTTGAAAGGCCGTATTACGGGCTAATTGATTCATCACTTATCCCGGGGACCGACACACCAAACCCATGATTCTCCCATCTTACACGCCTGACGTGGTGGCGGTGGCGGCCACCAATATGTCGGGAGCCTCCCCTGCGTGAGCGCCGTGACATTTCCAAGCGCTGCTTTTGTCGTCGGATCGCTCGGGTTGGGCGGTACCGGACCGTTCCTGTAACTGAGCCACTTTGTCTGCGGGCAGCGCCGTGCTCTGCCTCGCTGCTCGCTCTTTTCGCTCTTTGTGCTACATATCCTGGAAGCTTCAGATGTGGTTGTGCTTTCCTCTGGGGCTCCTTTCACTCTGCCTCTACCTTCATGTACCCCCCATCCCCGCTCCCTCTCCTCCTTCCTTGTACCTGCCTCCCACACTTGACTCTTTCGAGTGCTTCAGAGCTTCCTCCTAACTTCCTCGGCATTGTATCGTCCCGCTCAGGCCCCCCCCCATTTTTAAATCTCCTGTGGGCACCTTGGCAGCACAGGACTATGCCCACTCTTCTTACGCCCACATCAGTTGACGGGTCGGTTGGAGATAAATCCGACGGAGTGACTCGTGGTTGCCGGAGTGATGCTCGGCGGCTGGCGACGCGCCAGCCATTCAAGCAGATGCCACCGCTGCTGCTGTGCCCCCCCCCCAAAAAAAAGAAACCCCAATGCCATCAGGGAAGCTCAGCGGAGAAAGGGAGGAGGCTGAGGAGGAGAGAGAAGATGGAACAGATTGGATTAAGGAGGGGGGGCAGGCTGTGTAGAGCAGTGATGATCAAAATAGGAGCAGAGTAATTTGTAAGCTGTTAAAGTGTGTGTGTGTGTGTGTGTTGGGGGGGCAATGGGGAGTTAAAAGGAGCACTTGCATAATTACATGTAAGGCTAAAGTTAGCTTAGCAAGGCTAACTTCACTCACGGCGGCGTGGCTAAGATAAATACTGTTTATACAGGTGACTTCAGGAATGAAACGACGCTGCCTTGCATTGTGTTAAAACAATTAACAGCTTATCATTTGTGTAAACTGGAAGCTTTGAGTGTTGTCATGCTTCTGTGTGCGTTGTGTTTCTGCTAACTACTTCCTGCAGACCTGCGGAGGAGGCAGAGTGCTTCGACCGCTCATCGGACGGTTCGATGCTGCATGTCGAAGTGTCCTCGGGCAAGATACTGACCCCCAGTTTGCCCCCAGTGCATCACCGGAGTGCGAGCACTGCACTAATGTTTGTGTGTGTGTGTGTGTCTATGAGTGAATTGTCGTGTGAAGCTCTATGAGCTGTAAATAAGTCGAGAAAAGCGCTTTCTGAACCGACGTTTAAAATCACCAAATTGGTTTGAAGAGAAAACAGCACACTGACACTTTTCAGTTCCTGTCACCATCCTCTTAGACTGATGATAGATGCTGTGTGTGTGTGTGTGTGTGCGCGTGTGAGTGTGGTGTGTGAGTGAGGGAAAGAATAATAACCCAACGTCACTAGAAAAAATTTGAGATGATTTCAGTGTGTGCGCATCAGTCGTGATGGCTGTGTGCTGATTTTTGTTATCGTCACGTTGTCTCCTCTCTGCAGCGGGGTCTGGATCGCGTTCTGTCTTCCGTGCCTCGCCGTCTTCCTCCTCCTCCTCCTCCTCCGCCCCCCTGCTCCTCTCCTCTGCCTCGTTTTCAGCGTGCCTCTCGGTAGATCCCGCTCCCGTTGCCCTGGGAGACGGTTAAAGTGGCGCTGCATGTTTTTGTGCATGTCTTTGTAGTGAACACAACACGTGGTCGTGTGCACGCGGCGACTCTCCACCTCTGTGTGGCTCTGCATGACCTATATTTAGATTTTTCTTTTTTTAAAAAGGCCCTATCGGATTGAAGTGGATTTAAACGCCTAATCCAGAGTGCGTCTGTAAAATCATCTGGTGTGTGGATCTCATGTTCCTCCTGAACAGCCTCGCTCGCGCTGCACTGTAAAAAACGCCGCCTGTGAGAATTTATTAACCAAATCAGCCGTGATGATTAGCGGTGCAGGAAGTCAACAGTCAAATTCAGTCAATCCGCAAACTGGAAGTTTTTCTACTTTTCTTCCTTTTACACCCATGGTTATTCAGTATTTTTAGATTTTACATCATTGGCTGGGTGATTCAAGCAATATAAAGATGTCACCTTGGCGTCTCGAAAAACACGATAGGCAATTTCTACGTTTTTTTTTTTTACACACGTTATAAGATATGGGATCAGTAGTTTCAGCCTGAGTGTGAAAAACATGTTGAGTGAAAGGATGAGAACAAATTCTGAACTCAACTCTCAATGAACCCTGAAAACCTGGTGTTTCACAGCAGTTGCAGACAATAGGATGGAAAGAGAATACATAAGGGTGGGAAGAAAGTGCTTGTGTGTGTGTGTGTGTGTGCGCGCGTGCACATGTTTTTGTGCATTACGGCAGGACAATGAGTCTGAGCAGGTCTGAGGAGGGGAAAGCGTCTCTTCAGCTTCCCATAGAGGAGACATCACAACACATTTCACGCCACTGCTGTGTGTGTGTGTGTTTTTGAGGCCAGGCTACTATCACACACACACACACACACACACAAAACACTGTAATAGAGACTGGAGAAGCGCCTGCGGCATAAAAGGCATTGTACTGATAGGCTCACAGAAAACACCATTTTGGTCACCTGCTCACACACACACAGACACACACTTGTGCACAAACACACTGCTCTCTGTTGCACAGCTGGGGTCATAATGGGAGTATGAGGTCATGGGTTCCAGCAGCTTAATCAATTACACGCAAACGCACACATGTAGAACGAATGGGAGACGCACACATACACAATGCGCGGCTGGAGCGATCACATTCATCATGTTGGTGATATTTCCTTTTTTCTGTTATCTGAAAACACAAGCATAGACACACACCTTGTTCAAAGCAGCCACACACACAGTGACACCACACTCCATCAGTCTGTGTATGAGTATGAGGACATGATGTGTGTGTGTGTGTGTGTGTGTGTGTGTGTGTGTGTGCTGGTTTCAAATTACTCCAGTTTTTTGTGCACTGATGAAATATTTGCCAGATTTTTTGCTATTTCGAATGGCGGCATAAGGGATGAATTTGAGATCTGCTCATTTGAAGTGATGAGAACAAAGACACACACGACATGCACACACGTGGCCCGGCACACAGCAGTGTGTTGTGCGACGGGGATGAACATCTCTCGTGACAGCCCGCTGAGTTTTGTTTTGCTCGTGAAATATACAGAGCGCTTGTTAAGGATGGACTGCTTGTTTTTTGTTTGTTTGTTTGTTTGAGAGATGCAGCGTGGTGACTCAGGTCCCGTGTTTTTTTCCCCACGGGCACAAAAACCTCATCCCAGCGCTTCATCAAAAAAAAAGTTAGGTGTATGGGTTTTGTTTGAGACAACAGCATCACTTTCGCTTTTCACGTGTTGTTGGACGTTGTTTTTCTCGCTAACAGCAAAGAGTGCTGTTGTGTTGTAGTTGACCACACAACTGACAACAGACACTAACAATGCACACAGCGAGGAAAGTAAAACGTTGACCGCTGCGTCCTGTAATTTCAGGATACCTGGCTGTGCTGAGTCGCTGTTGGGTGCAGCGGTGTGGTAATTTTAGCTGAGGTCAGTGCTGGCCTGATGCGCCGCCCCCCCCGTGGTTGTGCGTTTAGCCGTCTGTCCATCATGTTCGCAGCATCCGCCCCCCCCCCATCACTCGTCCTTTCTCTTTTTAATAATGCCTTTGTATTGACATGAAGGTCAGGGGTATGAAGCACAGTGGAGGAGGTGTGTGTGTGTGTGTGTGTGTGTGTGTAAGTGAGACCGCGCTGTCCGTGTACATATTTCTAATCCAATTAGCAAGCGTCTCAGCGGGTGAGACTGTGAGAAGTGTGAGTCGGAGGAAGAACCTGTGAGTTCGACTCGGCCCGAGGGCTCGTTACACGTTCGCTGTGTTCACTGCACAAATAAACACAATGCGTGGTTTCTAACGTGAGATCAGCCTGTGCTGTCCCTCTCGCCTCTTTTAGCTCATTGTTTTGGTTGAAGGTTCCCCGCTGTCATCACCGCCACGTTCAGACGTAAACCCTGTAGGAAACCTGCCATCTTACATCGCTGGCGACACTCAGAAAGCCTGCCCGCTGAAACGACTTCTCCTCAACACAAACAAAGCAAAATGCAAAAGCTGTCACGACGTGGGCGCAGAAATAAGATGTGAAGTTGCGGTTTGGTACGAGTTCGGTAAAAGTGGCGAAAAGCAACAAAACAAATCCCAAACACGTAAATGGAGGTTTCTCTTTGTTTATTTTGAAGTCGACAGTAGAGACCATTTGTTCCATTTCGTAGTATTGTTCAGCAGTAACATGTCATCCACCACTCAGCAGCAGGCAGGCCCTCGGCTTGAGCTGAGCTTAGCGTAGCATGTTGCTACTTTGCTAACGGTGCACGGCTAAAGGTTTGCGGGTCTTTATTCTTCCACGCCGGCTCGGGAACGGACATGCGCATAGGCCGTGTGCTGAGAGGTGAAACCTGACATCACACCGACACACACATCCACCTTCTCCTCGCACACACACGCACAAACAGCAGGAGCGCGACTGACAGATGGCCGGGGCCTGCAGCGTCGTGCCTGTGTCACACACAGTCAAGGTTTCCTTTAACAAAAATAAAAAGCTGCGTTCAGGACGTCTGCTTTCACCTGAGGATGCTGTTGCCCCTGGTCTGACAAACGTTGGAGGGAAGGTGACACATGCTTATTTATCTGAGGTACTGTGAGCGAAGAGAGAGGGAGGATGATGCTTTCTCTTTGTTTCAGCTGTTAATTCATCTCTCTCTCTCTCCGGCTCCTCTGTCGGAATCAACTTGTCTGTTTCCCACAGTTTTCCCGGTACTGTTTCTCTGCTCTGCTGCAAAGTCAAACTCTGATAACGCCGCAATCCCTTTTCCCCGCCATGTGTGTACGTTTAGCCGTGTCTCAATCCTATGTGCTCCTGTTGTTGTTGTGGTTGTGCTGTTGTGTCCCCCCTCCTCCCCCAACCGTGTCTGACAGGGTATCATGGCATTAATCCCCAGCTCAGATTAAGCGAACATCTTCATGTGCCTCAGTTTTTTATTATTTACAGCGGCTGTAATCCTGTTTGTCACCTTGCGCTCCGTCGCCTGGTATGTGCAGCTGCGTGAAATGACAGCTGATGAATAAAACATGGCTGCTAATACCAGTCAGTGGCGCTGACACTCAGACAGCCCCCCCCCGAGTGCTGCGTGTCAAAAGTTTTCATTGGAAGTTTTACATGGAAGTTACAGAGAGGAGGAGAGAAGAAGTCCTGATGTCTGCCATCACTCCGCCTTCCTCTCATCTCTTTGAATTTTTCATCTTTTTTTTTTTGCATTGTCCCTCGCCCCTCGGCCCCCGTCAGACAGAACTGACTGATGGCTGTGTTTGATTCACTGCCTCTTTCACTGTCTCGGTGTCTGTTTCAAATAAAACGGGAACTTTTCCACAAAGCAGGAGTGAGGGTTGTGGCTGGATCTGGGCCTGATGGTGAGAGCTGTGTGTGTGTGAGTGTTTGCTTGTTCTCAGATTGGGGGGGGGGGTGTCTCTGCATCATAAACTCATAACCTTGTGGTCACCTTTAAGCTAAAAATACATGTTGATGATAAAGACTGAACTGTACCAGGTTCACTGGTGGATCCAAAACAAACGAGAATGTCCTGAAAGAAGTTCACAAAGGTAAACTTTCATTTATTAAGATCAATCAAAAAATAAGGTTTACAGTACACAGTTCCAGACCCAGACACATCTTTTGAATGCAGCTGTTTATGTATATTACACACACACACAATGTTGCGGAATAACCCTTTAAACTGGTGAGTTGGAGTATTGACTACTACAGGGTTCTGGTCAGAGAACACACTGTCATCAGGTAGATTTAAACTCTTTACTGGCAGTATGTGAAACTTTACATGGTGCAGCATGGAAGTGCATGAATACTCAGTTTCTGAAATAAACAAAAATACAAACATACATGTCTTTTTGTTTGTGATGATACATCTTCTGATGCTAAGCTAGGGCACATCATCAGTGATGTTCCTGATTTCATTGGGTGTTTCGGGTCTTTCGAAATATCAGATACCCTCCATCAGGTGACGCCGCTGAGGTTGATCAGGCCTCAGCTTGTGTCCTAGCAGCAGTTGTCCACGGATCTGCTCTTTTGATCCAGAGCCACCTCGATGCCTTCTCTGCAGCCTCTGTGCTGTTGCCAATGGCCCGTCTCCTTCTCTACCCAGTGATGCCGAGTGCAGTATAGGCCTTATAGAGGGACTGCCCTGCAAAGCCCCTGCATCCCACCTCCACGTGTAAGCACCATGAGGCCCAGGATGTGGCCGAGCCCCGAGTCGAAAACCCTGACTCATATAGGCCAAAGCAATTGCCTCAACCACCCAATGGGATAGGTGCTGCTTTGTGATAGGTTTTCCCTTATGAGGATTATCCCAGGAGACAAACAACTGATCGCACCTCCTGAAACCCCTAGTCCTCTCCATGTAAGTGTGCACCGCATGAACTGGACATAACACATGCAACAGCTGCTCACCTGGTGACCCAGCAAAGGCCACAAGGTCAATAGGAGATCATGAGTCCACCACCTTAGGTACAAAAGCCGGGTTGGGCCTCAAGATCATTCTAACATCCCCCGGAAGAGCTGAGCACATGACGGATGCACCGAAAGCGCATGGATGTCACTAACCTGTTTAGCCGAAGCCAGAGCCAGTAACAACACAGTTTTGAGAGACACGTGTTTCAAAGTCTGCTCCCTCCAGTAGCTCAGGAGGAGGGCCCTTAAGTGGACACCGCTAGATTTAAACTCTTTACTGGCAGTATGTGAAACTTTACATGGAGCAGCATGGAAGTGCATGAATACTCAGTTTCTGAAATAAACTAAAATACAAACAGACATGTCTTTTTGTTTGTGATGATACATCTTCTGATGCTAAGCTAGGGCACATCATCAGTGATGTTCCTGATTTCATTGGGTGTTTCGGGTCTTTCGAAATATCAGATACCCTCCATCAGGTGACGCTGCTGAGGTTGATCAGGCCTCAGCTTGTGTCCTAGCAGCAGTTGTCCACAGATCTGCTCTTTTGATCCAGAGCCACCTCGATGCCTTCTCTGCAGCCTCTGTGCTGTTGCCAATGGCCCGTCTCCTTCTCTACCCAGTGATGCAGAGTGCAGTATAGGCCTTATAGAGGGACTGCCCTGCAAAGCCCCTACATCCCACCTCCACGTGTAAGCACCATGAGGCCCAGGATGTGGCCGAGCCCCGAGTCGAAAACCCTGACTCCCAGTGGGATAGGTGCTGCTTTGTGATAGGTTTTCCCTTATGAGGATTAGCCCAGGAGACAAACAACTGATCGCAAACACCTGCACCTGACACCAAAGCAAATTCCTAGTGTTGTAACCTGACAGTTACTGCACCTGGCAATAAAATCCTTCTGATTCTGATTCTGATTCTTAAAACTCTCCACTTACAGTCATACAAAGACCTAGTGGAGGAGGCCCGAGCACTTTGTATAGTGAGGGAGAAAGGGGTCAAGTCCAGACAAGCTCACCTGGGGGGCTAGCCGTCTGCGGAGACTCTTGACCGTGAACACCGCATAGTGTTGGCACGAGCTGGGGACGTCGATAGCTCACCGGGTGTGTTGCAGCCCCAGGCAGCTTGAGCAGACCTGGTGTGGATCCTTGCTTGAAATCGCGTTCCCACAGCGACAGGGACGAGCCGCGGAGTCTCCGAGCCCTCTGGTGTGAGGGGTTCTGGTGTGCATACGGGAAGTCGAGGCAGTTAGCACGGTTTGCACCGTTAAGAAAACCGAGATCAACTGGGTGCTCAAGCACCGTGTTGAGGCGTCAAGGACAGTGCTGACCAGGGCGTGGAGGGCAAGGAAAGCACTGAATTCGGTCTGGTGTGGCCAACGAAGCAGTAAAATGTCCAAGGCTAGTAGCGCCCGGTGACAGAAGCCATGTAAGATCTGTCTGTGGACAGTTTAGCTTGCCAGCCCTGGACGTGAGATATGCTCCGAGTGAGAAGAGGTGTTTGAATGACGTGGTGCCATCTGCATGAAATATTTAAGGTGGGTGGGACCACCTGCGGTGGATGGACACATTCACCAGCCAATCAGGATTGGCGTAAGGACATTAATGCTTCTGAGGGTGCAGCGAGGCGTGCATCCCATAGTGAGACATCGAGCAAAATATTATAAAAGAACAAGCGCCTTGAGAAAACCCTTTGGAGGCAACGGTGCTACTCCACCGTGCCACTATCTTTCAACTACATTTTATGATCTTAGTTTAGAGATTAAGGGCAAGAACTTACAGTGTTGGACAGAGAAGCCCTGGGGGAAGGGGACAGGGCGAGGAAGTTGCTGGGGGGGCAGGAGAGGAGCGACCTGCAGTGTCTCAGCTGTGGGAGGTTACTGGACGAGCTACTTAGAAATGAAAGCAAAGATCCCAACGGCAATGCAAACACATGCGCCGACCTTCAGAGCCGTTTTAACATGGCGACGCCATGTAGGTTCTGCAGCAGGAGCCTTTTGTGATTCTCCACCTTTCTGCTTCTCATGTAATTCCAATTGTTCTTCAGCCAAGTCAATCTTCCTTTCTTCTCTGCAGTCCTTCAGCTCTTCTTTGTCCTCTACCTCTTGCGGCAGTTCAACAATTTCACTGTTTTTCTTTGATATGACATCGTCTTTTTCGAGGATGAGACTCTCCAGACGATGTTGAACAAGCATAGGGTCGTCATATTCCCTTTCCTGAAGTTCAGACAGTTCTGCTGTCCTCAACCTTCCTATCTCTGCATAGTTTTTCGCCGCCCCAGATTCTGCACAGACCAACTTGTGAACTAACTCATTGTTATTCCTGCAGAGTTGCTTAGACCGTTTCACTAGATAATCAAGTTCAGTGAAGACTTCCTTCATATTTTCAATCTGTTCTTGATTGTGTTCCCTGAGGTCTTGAGTGTAGATCAGTTTCACGTTCCTCTCATCATGTTCCAACAGAGCCGAACTCTCTTTCCGTGGATTTTGAGGGTCAAGCGCATCTTCCTGAGTATTTACAGCAGTTCCTTGCTGCTCCGTAGCAATCCCCCTGTTTTGCTTTGGATGTTGGGAACCATCTTGACAGGGAAGATCCTGAACACCATTCAGCTGGACCCCCAGATCTTGTACTGTTTTTCGAAGCCTTTCGATTTCTCTCTCGTATATCGCTCTCACAGTTTGGAGGTGGGCCACCTCATCGTCCAGGGCCTTGATCTTCTCATAAATTCTCCTCAGGGCTAAATTCTGAGTTGTGATTTTTTTGTGCAGAGTGTTCTCCTCAAGGTTTTCTTTCTCCGCTAGGGATTTAAGCCAGTTTTGCTCAGTAGTGATTTTAACTTTGTCATGGAAGAGAGACAGTTTTTCTTCTTCCAGTGAGCTAATGTAACTCGCAAATTCCTTGATTTGCATTTCCACCTTGCTCAGAAGTTTGCAAGCTCGAGCTACTTCTTTCTTTGTGATCGGGAAGATTTTCAGCTTCCGTCTGGTGTTCCTCGTCTTCCGTGTGGTTACCTGAGGTGTCTTTTCTTGCAACTGGTCATTCACTTCAGAAAGCCCCTCCTGTTGTTCTGTATCCTCAGCCTGGGTGCCATGTACCCACTCGTGAGCACTTTGCAATATCTCGCGAGCCTTTTGCTGTAGGTCCAGATTTTGAGGCATTCCTGCTTTGATTTTGCTAAAACTAGCCCAGTGTGCCATTGATCAAATTTATCAATAATCTTCCTCGGGCCGTCTTTCACCACTTGCAGTGTGTGTTCTGTCGAAGCCACTCAGGGAAGCGTCGTGTTGCGGGTGTGTAAAAGTCTTCTCAGCAGTCGGTTGTGATGTCGTCTTTGTTGTGAGTTGAATGCAGCTGAAAGCAAGGGTTTAAAACAGATCAAAGGAAGTTGTGTCTTTGATGTTGATGATGTGATGGATGACATCATCAACATCAAAGTCACATTTGAATAGGATTGAACGCCTTCACTGTTGGGCAAACATCAAAGACTTGACTGACATTTCTGACATATGTATATTGACCTGCTATTGTCCTGTTACATATAGAATAATTTGTAGTAATAAAGGCGTTGTTTCATCCAAGCACTGTAATGGATCCAGTTCTGCTCTGCAACCTGATTACACTCAGCAGTCCGAGTCAAACTGTCCTCAACAGAACCTGAGTCCAGACAAACATACTGTGATGTTAAACAGAGATGAGATAATTTTTAAATTTAAGTTGTACTGACATGAACAATTACTCCCAAACTGCTTTCCCTCACCTTGTTTCAGCACTTGTTGTGAAGAAGAAGCTTCATTTGTCATTGCAATTTACAATACAATGAAACCTTGTTTAGTAGCAATCTCTTGTAGCAGTTACCGTAACAAGTGTATTAAAAATAATCATATGAAAATACATAAAGTATCAAGACAGACATGTGCCAAAGAGCAGTTGTTATAAATAATATAATAACCTAATATGTATTAAATGAACATGAAGTGCAAAGAGCAGTTATAATGATAGTAATAAATATGGACAGTAAATATGTACTGAATATGTGGTGCAAAGGAACAGTTGTTGTAATTGTCCAGATTATTGCAGAGAGTAGTAGTTATGGTCCTTGCAGCAGTCTTGACAGCCATGGGGAAGAAGCTGCGTTTGAATCTGTTGGTGTGGACTCGCATGGCTCTGGGCCTGCCAGAGGGGAGGCTGGTGAATGGGGAGAGTCCTGGATGTGTGGGGTTATTCCGGATCTTTGCGGCCTGTCGGAGGAGACGGCTCGAGTCGATCTCATCCAAATGTGGGAGTGGGGAGTCCACTCCATTTTGATGACCGGCTGCAGCTGGCGTAGCAGACTGTACATCCATAGGCCAGGACACGCTCTATTGTGCAGTGGTAGAAATTTCTGAGCAGGATTAGAGGGAGATTGCTCCTTCTCAGCGATCTCAAGAAGAGACGATGATGATGTGGGTGGTATTCACAGTCCAGCCCAGGTCCTCTGAGATATGCAGTCTGAGGAACTTGAAGTTTGTGACCTGCTCAACTTCCTCCACATTAATGCTCAGGCCCGAGTGTGGTGTTGCTCTGGACTTCCGGAAATCAGTGCTAATTTCTTTAGTTTTCCTGGTGTTGAGGTTGAGGTGGTTGTCACTGCGCCAGGCTGCCAGCGTCTGGACTTCATCTCTGAATGGTGCCTCATCATTTTTTGCTGACCACTCCCACAATGGTTGTGTCGTTGGCAAATTTGATGAGGGTGTTGGAGCTGTGGATGGCAGCACAGTTGTGGTTGTACCAGGTACTGGTGTACAGTACTGGACTCAAAAACGCAGCCCTGGGGAACACTCGTGTTGAGGACAATGGTGGAGGATGTGGAGGTGCCCACCTTGACGTGCTGAGGTCTGTTAGTCAAAAAGTCTTTGATCCTTAGATGGAGGGGGGTTCCTAGTTGCTGTGTCTGCAGCTTGTTGATCAGTCGGCTGGGGCTGGTGGAGTTAAATTTTGAGCTTAAATCAACAAACAGCATCCTGATGAATATATTGGGGCTTTCCAAATGACTGAGGGCGGAGCGGAGGGTGATGGAGATGGCGTCGTCTGTAGATTTGTTGGACCTGTCGGTGAACTGATGTCGGTCAAGGCCAGGTGCGATGTGGGCCTTGATATGCTGCAACATCAGCCTCTCCATACACTTGATGATTACCCGTGTCAGGGCCACAGTCCCATAGTCAGTCAGTCCTGTGATATGGCAGAGGTTTTGGAGATAGATAGAAAGATGTTAGTGAATACTGCAGCTAGCTGATAAGCACATGATTTCAGCACCCTCCCTGGTACTCCATCCGGTCCTGGTACTTCGCTAGTATCGATGCCCCGCAGGACACGCAGTACCTGATGATGCTGGAGGGTGAGGGGCTGGTCATGCTCTGATGGTGTAGGCAGTCTTGTCTTGGGCCTGTCTGCTGTTTTCTTCAATGCGGGAGAGAAGGTGTTGAGCTGGTTCAGAAGAGAGGTGTCAGAAGGGGAAGGGGTGTTATGGCATGGCTTGTAGTCCATGATGTCCCAGATGCCTTACCACATGGAGCAGGGGTTGTTTTCTCTGAAGTTGGCTTCTATCTAGCTCTTTGAATTTGTTTTTGCAGCCTTGATGCCTCTTCTCAGGTAGCATTCCAGTAGTCCTCTCTGTCCCCTGACCTCAGTGCTGAATCCCTGGCCTGGAGCAGTACTCTGACAGTGGTGCTGAACCAGGGTTTTTGATCGGGGAATGTTTTGATTTGTTTATTTGTAATTTCATTGTCTATGCAGAAGCTGATGTAGGAAAGCACAGAGCAGGTGTGGAGCTAGTGTCCGTGCACCAACTGTTGTGGATATAGACGCACACACCCTTCTCCTCTCGTCTTACCGGAGTCTGATGCACATTCTGAGCGGAAGATCGTGCAGCCTGCTTGCTCTACTGCTGGGTCCCGGATGTTTTCATGCAGCCAGGTCTCTGTTATCACCGCGATGCAGCTGTCCAGTCAGTTGTTAACACTCCTTAGTTTGATCCCGTCCATCTCGTTTGCCAGGGAGCGGGCGATGGCGATAAAAACGCTAGGAATGGAGTAGCGGTTAGCCTGGCTCTGATGTCGCCTCGCTCGTCCCGCTTCTGCCGTCTTTCACAGTGCCGTTGCTGCTTCCCTCTGTGTCTGTTCTCACCGGTGTATCGTCTTCGGGAACGAGTCGAAGCCTTCCGAGGTCCAGTCGGCTGAGGATTTCGGTTTGGGTGTAAGTCACTGTCGGGAATTAGCCGCTAACAGAGGGAGAGTACCAGGTCGCTGCGTCCACTGGCGCCGCCATCTTGCCCATGCCGATGTGCGTCTGCATTAAAAACAAACATGTGTGAGCGCTTCGTGTTGTACATGTGCTGCTCGTTTTTTTTACGCTTGGCACCGCTGCTTAACATTCGCGGTCACGCACAAATCTGAGTTTGGGTCAGTTGGCGAAAATCACGGCACGCTGCTCCGAGAACGGTCTGTTCGCCCTCTGTCCGTCGTCCAGCTGCGTCGTGTTTCTGTTGCAGCGCCCGATGTGAGTCGTGCAGAAAAAGTTGCGTGCTGTAGTTGCAGGTGCAGAAATAATACAGACCCCTGGTTTTGTGCGTGTGTGTTTGACCCTAATTCGTCGCACTGGCACCAGAGGGTGTGTGGAGAAGATGTGTTTAAAGTTAGCAACCCCTGGCTAATTGATCTCAATGAATGCCACATGTTTACTTTGCTTATTAAATTACATCAACATACAGTTGGGGGTGGGGGTGGGGGGGGGTTGGTCTCTGTGTGTGTGTGTGTGTGAGGGTTAGTGGTTAAGTTTTTTGCTTTCCTTCCTGCATCCCCACACTATCTTAGGTGTGTGTATAAATGTGTGTTTGTTTGGCAGCAAGGACCCCGGGCAGATAAATCTTTAATCACGTGCATGCTCTCATGTTTCAGTTAATTGCATCCCCCCCATCCATAAAAAGGATGACAGCAGTGTGTGTGTGTGTGTGTGTGTGTGTGATGTGATATGATTAACGTTTGTCTCATTGTTCATGTAGGTCAGCTTATGTGCATTTGTAAACATACGGCGCACAGCGTTAAGTCTCTTCCACTGCGCTCTACATATTTCCTCATCCATCCCCGGTTTCGCCTTTCTCTCTCTGATGTCATGTTTGTGTTGTACATTTATTATACATATGCTGTATATGCTTGTTTGCCCTTCTGGGCTTTCACACACACACACACACACACACACACAACATGAGCTAAATTTCTTTTATGCATATTACTGCTTTATTTCCTCTCCTGTTGTTTCTGTTTGTGTGTCACATGTATTGAATTTGATGCAGACTTGATGCATGCACTGTATGTTCATGTACATGTGCCTCTTTGGTTTTGAAACTGCTGCGCGCTCTTTAATCAGCAGAAACATCAGGATTGAGTCCTTCCTCGTGGAGTAAGGAGGGAGACAGATTTTTGTTTGTGTAGGTTCGCCTGCATGCGTGCGCTCGTGTTTGTGTCCTCTGGCGCTTTCGCACAGCCACCCCAGAATCAATCCGCCGCTTGTGTGCCGATAGAATCGCATCCATGGATTGATCACTCCGATCGATGGGGCTGCGTGCTGCTCTCAGTTGTGACATTAAGTGTGTGTTTGTGCGTCTCTCGGTCCATTTCTCTGTTTGCCATGTTATTGGAGCAGGCAGAGAAAAATGTGTGGTGTCTTTTTGTCACTTTGTACTGTTATAAATTGACATGTTGTGCACAACTGGACGAGGAAGAAGCGGCTGAACGGAAGTCGTAAGCAAAACGAAACAGTGAGGGTATTTTTGGCAGCTTTGTAAATAGGTTCTATGTGCTCTTGTTCTAGGATTTGTGCGCATCCTTGACTCCCTCTCACTTCCTGCGTGGCGTGAGTCATTTGCATCGAATATGCCGAGCAGGTTTGACGGCTCTGGCCAGGTCAAGTAGAGATATCATGTGTCGTCTCACTTCCTGTTCTGAAAACGCATCATGCCTCGCTTCACTGAGTCCAGATGAGAAGGCTGAGCTTGCTCTGAAAAATGCTTTATAGTTAGGTGTTGAAAGTCAAGGGTTTTTGTGTGTGTGTGTGTGTGTGTGAATGCTGCCTGCTCTTAGTGTCACCATGATGAAGAGACTATAGATTAGCCTGTCAGTTAATGAGTCTCCCTTTGAGTGCGCATGCCTCCATATGCTTCAGAGATGTCCCAATGATGAAGAGTTTCCTGCCATCTGTGTGTGTGTGTGTGTGTGTGTGTGTGTATGTGTGCGTGTGCGTGTGCATTCCCAGAGATGGTTCAAGGTTCAAGGTTCTTTTATTGTCATGTGCACAACAATTACAGGAGTAGTCATTGGCAATGAAATTCTTGGGTCTCAGGCTCCTTCAGCATTGAGATATAAAAGAAACAAATATAAACCAAGGAATGAAGATGAAAAAAGGAGAGTAAAATGCAAAATAAACACAAGTAGTTCAAATAAACATTAGTAGCATTAGTGCAGATAAAATTTAAGGTGTAATAAAATGTAAGTGTAAATGGTATATAATGTAACTGAAATGGAATACTGTACCTGAAATAGAATACTGTAATTGGAATATGTAAACCTATGTACAGATGTGAATTATAAATTATAACTGATTAACATTATAGACAGGTGTAAACATAACCAGGTGTAGAGCAATTTCAAACAGATGTTAACCGTTTTAAAGTGACATGGTTGATGAGCTTGACAACTCAAGAGTTGAACAGTCTTATGGCCTGTGGTATGAAATTGTCCCTGTGTCTGGTGGAGCTAGACCGGATACTGTGGTACCGCAGCTTACACTGCTGGGTGTAGAGGTCCTCCATGGATGGCAGATCCGTCCTGGTTATGTGCTGCGCAGTTTTCACCACCCTCTGTAAAGTCTTACGGTTGAGGGCGGATCAACTGCCATACCAGGCGGCGATGCAGCCGGTCATGATGCTCTTGATGGTGCACCTGTAGAAGCTGCAGAGTATCCTGGAGTCCATATTGAGCCTCCGCAGCCTGCGAAGGAAGAAGAGCCGCTGTCGTGCCGTCCTTGTGATGGTGTCGGTGTGTTGAGTCCAGGTCAGGTCCTCGCTGATGTGGACCACGAGGAACCTGAATCTGCTGACTCTCTTCACCGTTGTCCCGTTGATGCTGATGGGGGCGTGTCCTTCTCCTTGTCGCTTCCTGTAATCCATAATCAGCTCCCCGCAGAGGCTGTATAGCTTGTGAGGAGCCTGACCGTTCCCCCGTTCACCCCGCAGACCCCACGCTCCTGCACTAATGGACTTGGGGCCCGAGATGGAAATTAACACACACACACACACACCTCGGCATCTAGCATAGCTCGAGACGTATTTTGTGTTTGTGTGTCACTGAGTCAGAGAGCAGTTGTGTTACCTGGGTCTCAAAGCAGAGATCTAATAGAAACCACATGTGCATAATTACACACAGACACATGCAATTTGTGACACAACGGGCCTGCGAACGACAGATAATCTGTAATCCACTCCCTCCGTGAGCGGCGGTTCTTATTTCTCTGTTTGTCCCTGAGCGTGTGCGTTAAGCAGGTCGCACCTGTACAGGTTGCAGCACCGAGGAAAATCTGTGAACGCGTGTGAACACAGCGGCCCGACGTGTGAGACGGCATACACGCTTGGGTGAAAGTTGAGCAGGAGCGTAATCTGTTTTCTCCAAATGGGCCTCGACTAACGGAGGAAATGCAGTAATGAGGAGGTGATTAGATTTTTTCTCCTGCTGCCGAGGCTCGCCCGCTCGTTTACCTCCTACCTGGATTTCTTGAATTCTCAATGTCAATTTTACCCCCCCATCCTCCCGTTCATGTCCACGTTTTTGTTTTCGCTTTCTTGCCTCTTTGAAGTTTATTGGGTGATTTCCTGGAAGTGGAAAGATGTACTGTATTTGAGTTTGAAAAAAACAACAAAAAACTAGTTCACATTTTCTCTTAACTACTCGTTCCAGCTTTTCAACTCTGAGGCCTTTCAGGTTTTTTTCTGGTTTACACCATGATCAGTTAAAAAACAAGAAACAATCTCACCTTACATTATGACAGATGGGAGTAAACTACTAGTTAAAAACATAAACAGTGTTGTTTATTTGAGTTATTAGTTTTCCATTGCTCTACATTCATCAACATTTCTGTTTTAAGGTGGTGGTGGGGGGGCTGATGGGCCACGGATCAATTTCCTTTTCATTGTGGGGGAGTGCAGACTTGAGATGCATGGCCTCCCGTGACCCAGATTCATTCCTCCTTTCTCCTCGCACCTCTTCTCGTTGGCATGATGGCTTGACATTGGGGGGGCATGAAGAGGATGGGCGAAGGACAGCGTGTTGAATCAGAGCTGAGTTTGAAAAAGAAAGTACAGTGTCATTGATTGTTGCAGCTGAACATTTTGTGTAATGACAAACAACGAAGCGAAGTAAAGCAGATTGTGCTGTAATCACAATTGCAATGTATGCGCTTCAGTCGCCAGACGCACGGAAACTCCCGGTACTGAGTGCGTGCTTCACCCTCGCTGCTGCAGCTCCATCCTGCAGCCTGTCAAAACCAGCGCGTGGCCGTGCTCCCTCATTATGGACAGAGTGGGGGGTACCAAGGCCAGGGGAGGAAATGCGTAAAGAAGCTCATGTGGCTGCGCAGCCCGGGCTGGACTGACGAAGACGTCGTCCTCTTCATCATCCTCTGATATGAGGAGTTCCGAGGCGACATCTTCATCGTCCCCGTAGTCCAGTTCCAGGACATCTTCCTCCTGCGGGGGATTCGTGGCTAGGTCAAGCTGGGAGCCCCAGCTGGTGCTAGCCTCCAGTGTGACCGACGAAGCAGTAAAATGTCCAAGGCTAGTAGCGCCTGGTGACAGAAGCCAAGTAAGATAGATAGATAGATAGATAGAAACTTTATTGATCCCTTTAGTGATTGATGGGGAAATTTGTGCGTTTACCTCAGCTCCATTACAGGAAAGGAAACAAGGCAATTAAATGTGTCACATAAATTACACAGCATTAAAGGGAAAGGTATATACAGTAGGGCATTGAGAAATTTATACAAAAAACACTATATACAAACAACAGAGCTTTGGGTGGAGGTTTGTAGAGGTGTTGGGTAAATAGATAAATAAATATGTGTGTCAGTTGTAAGGTGACAGTGAAGTGACCGAGTGACTCTCAGCTTCATGATGCGTTGTAGAGTCTAACTGCTGTTGGGATGAATCAACTGCGAAAGCGCTCCTTCCTGCAACGAGGGTGTTTCAGTCTCTGACTGAAGGAGCTGCTCAGCGCACCCACAGTCTCATGCAGAGGGTGATGGGGGTTGTCCATGATGGATGTCAGCTTCGTTAACATCCTCCTCTCACCCACCACAATCACAGACTCTAGGGGACATCCCAGCATGGAGCTCGACCTCTGCACTAGTTTGTCGATCCTGTTCCTGTCTCTGTCTGTGCATCCACCCCCCCAGCAGGCTACTGCATAGAAAATGGCGGATGCCACAACAGAGTCATAAAAAGTTTTCAGCAGAGTCCTGTAGACTCCGAAGGACCTCAGTCTTCTCAACAGGTGGAGTCGACTCTGGCCCCTCTTGTACGGGACATTCGTGTTTGTGGACCAGTTCAGTTTGTTATTGAGATGAACGCCCAGGTACTTGTACGAGTCCACTGTCTCGATGTCTCTTCCCTGGATGTTCACCGGTGTAGCAGGGGGTGACTTCCTCCTAAAATCTATCACCATCTCCTTTGTCTTGCTGGCGTTGATCTGCAGAGCACTGACCTCACACCAATTAACAAAGTCCCTGATGACCCCCCTGTATTCCCGGTCGTTCCCGTCCGATACGCATCCAATGATGGCCGTATCATCCGAGAACTTCTGTAGGTGGCAGTGGTCTGAGTTATATCTGAAGTCCGAAGTGTACAGACTAAACAGGAAGGGTGAGAGGACTGTGCCCTGTGGCGCCCCCGTACTGCAGACTACCACATCAGAGACACAGTTCTGGAGCCTCACGTACTGTGGTCTGTTGGTGAGGTAGTCAATGGTCCATGTAGTCAGCTGCTCGTCCGCTGACTATCTCCACCGTCGTCCCATTGATGCTGATGGGGGCATGTCCTTCACCATGCCGCTTCCCGTAGTCCACAATCAGCTCCTTGGTTTTGTCGACGTCGAGGTGAAGGTTGTTGTCCTGGCACCAAGATGTCAGGGCTCTGACCTCCTCTCTGTGCGCCGTCTCGTCGCCGCCGGTGATCAGGCCGATGACGGTCGTGTCGTCTGCAAACTTGACGATGGTGTTGGAGCTGTGTGTGGCCACGCAGTCATGCGTGAACAAGGAGTACAGCAGGGGGCTCAGCACGCAACCCTGGGGGGTGCCGGTGTTGAGAGTCAGGGTGGAGGATGTGGTGGTGCCCATTCGCACTACCTGGGGTCTGCCCGTCAGAAAGTTCAGGATCCAGTCGCACAGGGCGGTGTTGAGCCCGAGGTTCTTGAGCTTCATGACGAGCTTGGTGGGGACAATGGTGTTAAATGCTGAGCTGTAGTCAATGAACAGCATTCTCACATATGTGCTCCTCTGGTCCAGGTGGGAGAGGGCAGTGTTGAGGGTGAGGGCGATGGCGTCGTCTGTGGACCTGTTTGCCCTGTAGGCAAACTGCAGAGGGTCCAGTGAGTCAGGAAGGGAGGATGTGATGGATGATTTGACTAGCCGCTCAAAGCACTTCATGATGATGGGGGTGAGTGCTACTGGGCGGTAGTCATTCAGGCAGGAGATGTTCGACTTCTTGGGGACAGGGACAATGGTGGACCTCTTGAAGCATGTGGGGACCACAGACTGGAGCAGTGACATGTTGAAAATGTCTGTGAACACATCTGCCAGCTGATCTGCACACACCCTGAGAGCTCGGCCAGGGATGCCGTCAGGTCCAGGAGCCTTGTGTGTGTTGATTCTTTTTTAAAGATCTGCACACATCTGCCCGAGTTAAAATCAGTGGGCAGGGTTCCTGGGCCTTCTGTACCTCCACAGCTGGGGAGCAGCTCTCAAACCGTGCAAAGAAAGCGTTGAGATCATCTGGGAGAGATGCACACACCTCCTCAGCACCGCCCGATGTCTTTTTGCAGTCTGTGAGTGTCCTTAGACCAGACCACATGCTTCTAGAGTTGGAGCTCTGGAAGTTGGACTCCACTCTATCCCTGTACTGTCTCTTTGCACTGCTAATAGCTCTCCAGAGCGCGTACCTGGACTTCCTGTACTCTTCCAAATCACCCGAGTTGTAGGCGTCAGTCCGTGCTTTAAGTTTGGCACAGACTTCTCCATTAACCCAGGGCTTCTGATTTGGGAATGTCCATACAGTAATCCGCAGGACTACGTCGTCGATGCATTTGCCGATGTAGCAAATGACTGCATCCGTGTGTGTGTTTAAGTTGTCATCCTGAAACACACACCACTCCGTTGTGCTGAAGCAGTGCCGTAGAGCCGAGTCTGATTGGGCGGACCAGCGCTGAATGGTCGGTCTGTCGCGCTTGAGTTTCTGCCTTTAGGAAGGCACAAGCAGGATGGAGGCATGATCTGATTTGCCGAAAGGAGGTCGGGGGAGGGCCCTATATCCATCGCAGAAGGGAGAGTAAACATGGTCCAGCGTGTTGCCTCCTCGCATAGGACAGCTGATGTGTTAGTAGTGTCTCGGCAGGACTTTCCTCATGTTGGCTTTGTTGAAGTCCCCAGCCACAATAAAAGCAGCCTCGGGCCTTGAGGTCTCCGTCCTGTCGATAACTCCATACAGCTCGTCCAGCGCTTGGTTAGTGTCCGCATGTGGTGGAATGTACGATCATGAGGTGCTCCAGGTTAGGAGAACAGTCGGATGAAATAATCTCCACATTTGAGCACCACTGGTTGTTGACCATGAAGCAGACACCTCCCCCCTTGCTCTTCCCCGATGTTATTGTCCGGTCCTGGCGGTAAATGGAAAGTCCGTGTGGGACAATGGCGGAGTCCGGGATCGAGGGTACGAGCCAGGTCTCCGTGAAAACCAAAACGTTACAGTTCCTGATGTCACGTTGGAATGCCATCCTGCTCCGGAGTTCGTCCAGCTTGTTATCCAGTGACTGGACATTCGCCAGAAGAATACTCAGGAGAGGAGGCCGGTTTTCACATTTCCTCAGCCTGACCAGGACCCTGGCCCGCGTCCCTCGCTTCCTCCGTCTCCTCCATTGCCCAGGTGGATCAACAACAGGTAGCCATGGTGGATCCCCGTTGTTTGTTGTTCGTGGTGGAGAAGTGTTGTCCACCAGCGACTTGATGTGCAGAAGTTGTTCTCTATCATATTGTATGATAGGGCTTGCTTCGTCCATTTGCATGCCGCGGAGCCGTTAGTAAATAAATAGAAGATAAATAAATAAAAATAAATAGAAAACAATAGAGAAACAATGTCATTCGCCCACCCCCGGGAGGCTGTGGCTCCTCCATTGTCTTCAAAGTGGAGACATGTTTCGGCAGCCGGATCTGCTGAAGCTGTTCCTCCATCTTCCTCCTGAAGCTCTCCTTGGCCCCCTGGATCTTGTGTTTTAGATCCTTTTGCACTCTCCTCAGTTCTCCTTTGTTTCCGGATTTGAAAGCGCTCTTCTTCTCCTTCAGCAGGGCCTTCAGCTCCGGAGTCACCCATGGTTTATTGTTGGAGAAACACCGCACCTTCTTGGTTGGCACAGTGTTCTCCACGCAGAAGTTAATGTAATCTGTTATGCAGTGGGTGAGGGCGTCGATGTCCTCACCATGGGGCCTGCAGAGTTCCTGCCAGTCTGTGCATTCAAAGCAGTCTCTCAGGGCCTCACTGCAGTCCTCAGACCACATCCTTATCACCTTCTTGG
This sequence comes from Psettodes erumei, assembly GCA_016785225.1. Lineage (NCBI taxonomy): Eukaryota > Metazoa > Chordata > Actinopteri > Pleuronectiformes > Psettodidae > Psettodes > Psettodes erumei. The sequence goes on from JAFBJZ010000227.1 coordinate 998,838, forward strand.
TGGGGGGTTTCCTCTTCACGATCTGTCTGTGGACAGTTTAGCTATCCAGCCCTGGACGTGAGATATGCTCAGAGTGAGAAGGTGTTTGAATGACTTGGTGCCATCTGCATGAAATATTTAAGGCGGGTGGGACCACCTGCAGTGGATGCACACGTTCACCAGCCAATCAGGATTGGCGTAATGACATTAATGCTTCTGAGGGCTGCAGCGAGGCCTGCATCCCATAGTGAGACATTGAGCAAAATATTATTAAAGAGAACCAGAGCGCCTTGAGAAAACCCTTTGGAGGCAACGCTGCTACTCCACCGTGCTGCTATCTTTCAACTACATCTAATGATCTTAGTTTAGAGAGTAAGGACAAGGCCTTACAGTGTTTGACAGAAAAGCCCTGGGGTAAGGGGATGGGGCTAGGAAGTTGCTGGGGGAACAGGAGAGGAGCAACCTGCAGTGTCTCAGCTGTGGGAGGTTACTTGAATGGCTACTTAGAAATTAAGGCAAAGATCCCAACTGCAACGCAAACACATGCGCTGGCTTTCAGAGCCGTTTTAAAATGGCGACGCCACGTAGGTTCTGCAGCAGGAGCCTTTTGTGATTCTCCACCTTTCTGCTTCTCATGTAATTCCAGTTGTTCTTTAGCCAAGCGAAGCTTCCTACATTCTTCTCTGCAGTCCTTCAGCTCTTCTTCATAAAAGCGGATTACTTTCCCATCCCTAGATTCTTTAATACGAAGCATCTCTACCTCTTTCTGCATTTCAGCAATTTCACTGTTTTTCTTTGATATGACATCATCTTTTTGGAGGGTGAGACTCTCCAGGTGATGTTGCACAACAATAGGGTCGTCATATTCCCTTTCCTGAAGTTCAGACAGTGCTGTCCTCAACCTTCCTATCTCTGCATAGTTTTTCTCCGCCTCAGATTCTGCACAGATCAACTTGTGAACTAACTCATTGTTATTCCTGCAGGCTTGCTTAGACCGTTTCACTAGATACTCAAGTTCAGCCAAGACTTCCTTCAGCCTTTCAATCTGTTCTCGATTGCGTTCCCTGAGTTCTTGAGTGCGGATCATCTCATCGATCAGGTTCACGTTCTTCTCATTATGTTCCACCAGAGCTGAACTCTCTTTCCGTGGATTTTGAGGGTCAAGCGCATCTTCCTGTGTATTTACAGCAGTTTCCTGCTGCTCCTTACCAGTTTGACAGGGAAGATCCTGAACAGCATCCAGCTGGACCCCCAGATCTTTTGCTGTTTTTCGGAGCCTTTCGATTTCTCTCTCAAGTCGCGCTCTCACAGTTTGGAGGTGGGCCACCTCATCGTCCAGGGCCTTGATCTTCTCATAAATTCTCCTCAGGGCTAAATTCTGAGTTGTGATTTCTTTGTGCAGGTTGTTCTCCTCAAGGTTTTCTTTCTCCGCTAGGGATTTAAGCCAGTTTTGCTCAGTAGTGATTTTAACTTTGTCATGGAAGAGAGACAGTTTTTCTTCTTCCAGTGAGCTAATGTAACTTGCAAATTCCTTGATTTGCATTTCCACCTTGCTCAGAAGTTTGCAAGCTTGAGCTACTTCTTCCTTCATCTCTGTGATCGGGAATATTTTCAGCTTCCGTCTGGTGTTCCTCATCTTCCGTGTGGCTACCTGAGGTGTCTTTTCTTGCAACTGGTCATTCACTTCAGAAAGCCCCTCCTGTTGTTGTGTATCCTTGGCCTGGGAGCCATGTACCCGCTCGCGAGCACTTTGCAATATCTCGCAAGCCTTTTGCTGTAGGTCCAGATTTTGAGGCATTCCTGCTTTGATTTTGCTAAAACTAGCCCAGTGTGCCATTGATCAAATTTATCAATAATCTTCCTCGGGCCGTCTTTCACCACTTGCAGTGTGTGTTCTGTCGAAGCCACTCAGGGAAGCGTCGTGTTGCGGGTGTGTAAAAGTCTTCTCAGCAGTCGGTTGTGACGTCGTCTTTGTTGTGAGTTGAATGCAGCTGAAAGCAAGGGTTTAAAACAGATCAAAGGAAGTTGTGTCTTTGATGTTGATGATGTGATGGATGACATCATCAACATCAAAGTCACATTTGAATAGGATTGAACGCCTTCACTGTTGGGCAAACATCAAAGACTTGACTGACATTTCTGACATTTATACTGACATATGTTGTTCTGTTACATATAGAATAATTTGTAGTAATAAACGTGTTGTTTCATCCAAGCACTGTAATGGATTCAGTTCTGCTCTGCAACCTCATTACACTCAGCAGTCTGAGTCAAACTGTCCTCAACAGAACCTGAGTCCAGACAAACATACTCTTTACAGATTTTTAAATTAAAGTTGTACTGACATGAACAATTACTCCCAAACTGCTTTCTTTCAATATTGCTTTAGCACTTGTGCGTTTGCACGGGTGTTGTACATGTGCCGCTCGTTCCTCGCTCGGCACTTGGGGGGGACTGTGCACAAACGTAGGGATAGACGAGATGTTAAACAGTAACTCCAGAGGGGGAGCAGAGTGATGGAGGAGTGAAGGAGACGGGGCAGCACCACCCAGGAGCGAGCATCTTAAGCGCTTACGTAAAGCTGATTACCATCACAAACGACTTGTCTTTGCTTCCTGGCTGCAGGTTGCAGCTGGTGGTCTGACACAAGGCGCCGCCTGTTGCTGAGCCTGGCCCGCACCTTTATTATTCATTCGGCTGTAGCACGCACCTGATTTCCTACGTAGTTTTGTTGTAAAAGATTGAACCAACTCCATGACGGGTGCTGGTGGGACACTGCGTGAAAGAAGCAGCTGCAGGAAGTGATGAAATGATGAAGTTGTTAGAATTGATCTCCACAGCTCTTCATTGATGTGGCGACATGGTGCGACAAACAGAAATATTTGTGACAGTTCTCCATGTGGGTGACGTGTGTTTTGTTTAAAGTGGCAGTAAAAACCTCATGCAAACCTGCAATGGCGTTTACTCACACGCGGAGGGTTGTCATCTAACCCGCTCATTTCATCACCTCAGCGCACAGTGTATACACGTATGTACGTGTAACTGGGTCAGATGATTTGAAGTATCGGCGGTATTTTCCCGCTACGTTGTTCTAATGGTCGGCGCCGTGCGGGACGCAGCGTATCTGCGCACGTGGTTCTGCAGGAACCCACAGCCCATCCAAAAATTCTTGAGAGGTGTGAAGGTTACTGCATCCAACAGTGACTTTCTACCTGGTCCCATGTGAACTGCTCCTGCAGAGCCCATCTGTCACACAGGCCCATCCACGCACACACACACACACACACACAACGTCATGCTGAGGTAGTGGAAATGGCTGATTATCCCTGATGAGAGTGTGTGTGTGTGTGTGGGGGAGTGTATGCGGTCAAGCAATGCAAGTGCATAGCATGCAGCAGAGATACACACACACACACACAAACATGCCGTACACACAGAACACGCTCGACACCGAGGCAGTACTTCCCTTAAAGAAAATGTAAACATGCACGCACAAGCAGATTTTATTCACACACACACACACACACACACATCCTGGTCTTCCTTTCGTTGTCTGAGTCAATCTGTGTGTGTGTGTGTGTGTGTGTGTGTGTGTGTGTGTGTGTTTCGCTGGTGTGTCTCCTGTTTCAGATTGAAGGGTTTTTCCTCCAGGGATTTGTAGTCACTAATACATGCAGTCCATACAGTACAGCATGAATGTGTACTGCTTCATATATTAATCAGTTAACGTATTAACCCTACCCCCCCCCCCACCACACACACACACACTCACACACAGAACACACACATACACACACTAAAGTCAGCAGAGCATGTAGCTCATCAAAAACCTGCTGACCTCCATCTAAACAGTCCTGAATCTGAATTACACTGCTGATGAGAAAACAGCCGTCACCTCATTAAACGAGATCAGATCCAGAGTCAGCTCTTCCTCCTTCTTCTCCTCTTGCTCCTCCTCTTGCTCCTCCTCTTGCTCCTGCTCCTGCTCCTGCTCCTGCTCCCGGTCGACAGTGGCAAATGTCAGGATGCTCCTGGAGGAGGACACGGACGAGAACTGATGGTGGATGCTGTTTAACCCAGACTGGGTTCACGTGAAGAGATGATGGAGGACAGTTAATGTTGGTTAAAGGTCATGGCTGCTTAAAGCAGGACAGCGAAGAAGGAAAAGCGATGCTGTGTTGTATTGTCGGGGCACACACACACACACCTGTCTCTGTATGTTAATAGAGGTGTCACCTTCCTCCTCCACACCTTCACATTCTCCCTTCACCCACTTTCTATCATCACCTCTGTCGCACGCACACATGCACACACACACACATCCACTTGTTACATTCCACCTTGGCAGTAATGTATGCACATATCGGGGTTGTTGTCAGACAGTGTGCAGAGCTGCAGCCACGCTTCTCAAAGTTTCACTTTATTTATTGTTTTTATTTTTTGTATTATCATTTAAAACAATCAGATAAATGAGGAGCCAGCTGGTAATCTAAGAAAACACACACTAAAAGATGTTTTAATATATGGTTACTTTGTGGTGGGCGGGGCTTGTGTGTGAGTCTGCAGCACAATAGACAGTTATCTTTGTGTAGCGTAGAAGAGTGGAAACAGCCTGGCTCGTTCTCAAGTAAAAAAAAAAAAAGACACAACACTTTGTTTTAATCTGTGCACAAACAGATGCAGCACAATTAATTAATGTGCCACTAGCTGCAGCTTCAGTGTGAGACTGCTTCTTGCTTGATGCTAAAATAGCTAATTTGGGGAAAATTAAGGAATAAACCTATTTATGTGGGATTATTTTTCAGATTTTCTGATATCAATCTCACGCTCATTAAGAAAACAAGAGGATTTATCAAAATGCTGGATTGTTCCTTTAACGCTAGATGGATGTCCGGCTTTGTCCGCTTAACCTCACCTCCTTCGACAGACACACTCCCCTGTGTGTCTCTCCTTTAGGTGGGACTCCATGGCTGTCACCCCCCCATCACACACACACACCTTATCTCCGTCACTCTGCCTCTTTCATTAAGTCTTAGTCTACGCCGGCGTTCCAGCGCGTCACGCGATGCTCGTCTCACAGGATCGATGAGTCGCTCGAATGTCCGCTGTGGCTCGTGTGAATGTCCGACACTGTTTTCAGAGAATGTAGCGTGTAGAGTGGTGAGAAAAAAAAAAAAGGTGAGATGAGAATATGAGAGAGGAGAGGACAGAGATCTGTGTTGTAGTAGCAGCACTTACAGTAGGAAGTATGGCTGATTGAAGGCCACTGACTGGATTACAGTTATTATATTAAGTGCACATGAATGATTTGGAATCTGCACTGTCTCACACACACACACACACATAAGTTTTGGTGCTGGATCTTGTGGTGCATGTGGTGCACACGGTGTTAGGTCAGGACATGCAGTTGTATAATTAATGCAGTGAAGTTGGAGGACTTTGCTTTAAATCAAACATTTGGCCCACTTAGCTACTCTGCTTAATTTTTTTTTTCTGCTGGACTTGTGAGATTAAGTGTGTTTTTTTCGGGGCGTCATGTTCTTACTGGTCCAGTAGCTTTGATGAGCGAGAGGAAAATCAAACTCGTATTTTTCAACGCGGCGCTAATTCATATTTCCATGTTATCAATTGTTTGTTTTTTCAAGCCCCGAAACTTTTGTGTTTTTAGATGGCTGTCAGGGCCCTCATCAGTAAAAAAGTTCTGGTAAACTCACCGTGACCGGCACAGAACCAGATGGCAGAGCCGGATCCAGCGACTGAAGAGTCCGATATTTCTCTCAGGAGCCGGAGCAAACTCAGAACAGAACCCGACCCGACTCTAAGCGATAGCTGAAGTTTAGCGGAGACGTCCGTCCCAACCTTTACCAGGTGCTAATGTTGTTCTCCTGCGCCGCGACTGGCTACAAAATCCATTATTATTGCTTTAAAATGTTGGGACGCATCCAGAAACCGTCCGCGGCGACATTTCCACACGCCTTCACTTGTCCAGGCAAGAATCCAGAACTGCAAATAATCAGGTTAGAGGCTTCTACCGAGCGGCGGCGGACGTGAACGCGCATAATCATAACTTTATTTGTGCAGCGCCTTTCTAAACAAAACATACATAAAAATCAATAAAATTAAAGAAATGAACCGGACCGCCCGAAAAGAAATTGCCCGGCCTGTGCAGGCAAAGTGAAAATTTATTTATCAACTTTAAACACCGTGCGAGTCATTCTGTCGTCTACTTGTATCACATGTGCGTCAAAACATCCAGTACGGTGGACGCTTGAGAGGATTAATGCCCCCCCCCCCCACACACACACACACACACACACACACACACACACACACACACACACCATACCTTTTGACGACCCGTTCATCCCAGTTAATACATTCTGACCTCTATTATAGAGTCAGAAACGCCACTCAGCAGATATTGTTCCTCATCCCTTACCCACCTCCGGGGGTGGGTTGACCCACCCATAAAGGTTCAATACCAAGGACTAATGAAGCCACAAGTTTACAAGAGAGAAGTGATGTCGAAGCTACCATCATTAGTCTTGTTCAGAGAGAAGCTTTCCCTGAAGAAATTCAAACCCTCCATCATGGGAAGGAGCTTGTTAAGACAAGTAAGCTACGTGGACTGAACACTTTCCTTGATGAACAGGGAGTCCTCAGGGTGGGAGGTCACCAATTGTTCTTTGAGGGCACCATTTGCTGGGGCACCCTTTGTTGAGTTGCCTACTAAGGGCACTAATTATTGGGGTTTGGCTATCAAAATAGTTAATAATTATTAGAATAATAATTATTAATTATTAAATAATTGGATCTAATACATTAGATCACCTCAGGGCACCACCCTTGTTACAAGGAAAGATAGCCAATTTATTAAATCAATCTCATAACTAGTACTAAATTGTCAATTTGGAACTCTAATTAATAATTAATTTAATAACTAGAACCAAAATTACCAGATTAACAACTAGTTTAGGTAGAAGGAATTTGGAGTTCTTGACCGTGTAGAGGTTGGCGGAATTCACTCTTGTGCAAGAACAAATAAATAAATATTAGTTAATAAATATAAGGTTAAAAAATACAGTTCATAAATAAATACATTTCCACTAAAAACAGTATTAATAGTTTAATATTAAAAGCAACATTTAATTTATTTCATGTATCTTCATGTATCTTCTTTGTTTGATATGGGGAACGTATCTTAATTGGGATAGGAACCAAAGTTTGTTGCCGCGGGTTGAAGGGGTGTCACCTTTAAGGGTCGTAGCTTGTTCAGTTGGACATGCCTGGACCAAGCTAGCAGGCAGACACCACGCTGATCCTGCTGCCTAAGATCAGTGATGATAAAGAAGACGTTGGGATAAAGTGCATAGTGCAATAAAGGACTGAAGACTTCTAATTTTCTCTCAAGGGAAAGCAGCCAATGACGTATATTTATGTTTAATGTTATTTTGCTAGACGTTACAGATCTAAATGTGAAGTTTCTGTTTAGTCATGTAACAAAACGGCCGCGTTTGTCTTTGTATTCTATGTTTAATAATGTATTTTTATTTGCATATTTTTTTTGTATTGTCTACCAGTTCTCACGGCACAAGTACACCATCATGCTCTTTGTGTGATTAAAAGCCCGTAATGAGACAACAACTTGGTTTCGTGATTTCGACTTGAGAGGGAATTATACTAATGATAATGCAAAGGGCATTGTGAAAACATGAAGATTACACTATTTTTAAACCATTAAAAATGGGTTGAAGAAACTCCACATTCCATTGGTAGTGTAACATAGGGCCTAACATTCAAAACGAGACACTGAGAACTTTGTAAGTTAACACAAAATTTATTACAAAACCGTTCTTACAGGCAGTACCTTGAAGTAGTTTCATACCAACTCGGCATGATGTTTTAACATTCCAATTTTCATTTTACACTGAAGTTATCCTTTAATTTTGGTTTTATTTTATTTGTTGTTCTGTGTTTTGCATGATTGTTGGCATATATGCTTGACTATTACTAAAAATGAAATCTTTTTTTGTTTTTATTTTTTATTTTGATTTTATTAATCTTCCTCACAGAACAAGACGAGAAGGATGAGCTCCCCAGCCTTTCTAAAAGTAATTCTGAGTGACAACAGTAGCCAGAAATTGACTTTTCAAAATGGACTTCCAGGATCTGTCGGTGGACTAGTTTGTGAGGTACAAAGACAATGTGGCCTGAACTCCTCTTTCAGACTTCAGTTTATGGATTATCTCTTTGGAAATGACTTTATGAATCTCACCTCAATGGAGGAAGTGCAGGATAGTGGAACTATCAGAGTAATTCCTTTGTCAGAGGCGTCACCTCCCCAGTGTACCAATAGCTCGTCCACCTCAGCTATGGCTAATCCTCCTGAAGAATCTTCAGCTTCATCTAGTGGGAGTGTCGACACTGACATACTCTCATCAACTGAATCAGATACATCCGGTTCAAGGTCAGTTTGGCCCAGCATCTTTTGTGTTCCCCAGTTTTGCTATGATGCAGAGTTGAAACTGGAGCATGGCAATGCTGTTTACAGAGAGAGGGGCACCCGTCTTATCCCTGATCCGAAACTGAGGTCGAATATTTTTGAAGGACTGATACAAGAGGTAGTTACATACAAAATGTATGTCTCAGACAAGCAATGGAACGAAGTTGGGCAGGCCCTCCTTACAAAACATCCCTGCCTTACTGAAAATGGCTCAGTCTCCAGATATGCAGGATGGAAGTTGAGCTTGAAAAATAAACTAGCAATTTACCGGACACATTTGAGAAAGCTGGGATATCATGAGGTGATGGTGAACTCCATCAAAAACAAACCAGGGGGCAGAGCAAGTGCTGCCTTAGGAATAAAAAAACCAAAGCGGTCAGAAGTGAACTACTGCCCCCCATATCCTACCAGAGAGTCTGAAGTGAGTCTTGACAAACTGAGAGTGAAACTTCTTTCAGATGTTAAGATGAGAAACAACAGAGAAGCCATAAAGATGAAAATGGATAAGACATTTGCATACAGGAGGTATGAAGTGGTACGTGACACACCCATGATACAGGACTTACAGGCAAGATGGCCAGCGCTCTTTGATGTAGATGAGGTACGTCCTTTATGAAGTGTGCATATAAGTCTGTAGTGCAATGGAAACTAAAAACTTTGCATTATTCACTTTGTAGTCCTTGTTTGTATTCATATTATTGCTACATGTTGCATCTTTTGAAGTTTATCATGATTTTGTGTCTGCTGATTCAGATAAATGCAGAATTCAAGCGCATTACCACGATGCCCCTGCAGTCCAGATTTCTCTCAAACTGGATATGCTGTCTGACAAACTTTTGAAGCTATTCGAAAACAGAAGAGGACAGATTGGCAAGCGTCTACAAAGCATTATGGCTCACATGACTGAAGTAAGAAAATTTTGTGTAGTGTAATGTAAAGTGTAATGTAAATTTTGAGAATGTGCTGATTGGTGTTGAGATTGAGTTTAAACAAGGTATTCTATCAAATGTTTTTTCCCTCCTTGATTTAGGATGATGATGTTGATGGAGGGCGGGAATGCATTCTGAAGGGTTTGTGTGTGTACCTCAACGAGGACCCAGCACATCTGCTCAGGGAGTTTGTGGTAGGTACATACAGTGTGCTGAATGCTGTTTTCTAGACCTTGAAAAGTGGAATGTGTGAAAGTCTTAATAATAGTCATAGTCTATGTAATAGTGTTAGTAATAGTATGGGAAAACGTTTCTAATAATCAAATTTTAGATCAAATGCACATAGTCTTGTAAAAATCTTATCTCATACTGGAAGTTTTATTTAGAAAGGGAAAAAGCTCCCCAATACATCTCCATACATTACCTCCATTTGCTTTCCATGTATTGCATTCCACTCCACCATTCACCTAACATACACCACACACACACACACACCATCTTTCTCCTCACTCACTGCATACATTGCACACTATCCCCCTCTTCCCAACAAACTACTGTTCTGTTCTTTGTTGTTTTATCTTGCTCTGTTTCTTTTAACTGTTCCCCTGCAGGCAGAAGACGAATTCCGCATCCAAGAGGCCATTGAGGAGACTACAGTTGGAATCTACGTTGTCAAACATGATGCCACCAGCAAACCAGAGGACATAGGGATTGTCTTGGAAGGCCAGCAGGTATTGCAGGATCTGGACAGCGTTGCGTTAGCTGTTGCCATGTTGTTTGACTTGATGTATGCTTTGAACCTCAACTACCCTGATGATCTGAAGTACTCTTTTGAAGTGCTCCAGAAAATTGTGATGGAGCTGGAAGGCACCATGCTTTCAAAGAAGGTTCAGGTTCTGAAAAACAGACTCTGTGAATGAACAGTTGCAATGGACCATTACTGAACACTTCTATGCAGTTCTTGGACATTTTCATTTTCAAGGACCATTTCTCCTGGGGTCATGTGCTCCGAACTGTATTCTAGAATGTGTCTATCTAATGCTTTCATATTTTTGTTTTGAACGTGACTTCTTTATGCAGATTGAAGAATGTGTATTTTTAAAGGTGTGTCTTTGGAACTGTGTTGGTGTGTACTGGATATGTGCACAGACAGCATTATTGACACGCAAGCCGTTGTGCTTTATTCTTTGTTACTTTTTGCTTTAAAAAAAACTTGGTTAAATGTTTTAATTTGGGATAAAAAAACACCCTAAATTGAGGTTTTGCTTGTTTCTGTCTCCTAATTTCAGAGACATTATCAAAGGTTCAGGTGGCTCTTGACTATCTGTTTTCACCTTGAGTAAAAAGCTGTTGCGCTATAGCTTGGCTATAGCATGTTTGCAAATGTTTGCATTTTGAAATAATAAAAAAAACCATTAGTGAAACACTGTGTGGCAAACTCCTTGCATTCTCTAAAAAATGTCATTTTAGTTGATTGTTTTGTAAGTATTGGCAATGCTTGCTCATGTAAAATATAATGAAATAATATAATATATAATATATAAATCTAACATCATAATAATATATACATAATGTCTGTTTATCAAGAAGTAATTATATATTCTACACATAAAATAATAACAGGAGATTTACATGAAAGAATCATGTTTATTCAGCAAAGCAGAATCATGTTTAACTGACATGAATAAATGCTTTTTAGAAAACATGATATTAACATGTGCAACCGATGTACATGGTTTTTTTTATGTAAATCTGAAAGTTTTTTTTCAGTGTATTTTTATCGGCCGGGACAATGGGAGGTCCTTAAGCTGGAGCCTGTGTTCCACAACGGAATTTTTTGCGGATCGATTTCAGGATTTTCTGAATCGATATTCAATTGGGAAAAAAAATAATTGCAATGCACTGATGAATCGATTTTTTTTTTTTTTACCCAGCCCTGGAATGTACTGACGTTACAGGCTAAACCAAGCACAAAGTCCATCTCAATGTATTGTCTGCACCACACACACACACACACAGAGCGGGGCAAAGGCGACGAGAAAATGTCCGCTCTCAATTTGAGTTGTAACTTATCTCTGCAGCATGCTCCGGACGATTAAGGTCACAAGTAATTATCGGCATATAAAGAATTATTAAACAACATTAATAAATTAACTTTTCTACTACTGGTCGATATAAATGCAAGGGTATGTTTAATAATCATTTATTAACAAGAATAAAAGAAAAGGAAACATACAATCTAGCTACAGTGTACTTTCTACAGGTGTGTGTGTGTGTGTGTGTGTGTGTGTGTGTGTCTGGGTGTGTCAAAATGGCTGCTGAGGCCTGGAGGCCCTGAACAAAGAAGATCTGTGGAGGCACTCAGACCATGTGCTGGGTGAGTGTGTGTGTGTGTGTGTGTGTGTGTGTGTGTGTGTGTGTGTGTGTGTGTGTGTTTCATGAGGTGCCAGGTTAGAGGAAGGATGGTTAGTTAGCATGCAAGCGTAACCTAACTTCATCTACTTAACAATGTGGCAGAGCCAACAATACAATAACCTGTCTACCAAACTGATCACAACACTCAGTAAACACAAATACATCAACTCACAGTCCTTGATTTATCTTTAGCTTAGCTTATCTTAGCTTGACTAGGCCCAGTTGGTGTTACCAGTTCTGGTGTGAGAGAAACTCTCTCTGGTGTGTTGCTCCTTTGGCTGGTGGTTCCTGATGGAAGGGCCAAGCTGAGAGAGTTAGAATTCCAATGTTGGAAGGCAGTCTTTGCTGTGTGGTCCTGATGGCAGACGCTGGAGGAAACTGGCCGCTCCTTTGACGTAGTTGGTTAGCAGCTCGGTGCTAACTCGCTGTGTGGCTCCTGTTGTATGGAGGATTAACCTACAAACCTTGTGTTTGTTGGCCAATGGAGTTTGTTTGCCGGATCTTGATTGTTCCTCAGCAGGCTCTCGCGTCGCTGCTGTGAGGAAAGGTCTGAGGATCTGCTTTGGTCAGCAGGCTACCTCAGACAGCCAGCTGCAGCTGCACAGCTGGGGGTCCCTGGAGAGTGGTTCCAGGGCTTGGAGAAGAGAAGAGCTTCAAGAGAAGAGAAAGGAGCTTCAAGAGAAGAGAGAGGATAAAGGCTGAGCACAGCCTTTATATGACTTGATGACCTCAGAGGTCACATGCCACAGTCATCCAGTGGTGGCTGCTGGATCAGATTTCACACCTGGAAGGTTGTGGGACTTTAAGGTTCGGTGCTTTCCTTTGTCTCCAAGACAAAGAAAGCCATGTGGTCGAAACTTGGTTATGCGTGGTGAGCCTCCATTGCTCACCACCAGGTTCAGGTCCCAACATTCCCCCCTTTGGTCTCACAATCTCACTTGAGGTGTGATTGTGAGAGCACAAGTGTCCGTGCGTAATCCAAGTTGGAAAAGTTCATTCACGGCAATGACATCTGGGCAGTCTGTTAACCAACTATCTACCTTAGCTAAGCCAGGATAAAATCATCAGGACACAAAACGCTCAGGGCTGTAACGCTCGGTGGAGCCAGAGGCATAAACATCTTCAGAGGCGTGGTCACTGTCTAGATAATGATCAGATTCAAAGCTGTACTCAGAGATGCTGCGATCATCGTCTGAGTAGTCTATCGGCTGATCATACTGCTGGGCCATAATTTCGGAGTAAGGCTTTCTACAGCTTCGACTGTGCGAATGCCTATCTCGGGGAAGTTGGCGGGCATGGCGGTCACGCTCAGTGTCCCTGTGTGAACCTTTATCACCCCCCTTTGGTCTTTTGTGAGGGTGAAGTTTTGAGGTGACGGATCTGGGTGATGCCTTGTTGTTTGAGCTGGAAGGCTCAACTGTCTTCCCTCTTGCTTTGGAAGCGACAACAGTCTAATGTAATTTTCAATGTTATGATCACAGCTGTCTGGATCAAAATGTTCAATGTCTTTAGCAAGGAACTCAAGCACTTTGAAGCGGGGACACTGTGAGGTCCGAGCATGTGCGTCATGTGCAACAGTTATCTCTGGTGGGAAGGCAGGGGCTGAGCACTCCTGAGGTGTTCTAGTCCCCCCTTTGGAGAGATGGGCACGGATGAGAGAGTCTTGCATCATGGGCTGGAAAGGACACTGGGAAGAATATCTTCTGGACGATAAACTATGTGTCTCTTCATTGTCAAATTCAGAGAGATGGGAAGTCAGCCAACTGTTACCTCGGCCTCTCAGAGGAGGTTGAGAAACTGACTCCATTCCCAGGAACATAGGGTCGGCTGGGAATTGTTCCTGTCTTCTGACTGGAGAGGGTGTTAACCTCTCACTACAGGAGGAGTGTGAATCAGAATAACCAGAATCACAATGGCTCGACGGTTGTTGTGGAGAAAGACAACCTGACTTAAGCCTTAAGAACTCCTCTTTGTGTGCACAAAGATCAGACTCTGCTGAGTGCAGGTCTGCTAAGTAGCGCATAGCTTTCTTATTGGCCATTTGTACCTCATGGAGGAGGCAAGCAGTTTGCGCTCTAAGAGACTCTACTTCCTTCTCTAGGGCTGTTTTGCTCTGAAAGGCAAGGCTGGTTTGCCTGTGAAAGTTCAGAAGCAGACAACTTAACAATGGACCTTTGGATGTGGTTTGCGCATCACATCTGCCATTAAGTAGGGAATCTATCTCTTCCCTGCCCTCACTGAAATTCAACTTGCTGATGAATTCTGAGTAGCCAGGGTTTAGGCTCTGTGCGAGGGAGGACATGAATTGCTCTACACAGGGGTTCTCCATTGTTGCGTGGAATGGAAGGGAGGTGTCAAAAACAACACTACAACAAAGCAATGGTTTAGCAGTGCTATGGCAAGTCTAGTGACTCAAGTAAGCTTGGTAACCAAGTAAATGCAGGTTGGCAAGGTTACCTAATAAACTAAACATGCACTAACTGAAATGCAGGGCAGTAACAGTTAGCGGTGTGACTTTTAAAGTTATCTCAGGCTGGAACACGTGTTAGTAACAGCAAGGTATGCAACTTTATGTTTCACAGGGTGGGTAGCACACTGTGGCTCTATCTCAGACTCCTTATCTTCTCTTATCTCAGGCTGAAATGCATGGCAGTAACAGCAGGGCACAAGTTCTTTATGTCACATCTGGGTGTGTCAAATGGCTGCTGAGGCCTGGAGGCCCTGAACAAAGAAGATCTGTGGAGGCACTCAGACCATGTGCTGTGGTGTGTGTGTGTGTGTGTGTGTGTGTGTGTGTGTGTGTGTGTGTGTTTCATGAGGTGCCAGGTTAGAGGAAGGATGGTTAGTTAGCATGCAAGCGTAACCTAACTTCATCTACTTAACAATGTGGCAGAGCCAACAATACAATAACCTGTCTACCAAACTGATCACAACACTCAGTAAACACAAATACATCAACTCACAGTCCTTGATTTATCTTTAGCTTAGCTTATCTTAGCTTGACTAGGCCCAGTTGGTGTTACCAGTTCTGGTGTGAGAGAAACTCTCTCTGGTGTGTTGCTCCTTTGGCTGGTGGTTCCTGATGGAAGGGCCAAGCTGAGAGAGTTAGAATTCCAATGTTGGAAGGCAGTCTTTGCTGTGTGGTCCTGATGGCAGACGCTGGAGGGAAACTGGCCGCTCCTTTGACGTAGTTGGTTAGCAGCTCGGTGCTAACTCGCTGTGTGGCTCCTGTTGTATGGAGGATTAACCTACAAACCTTGTGTTTGTTGGCCAATGGAGTTTGTTTGTCGGATCTTGATTGTTCCTCAGCAGGCTCTCGCGTCGCTGCTGTGAGGAAAGGTCTGAGGATCTGCTTTGGTCAGCAGGCTACCTCAGACAGCCAGCTGCAGCTGCACAGCTGGGGGTCCCTGGAGAGTGGTTCCAGGGCTTGGAGAAGAGAAGAGAAGAGGAAGGAAGAGAAAGGAGCTTCAAGAGAGAGAGAGAGGATAAAGGCTGAGCACAGCCTTTATATGACTTGATGACCTCAGAGGTCACATGCCACAGTCATCCAGTGGTGGCTGCTGGATCAGATTTCACACCTGGAAGGTTGTGGGACTTTATGTTCCGGTGCTTTCCTTTGTCTCCAAGACAAAGAAAGCCATGTGGTCATTGCTCACCACCAGGTTCAGGTCCCAACACCATCGTAGTTAATTCAGTGGCAAAATGAAAAACAAATATTGTGGACACATTTAAAACTAACCCTAAGTGCTTGTATTTTCACAATTTTTGCATCTATCAAAAGCATGACTGATTAACGTTAAGTCAGTCCACCATGAGTCATGTACGAAATTTTTAAGCTAACATCAAGGCCAAGTATTTATTCTTTCCAGGCTATTAATAAGCACGACGTCAGGTTAATGTACATAGTTAACTCTATTGAAGTTACAGCATCCAAACTGAAGGAAAACAACCTAACATTTTAAGATAACGTTAATTTAAACTCACCTCCTGGCACTGCCTCACAGCAGAAGTAAAATCCACACCATAACATTCCCCCGCTCCTCCTTGCAGACAGTCGGTTAACCTGTATTGCTCCACCTCAATTGGAAGGCCCTTACACAGACACAGACTCCCTCCACTGGTGGCAGTCCTTTCTCATTCACCTCAAAGTGACCCTATTTTATTAGGGATTCAAATATGTGACTTGTCTTCAGGATATAACAATAATTATGTCCATGCTTCAACCATACCATCAGTTTAAAGGGGAATCTATTTCAAATTCAAATATGGCCACACCCTTTTGCAAACCCCCTTCTCCCGCCGTTTTTCTTGTCTCTCTTTTTTCTACAGATAACTTACAAAGGTAAGTTAAGTCAACTTGGACAGAGCTTACAAAACTTTGAAATAGTCAAGACAATGAATTAATGTAAGTTTAACTTTTGAAAAACTACAACAGCTGAGTTCAAAATCAAAAACTTGTCAGAGCTCTTTGAGTTAAAGAGAAACAGTAAGTGAACATAACTAAATGGGGCTGCAATGTTTTACAGTGTGTATGTTTCCATGCCTTGACCAGTCTCTCTGAAATTTTGAATAGCATTTATTATATGCATGTTCCCTGCTTTGAATGATGTTAATATTTGGATGTGGGATTTTGAATGTTAAACATACCAGATTTGCTTCGCCTCACACTGAGCTGGTGCCTGACCACATCCCGGCCAATATCCCTGATCCGGGCCCTCAGCTCTACCAAGATGGCATGGATTTTTTTTGTTCCCAGTCTGACAGATGGTGGTGCCATGTTTGAAATGTATTTCATAAAGGCCACGACATCCAGCAAATAGTTTCTCTGGGTTGTTGGTTTGAACTTCTTTTCTTGAAGGACTGCAACAAAACTTGAAAGAAAAAATACCAATTCAGTCATGTCCTCTACTGTACGATTCACTGATGCTTCTTACAGTGTGGTACTTACCCACGGATTCTGGCATAGTTAGTCAGGAAAAGAAGGTCAACATTTGGGATTGCTGAGTCTGCCATGTACTCTAGAAAATCAATAACAAAACTTGAAAGCACATGTTTGGCTCGCTGCTTCACCTTCAGTGTGGCCCCTAAATTCCTCAACCAATCTTACTGAAGAGGAAAGAATATAAAACAAATCTAATTTTTTGCATGGTCTTCTTTCTTAAACCATCAACCTCAGATGTCTTTACAATCTGCACATTATCTTTCAAGTTCAATACAGAACAGTGACTGATATGAGGGTATTTTCACCATAGTGAGGGGCTTTGCTTGGGGACATGGTGCATGTCTTTGATGTTTTACTGCCTGAAAAAAGCAAATAAATCAGATTTTTTAAATCAAGAGTTACTGAAAAGTGGTCACATTTAAAAAGTACACCAGAGGAACAACTCAACACTCACAGTTGCACGCATTGTTGATGAATGGAGCTGCTTGAGCTCATCGTTCCTCTCAATTTCGATCTGGAGCAGGTCCTTCACCACCTTTAGTTCTGCAGAGAGAAACTGACAGTTCCTGCACTCAGAATCAGGGGTCCTCAGGACAGAATACCTTCTTCTTTGCTTGGCCTGTTGGTAAGCTGTTCTGGCTGGGATAGGCTTAATAGGCGACAACACTGATGTGCAGGAGGCCTGGCTGGTTGAGGGAGAAGGATCTTGCATAGCTGGTGTTTCTGGGTCACAAGAATCCTGACTGGCAAGGTGACAATTACACATGGGGACCAAAAGAGGAGGCACAGTGGCAGAAGCAGCAGCTTGTGATCTGGCCTCTATCTGCCTCCTGATACCCTCTTCAATTGCTGCATCATCCTCCTCGTCAAGATGTGAGACCATTGGTGGTGTGGGCTTCAAAGCACGCAGGAGGGCCAGTTCTTTCGCGATGTATCTGTCCTTCGCTTTTTGGATGTAAAGTGTAACCATTTTTTTCTGAAAAAACCCCCAAACATAACAGAGTGTATATTTTGTAAATCATTTAATTCTGGCTGAAAAAGTCACATTATTAATATCTCATTATCCTTAGAATCATGCATGTGTTTAACCAGCAATGTTGTTTCTGTGGGATGTGTAGCACTAAACATAGACAGCATTTCTGAACCTATATCAACCACACGGGGATCAAATGAAGACCACAGACCCACCACACAGTAAGGAAGAACAAGAAGCACTACAAGGACCAAAGTTGCTGTGTTTAAGATCTAGACCTGACTCAACAACACACAGAGGGACTACCTCCAGGCTGTGGATATTTTCCAGATGCTTGTCGAGTCGGTTAATAAATTTAGACTGGCAGAAACGCACTGGGCAGTGCAGATTTACCGTAAAACTGTAGAAGCAAAAAGAGACTTTGATTTAGTAGGAAAAAATGTTTGTAAGAAGTGTAGAAGTGAAATGAAACAAAGAACTACTCATATAAAATAAAATATGCAGGCATTTCTTTGTAACATGTGTAACCACTTAAAAACTTTAAAAATATTTGAGACTTGCTAATACAGATTATTCAAGACCTGCCTTGCATCTATTTTTGAGACTTTTGCAAAATCAGTTGTAACCTTATACCTTATACACAGACCAATATCTACATTTGCATTACATTACTTGTTACTGAAAAAGTACTTTATTACAGTGATTTTTTTAAAGCAACAACTCACTATACGACACTGATTACCAATATTGTTTTGGATCTTATTTCATTGAAAGTGAAAAATTACCAAGAAGCCTCATTAAGAGCCACCTTGAGATGAAATCTTACTGACACTTACTGTCGATGGGAAAACTTGCACAGAAGACTCAACTCTGTAATACTCCATTTTTGCTGTACAGTAACTTTGGTCCATAATTTCTGACAATGGTTGATACAGTTCACCTCACCACCATCCTGACTACTCCACTTTTGCTGTATCATTTGTACAGATATGTTCAAGGTTTACTGTACAGTAATGACACTTTGGTCCATAATTTCTGACAATGGTTGATGCAGTTGACTTCAGTACCATCCTGACTACTCACTCACACAGTATCAGGTATTTTTACTGTATCATTTCTGAGAAATTAACCCGTAAATATACCTTTCTTGCAAAAAAAAAGTTCTTATGTTCAATTTGCATTTACAGTGATCCAAGTACAGCAAATATGAAACACAAGTTCAAACTTTCAAGTATTGGTCCAAGCCACTGTCCAAAGGTGTTCTTTTATTGCTAGCAAATATCACAATTCCAATAACCAGCCTTTGCCCGCTGAAGTGCTGCAGAGTCCATGTTAAGGCACTCCACATGGAACCACCGGCAACAGATGTCACACTGAATCTGGAAAAGGAATGCATGAATAAAAGTTAATATTTAATCATGATGGACAAAATATGATATTGATGATCATGATATTCAAAGTAATTTTTTTTTAGTTAATACTTGCATCTTTGTAAAACATGATCATCTTGCTGTACATATGGTGATAGCTTCACAGCCGGGTATCATATTTTGTTCCTTCTGTCAGGACACACAGGGACAACCTATCTGTGTCAATCTGCTCAGACTGACAAAATCAGGTGACTTTTGTATAGAAACAAGAATTCCATACACTGCAGGCTGATGAAGCAGGTCAGTAAGTCTCCCCACTGAAGGTGTGAGGAGTCTGATGTGTCCCTCTGTCTCATTGCAGACAAGAACTGTCTTCAGGCATGGCCTCCATAATTTTTATGGACATAAAATGAGTACTTATTTTGTAAATATGTGAATAGTTTTGGTTGTATGTTGACTCGAGACTTTTTGATTTTTTCCTCTGGTTACCAGGATCTGACAGAACAATATTCTAATGTCAAAAACCTTGGATCAGTACTTTCTCTGTGTGTTTGAATAAAATTCTGTGAAATTAAATTTCCACCTGGATTTTCTTTTGTTTTTATGGTCAAATAACTATTACATTAATGTGAATGTGACACCACTGCCACTTATATATTCTGATAGCTTAGGTTGTCCTGAAAAAAGGTGTTAAAATATTTTTTGTGCATCATAGGGGGATGTTTTACAAGCATTTTTACACTAAAAGACCAGGCGGATCTAAAGGCAAAAAAATAGGCTTAGACCTCACAGGGTTAACTTGTAAAAAAAAAAAAAAAAAGTCTCTCTCTCTCTCTCTCTCTCTCTCTACAGTGAAACCCAGGTAGTGCAACCTGAATCTGCAGCCCACCAATCCATTATGCTTGTGCATCAACATTACTGTCTCCCAGGATACTTCACCGGGCTGTGGACTTTTGCCATGATGATATTATTCGATAGAACAGGTGAGGAAGGCTCAACTCAAGAATCTGAACAGGTAAGAGTGTTTTGGTCTTTTGTGCCAACAGTATTCTTTCATATTGTGCTCATGATTGCAGCTCAGGTGTGAGGAAAAAGATGACCCGTAAGACAGAATGGAGACTACCGACCCTGTGAGTGGCTGTCAGATATTTATGTCTCTGTTTCATGATTAATTGCATGCTGTTTATGATACAGTATATAACTGTAAACTCTGGAGTCATCTAGTCATTAAGGACCAAAATGAGTGATTAGTATACATTTCATAGTGTGGCGCCTGGATACCAATGAATGTAATTCTGTTGAATAGCAGGACCATCTTAGCATTTAAAGTTAAAAACCCAACATCTATCTATCTGTCCATTTAGTTAAAAAGAAATCTCATGATTTATCTATAGGTGCTGTCTTCCTCTGCAGAGGACAATGAGAAGAATGTATCTATTGAGGATGGTCTGGCAGCCTTTGTTGAAGCTAAGGTGAGCAGTGTTAAGCTTGGTTTAGTGATGTGTACAGACAGTATAGTTATTTTTTAAAGGATTTCTGTCCATGACTTCTAAATCACAAAATCTCCTCTTTAGGATTTGTGCCCCTCACAAATAGAAAAATCAGAGGACAATGTATCCATGGAAAACAGAGATGAGGTTGATGCTGAAGGACAGGTGAGCTGAAGCAAACTGGTTTAATTTTGTGTGCATGAAAACAACTCATACATGAACCAATATCTGCCTGTCCTCCATCTTAATCCATGTTCCTTTCACACAGACAATGAGAAAACTGCATCCCTTGAGGAGGTCGCGACAGCATTGTGAAGCAAAGGTAAGCAGTATGAAGAAGGTTTTAATGCTGTTTACTACATTACAGATATATTAGAAATCAACATATTTTTTATTCTTTTTAGGAGCTGTGTTCTTCAGAGGAAGAAAAGTCCAAGGATGAAGAATCCCTTCAAGTTCTGTGTTGAATGTTAACATAAATATAAGACTGGTTTATATGTGAACCTTTACCTCAAACCAGTCCAGAGTCACAAAGGAGAACAGGATGTCCAGGAGCCACATCCATTAGGACACAGCAAAGTTCCTAAATATGTTTTTGTTGAATTCATGTTTGTTCGGACTTTGTCTCAACCTCCTTACTAAAAGTTATGTGAAATGTATGGACCTGTCGCTAATTGATGAAAGACTCAGTCATGAGGACAGGACATCCAAGTGCCAGGTCCTTGAGGACAGAATAAATGTTCTTGAATAAATATCAGTTTTTGAGGAAGAATTTGTGTTTTGCTATTGCAAATTTGATGACAGAGTGGGGAATCACTGAAAAGGTCTGTGGGATGGTTACTGATGGGCTCATAATATTGTGGCAAGTGTTAGTCAGTTAAATGTTAGACACATTTATTGCTTTGCCCACATGCTGAATCTTATTGTCAAGAAATCACTCT